>JAZEWT010000013.1:15243954-15259224 GCA_036362905.1 Mordacia mordax
CTCAGCTCCTTCTTCACCACGACGGTCCGGTACACCGACCGCATAACTGCGGACGCTGCACCGATCCGCCTGTCAATTTCACGCTCCATCTTTCTACAGGGCTCAAGGTAGGGCTATATATTTAATGGAACGCTAGTCCATCGCAGGGCAACGAGGTAAAGTTAGTCAACAGGCTAATTAACCTAGGCAGCAGTATGTGTTTTGATTTGTGAAAGGAAACTGGAGTACCTGGCGAAAACCCACGTGGACACGTCGCGAACGAGCGAACTCGACACAGAAAGGCGACAGCCGAGCCGGGAATTGTACCCGGATGCTTATTGCTGTTGTGCGGCAGCGCTGCTCACTGCGCCACCGTGCCACCCAGCGATCGGATGGCCCTGTGTGATGCGTAAAGCTCTTGCGTAAAGATCACACGCAGAGCTCAACGGAAGAAGGACGCTGTCGCCCAAGTTTGGTAAAAGGACGTGGTACATCCGTCACCTTCGCGTAAGACAAGGACAAATAACACCAGTATAGCCTTAACAGACTGTAGGCTCAAGCGCTTTTAGCGAACAGCACGTATAAAGACCAACGAGGGACGCGAGGGGGAGGGTGATCAACACCACGCTTGGCTCGCCTTGTCTATTTATTAGCGATATTTACAGACGGTAACTCCTACTCGTTTGAGGCCGAGTCCACCTCGGAGATGCCCATAATCGGTTCAGAAAATCTTCACTGGCGTTGGCTCTGAGCGAGACTCTAAACTCAGGTCGCTGGGTAGGTAGGGCGGCGCGCTCGATAAGCGCTACGCGACCGCTCCCCGTGACAAACGTCTGCACTGCACGTCGTTTGGCGTGCCGACTTGTCAGCTCCAATTCGATCTCTCGGCGAGGCAGCTTTAACGATGAGGAATGGGCGCGCCTCTTGATCGTCGTCGGGAGCTTTTGTGTGGTGGGGTAAAGTGTGGGTAACACCATCTCTTCCACGATGTCTGGCCTACGTGCAAGAGTAGGCCAATATAGTCTCCCTGAATGGTTTATGTACGGGGTGATTACAGACTCGTTACCCACTCCGCAGAACTTGATACATACATACACACAAGGTACACACAAGAGGTATACATGCCAACGATGACTAAGTAATAATAATAATTGCATTGATAGAGCGCTTTTCACCCGAGGCCGACAAAGCGCTGCACAGAGCTGCGGAGAGAACGGCATGTCAACAACAACGACATAAGAACGGAAAATCAGTAACAATAACGTTTTTTTGGGGGGGAAGTAGAACTGTTACTGTCGTAAACCAACGTATTATATGTATGTTCATTAACAAGAATCACGAGATGTACCCGGAGTAGCTGATGATCGGATAGTGAGGCGTTGGGGTAACGGGACTTTGTAAAAACACTCTGTAGAACGGCGTCAAGAGAAGGACTTATCCGCTAGCAGCGTCGCGAGCAAGCTATTACAGGGGCTGTACCTGCATGTTTTTTTGTTAACCAAAGGGGGTTGGCAGCTGTGGGCGCTTTGACGGGCAATCTGACGGTCGCTATTATCCAGACGGGCGTCCCTACTACAGTCTTTATCGCTGTCCACAAAGGCTGTGCGACGGCGTATTGCGTTCAAAGGTAGCGATTGCGCGAGATAGCAGGCCGGGTGCCGGTTAATACCTAATCTCGGAAGACAATAACATTATCTTGCGAGGCCTGTAAACATGCTACTGCCGTTTGTAAATGAACCTTCGCAACCAAAGTCAAACGCGTCGCGTGTGCCTCGTGACCTCCTGCGCGACTCGCTCGTGTTTAAGAGCAAACACACGCGGAGGTTATGGTAAAGCGTTACCTGCATTTATAAAGTCGCGCCTTTCACACGCGGATGGGCGCCAGAGGGGCTGTAAAGCAAACTGCAGAGAGGTAGCGAGGAGGTAGCCACGAGGATAGCTGGCACCAACTCGCCGGATGATTTCTTTAAAACCGCAAATCTTGATAAAAGGGCTTGTGAATAAAAAAATATAATCGAAATCTCATCTCATTATCTGAAACCGCTTAATCCTATATAGGGTCACGGTGAGCCGGAGCCTATCCCGGAAACACAGGGCGTAAGGCAGGAATACATCCGACGACGGGACGCCAGTCCATCGCCGTATAATCGAAATAAGATATGAAATGTTTGTATATGTCAGTAATATTTTATTGAAACTGGAAGGAACCTGTTGAACTGTATAGTGGAAAGAGATATGCACGTTACAATATCTCAAGCAAGCACCAGGGGTCAATTTAATCAGAACAATTAATCTAGACAGCATGCATTTGTACAGTGGGAGGAAACCGGAGTACATGGCGAAAAGCCGCGGCGAGAAGGCGCAACCTCCACAAAGAAAGGTTCCCCAGCCGGGAATCAAACCGATCGCATTCTTGATATGAAGTGACAGCGCTACTCACCACAGATTTACAGTTTCTAAAAGCGAGCGGAAAAGGTTATGATCTTAAGTGCAGACAAAAAGTTTTCCACGGAAGAGCGCTCTTCTCTTACACGGCGGGGTATAGAGTCCCACGGTGTGGGAGCCACACAAGCAAAAGCCTCTCCCAGCCCTGTTGATCAATGAATGTAGTGACCATACTTCACCACGCTGGTCAATGTGAATTCCTGACGGGGTCGGGACGCGCAGGAACAGTTCAGATATCCCTCACCTCCGGTGAGTTTGGCCGTGGGCTGGAATTGAACTTGGATTGTACGGCGACATAACCACCGCACCACCATGACCCCATTTAAGCAATTCTTTATTTATACGAACAAACGGGGATAATAATCATACAATAATAATTGCATTTATAGAGCGCTTTTCACCCGTCACAAAGCGCTACACACAGCTGCGGAGAGGACGGAACGTCAACAACGGCATTAGAACGGAAAATTAGAAGCAATGGTATTTTTTTTGGGTTATAATTTATAACGCGCCGCGCCAATTCCACGCCTAGCCATGGACGAGACAGAGGCAGAGAGGCTCAGCGAGTGAACCGCAGAGATGCGCGGAGGGGGAAGGTAGACACGTAACCAGCCGGCGCCCACATTTTACCGACAATGCTTAACATGTATGACGATGCTATCGGCCGATTAATGGATGCTTTTTATTTTGTAAAGAAGTGGAGAAACCGGAGGAAACCGACGCAGAATAGTGGGAGAATATACAAACTACGCACAGAGAGGCAGGTGCCCGAGATGGGAATCGAACCGGCGAACCGGCTAGGGCAGAACTTTTTTCTCTGCGAGAAGCAGATGTGGGTGGATTTGCCCGTTTTCACCACATTTACACGGGTAACCGGCAAAAAAAATCCACGCATCTAAAAAAAATCTCAGCCCCAACGATCCGCGCGAACGTCGTCTCGCCGTGATTTAATTTGACGTGGCAACGCCGTAAATTCTGCAACGATGCCCGAGCGCGCTTGATTAACGGCGAGGTGGCTCGGTGTATTTTTACAAAACAATCGGGATTGCGAAGTTGCGCCGTGGGCAAAATTTAAAGCCCGACCCACAAGATATTTATTCTACACCGAGGACGTCCTAACTCAATCCCGAGTAGCCAAGTTTAGCCACGGCAGAGATAGCCAGGGATCATAGTAGGGCGGATGGCTCGCAAGAATGAAAAGCAAACATTTCGCGTGGTATCGCTTTGTAGCGCTTTAAAGCGACTCGTGTTATCGTGAGAAATGTGGAGAAGTGGAGATTACAGCGCCTCGAGTATGGTTTAGTCATTACAGCGAGACGCTGTCAGTTGCTTTATGTATTAGCCAATTTCGCGTTATTCCAGCGGGACGTTTAAAACAATTTTTACAAGGTTTGTCTCTGTTATCGAATATCGTTCATGAGAGGGGGAACTCTCGCACGTCCCTGTAGCACATTTCCACATGTTCCCGGCGCTGTGCTGGGTTATGGCTACATTCGTGTTTGCTACTCGATGTTTATTTTGCGAGTCCCCTCCTCCCCCGCAAACGTTCTCCTGCGATTGTGACCTCGGCGTTGTGTCGTGAGTCACACCACCCGGCGGGAACCGCTCTCGAAGCGGCCCATCGCCCCCCTGCCCCCCGGTTATTAGAAAACTGCCTTCGCGGAAGTAGATACCGTAGAACCGCTGCCGAGACCCGGTGCTGCGCCTTCGTACTTAGCAAGAAGAAGAATGGTCTCACAGGGTTACGGGGGACCGGAGCCTATCCTGGCAGACACAGGGCAGAAGGCAGGGATATACACAGGATCGGACGCCAGTCTATTGCAGGACACTGGAGGCAAAAATCCACGCAGGACCTGCAAACTGCACGCAGAAAAAACACCCGACCGAAAATCCAACCCAGGTTGTTCTTGGATCGAGGCAGCAGCGCCACCCCTGCATGACAAACCGAGGCAGTGCGATTCTCCGAGCACGATTTTCACAGGAATGAAGTCCGAAGCCAACTCATTATCACGGCTCCGTGTCTGTGTGCACGGTCACTTGGGCAATGAACACGAGAATCGGCTCCAACCACGGGGGTGGCCGCCCGAGTGTGAATCCAGGTGCTCGACAGTGTCGCGGTCTTTCATTAGTTGTTGTTTCCTCCGTCAGCACTCCGAATTGTCCAAGCGTTGTGCAAGAGAACGCCGTGAAGGACGCTACGTTTAATGTTTAACGACGCCGAGCGGCGATCATCCTCGCCTTGCGGAGGGACGGCGTGCGTTTGTTGGGGTCCGTGGAAATTAATCTCAGCTCGGCGGAGGCCGCCTTCTCACGCCCGACGGCACCTCGGTGAAAGCGGCCCCACTTGTGCTTTGTTTAACGCGAAGCGGGCCACGAGCATGTCGGAGCAGCTTTTTGAAGCGTTATCTCATTCCGCGATAGCGCATCTCGCCGCCAGATAAGATTCGAACGTGGCCTTGCGTGCGTATGCGCGCGCGGATGGCACCGCCGTAAACCGGGGCTTGTTTCTTCAGCCAAAGGTCGCTCCTCACCGGCTTGAGCGCGATCTCTTCGTGGTTCGCACGGAGGCAGCGGCGACAAGAATGAGCGCCGCTCCAGAAACGTTCAAAGAGATTCGCAGAGCGGCGGCACGGAAGCGCTTTGTCGCGCAGGTGTTTTTGATGCCGTGGGTGGTGGCGTGATTTCGAAATGACCCCGCGATGTGGAAATCCCGTCGCTTATTACGCAGCCCGCTCGCCTCGTTGTTAGCGTTACCCCGCAGCGCTTAATTTGTCTCAGCTTTTATTTTTGGAACTTGATGAGGGAGTTTGTTTTTTTTCATCGCGTTGGAAGTTTTGAATCGAGACTTTTCGCGTTGCGTGCCAACTCCCGCAGATCGCATGCGAGTGTGCGGAAGTGTGTGCACGTGCATGCCAGGAATTTGAGTACCTACCGACGGGGTTCCTCCAGAAACAATAAAAAAGATGCTGCGTGTGGCCACGTAGAATGTTCGAACGCTCGTTACGGAGGAAAGGTTGCCACTCATCTGTCGAGAGGTGGACCGGTACTGCATTGACCTCTGTGGGTCCTGGTTCCAGTCATCAGGAGGGTGGACAATCCTCCACTCGGGACAGGAAACTGCCAAGCAACGGCGAGTGGCTCTTCTTCTAAATAAAAGAACGAAGGTGGTGTGGGAACGTTGTGGTGAGGTGTGGGAACTTGTCAGTCCCAAGCCACTGTAGGTTCTCCTCCCTATATGTGGGAGGTGAGGGATGGTGGTGGTGGTGGTGGCCTACGCTCCCACTGAAGATGAGCATCAGTGGAAATAGATATATACATGTTTATTATTAAAGAAGAAAAATACGCAGTGAGCTTGTAAGTTCTTTACAGGATTTATGCAGGCAGGTCGATGGGTCAGATGTCTTCTATGATCTCCTGTCCCAGGTGTTGGCTTGAATGGCCCCTCGGGATAGAGTCATCTTGCTAGGTGACTTTAATGCAAGAGTGGATCATGATGTAGATATCTGAGCTGGAGTGATTGGAAGGCATGGGCAGATCAGCTCAACAATAACGGTAGGAGCCTGCTAGATTTCTGTTTAGCCAATGAACTCGTATTCAACATCACGCTATTCCATCATCGGCGCATCCACACAACATCATGGATGCTTACCGTGTCCAAGAAAGAACATCTGCTGGACTACACAGTGGCGGAGCAGCAGATGCAGGCCCATTTCCTTGATACCAGGACCTACCGAAGGGCTATTCTGACCTCTGACCATCGGTTTGTCATTTATTAGATATGCCTGCCATTCTTGCATGGTAGTGGTGGGCATCCACCAAGGACCCCATTGATTGAAACCCACAGTGGCCTGGTCACGGCTAGTTGATGAAAGCTGTAAAAGAGAATTTCATCATCATTTGCAGCTGGGGCTGACATCGTCCCCAACTCCTCCCGTTCCCGAGGGAAAATGGGTGAGGTTTAGAGCTGTGGCTCATGCAGCTGGAATGGTTGCACTGGGCACACGGTCCAGACTTCCCCAGATATCCTGGCTGACGGAGGAAGTGTTCAAGCTAACCGAGAGGTAACGGCAGACCCACTCCCACCGTTAACAACATCCCACGCCAGAGAATGAGGAGGCTTACGGCAGCCTTTGCTCGGAGGTTCAGAGAGCTGTGCGGCTTTGCAAGGATGAGTGGTGGCCACGAGTTGCTGAGGAGATGGAGTCTGCCTCAGTAGCCCACGATCAAAAATCACCTTTTAACTCCATAAAAAGATTGACTTGGGATGTTGCACCGATTACCCTCCTTCAAGGGGAAATTGGCCCCCGGAAATAGTCTGCACGTTTGCAGAGCATTTCTGTAAGATCTTGGGGGAGGGGAACCCCCGCCACCCAGCTTAGATAACATCATGGTGCAACATGGGAGTGACCCTGCTTGGGTTGTGGTACCTCAGATAATGGAAGATGTAGCCACCCTCTTTGACTGACTGGCGGAGGGGCAATTAATAGAGGAAGTACGCAAGGCTATCAAGAGCCTGACATCAGGAAAATCACCGGGCAAAGATGATCTGCCAATCGAAACGCTGAAGGAATGTCGTGCTTGTCTGCAGACTGCCCTACATGACATCATTAAAACTGTATGGAGCACAGGAAGGGACCCGAAGAAATGGAAGGATGCCTGAGTGGTCCACCTCTTTAAGAAGGTGGACCGCACCGATTGTAATAACCACAGGGGCATCTCGCCCCTCAGTGTGGTTTCAGGCCGGGGCGGTCTTACATAGATGCTCTATTGTCTCTCTGGCTGCTACAGCAGAGGTGCAGCGAATTCCAACAGAACTTACTTCTCTGCTTTAATTGACCTGGTCAAGGCCTACGATATTATCAGTAGGCCAGGGCTGTGGATTGTTCTTCGTACTTTCTGGATCCGTAACACTCTGCTCACTGTTATTAAGGATGATGGTCGGAAAGCTCGAGTAAAGCTGCATGGTAGGTAGTCAGAGCCATTCGCTGTTCACCTTGGGGGGTGACAGGGATGCCTTCTGGCTCCTACATTATTCAATACATTTTTGATCACGTAGTCCGAGTGACTTTCCATAGATGTTGCAGAGGAATTTATATCTGGTACAGGTACAATGGGAGGCTGATCTATGCCCGGGTACAGTCAAGGGATGGCTCCCTATTTGCCAACCATGTTATCTATGACGACGATTTGGTGATTACTGCCCATCAGTCCCACCAAAACCAATCATCTGTTTGGGAATGTTGCGTCACCGAATACTGCATCCCCTTAGTTCTTCATGAGTGATGGAGCAGTTGTGGACAGTGTGGAAACGTTTTTATACTTAAGCAGTGTCCTTATACCGGTTCCGGTTTAGCAGCGGAGGTCTCATTCTGAATCAGTCGTGTGGCATTATAGTTTCATCGGCAACATAACTCTGTGGAAGCTGCCTGGCCTGTCGCTCCACACGAAGCTTCGAGTCTTCTCAGATGCAATCATTGACCCCTCTGGCAGAACATATACGCTGTTTCGAAACTTTCCGGCTGGCCTGCTTACGATCAATCCTGGGTTTAACCAGGTTGGATTGTGAGGAGCTCACAAATCCTTGAAAGATCTGGACAAAGTCCTATTTGTGAACTCTTTCGGCAGGCGAGGCTGCGGTGGCTGGGTCATGTAGCCCGCATGCCAAGCCACTGCATGCTCAAGCAGCTACTATTTGGCCGGAGAGAAGGGGTTAATCGGGCGCGGCACGGGCTGGAGAAGAGATGGACTGATGTGGCACAGGAGGACCTGGAGCTGAGTGGACTCGCTGAAGACTGGTACCAGGATCATGAAGGACGCTACAGGGCAGTTGGAGGCAGTCGCCCTCCAACAACAACGGAGGGCGGAGGAGCGACGCTCACAACAATGAGCGGAGTGTCGGGTGTCTAAAATACAGGGAGTTGGCACAGTGGGGAGCACAGGTGGTGCATCTGCTAGTCATCTCAGTCAGGCAACCTGTACCACCTGGGTCAGTCCCTATACCTCGTGTTGTCAAGCTTTCGAAACTTCCCACGGCCTTAAAGCGCATATGGCCTGGTACAGGCGCCGTGGTGACGTCACCGCCACTTAGTGGCGAATGACGGTTGTAGTTTTGCGTGCATGTGGGTCTATGTCTGTGTGTGTGAATGTGTGGTTATGTCCATGTCTGTTGTATGCAAACATATGTGTGTGCTTGTATGGGGGCGAGCTCTGGCTCAGTGGTTAGCTCGCTGGGTCACAAACTTGGCGACCCGCGTTGCAATCCGGCTCACGGCCACTAACACCAGTGACGATTTTCTGAACCTATCCTGAACCTCTCCTAGGTCGACTCAGCCTCAAGTGAGTACTTTGTAAATGAGTAAGCAGTGGCACCAGGGATGCAAAGTGGACCCAGGCATGGTGCTGGTCACCCACATCCTAGGTGCTCGCTAACAGCACTTGACCCAACAGTCTAAGGCTACACGGGGGATCTTTGCTTTGTGTCTTGTATGCATGTGTAATTCAAAAAAGCATCGCGACTTCAGACGCGTTTCCTGACTCCGCGAGATGTTTTAAAGCCACTTTTTTTAAAAAATACAAACAAACCAGCCTGCCCCTCGCGGTTTACATCCAAATTATTGGACACACGTCTTGATGCGTGCAATCTGGAAAACCCGGGGTGGCATTTAAAGTTTATTTTGTTATTTTTTTTCCCTTTGTTAAATTAACCAGGAGCGAAGTCGTGGCTCTGAAATGAAAAATAAGGAGCCAGCTGTTATTATCATACTCCCCTCCCAACCCTCGACTCGAAGCATTCAAAGAAAATCCGCTTTACAACACGATAAAGTACCATGACAGCGTGTCAAATATGTCGTGAAGGTAAAGGTTTGAGTCTCTGGGATTTGAAGGCTGCTCTGGAACATTCTGGTGAAAGAATGACGTTTGAATCGGAGCACACATCGCAAAGTCTGAGCGATTTTAAATGAACCGCGTCAGTGGTCAGTTGTCGTCACTCTTCCGTGTCCCTATATATTAGAAATAATTGTGCTTCCAGAGCGCTTCACCCGGGGGTGACAAAGCGCTGCAAGAGCTGTGGAGAGAACGGCATGTCAGCAACAACAACGACATATGAACAACATTTTAACAACAACGTTTTTTTAAGTTCTCTCGAACTTCTTGTTGTACGGTTTTAACTCACTGTTAATTTGTTACGTGAATATAAGATTACAATAGGTTTTACCGTATCTGGCGATTATGCAGGTATTAAGATCTTAACTTCACGTAACAACGCTATGGGTACTTTTTTGCCAGTATACAAATATAAGATTACAATAGGTTTTACCGTATCTGGCGATTATGCAGGTGTTAAGATCTTAACACCTAGGTTTTACCGTATCTGGCGATTATGCAGATTATGTAGGTGTTAAGATCTTAACACCTGCATAATCGCCAGATACGGTAAAACCTATAGTAATCTTATATTTGTATACTGGCAAAAAAGTACCCATAGCGTTGTTACGTGAAGTTTATTTATCGGGCTGAAAAGGAGCCCAGTCGTTAGCACCCACGAAGCTCGAGTTACAGATTATTATTCTTTTTCATCCGAGTACTCTATCGTATACAGTATCGTACGGAGTATTAAAAATAATATTTTAAAGGCGAGTCATTAACCTTTAAGAACCGCAGACGTGTGGGGATTGCTGATGAGGTTGCTGTTGCACTCACGCTGCTAGGCGTCAAACGTCAATTCCAACTCATGCACGGCAATGAAAGTGGAGAGTTATTAAGACGTGAAGTTAGCTGGAGCCAACACGTACCTGAGCCAGGTGAATCAAATACCAAACCGTAACCGCTGGCAGATAGCGTGTGACTCGCTAACCATCGGATTTATTTTAATTAATGCAGGGTTTCTGGGTTCGACGCACGACAGTTAAGCTGGCGCCAACATCAGCCAGATATTGAGTTCTGTATTTTATGATGTTATCGGCCAATGAACTAGCGTTGTTTGGTTGTGGGCAGAAACCCATGCAGGATAGGGGGAGAACACGCAAATTCCACATACAAAAACGCACGAAGTGGGAATCGAACCGCCTCAGTACATTCTCTCCGTAAGGCGCTGATGTTACCACTGCGCCACCCTGCCGACGTTTCGCCTTCCATATTGGACGCATCATCAGGAAGAACACCTCTGGAGAGACATTGTCAAAACTTTTATTTTCTAATATATATAATACATAGTGCATATCCGAAGGCCCTCCGACTAAATGAGGTGGGCATCAGAATAGGTATCCGGACGTAACACCGTGTTCCAATATCCCCACCATTGGGGTGCGACTGGTGAACCCCAGTCAGCCTGGATAGCGGCCGCTTAAGCCGGCGACAATATAAACAATTCTGTAAATCCACTGCTGGATGAAAGGGATTTTTTCCAGCTTCTTTTCTTGAATATTACGTCATTTTTGTTTCGATGATAATGTTATAATGCATTTATAGCCCTTTGTCAATCCACTACTGGATAGAGGCTCATTTACACCACGTTAGCAGCCATAGGGGTCCAAATTACCATACTTCCCCATGCCGGTTTAGTGCGAGCTATTGAACAAGAGGCCCGGGTACTCGTCGAGACGTCGCTTGTCGTTGACCGTTAGCCGTGACTTAGAATCAAACTCGGCGTGTGGAAGAGAACAGCACAGTAGGCTGACCACTCTACCTGCACATTCGTAACGCGACTGTGTATTTCTAACATTCAACGATCACGAGATAAACTGCGCATTCCCTGACCGTCACAACTCTTCCGCGGTTTGCTTTGTTATCGTGACGTTAATGTTGTATCGCACCAGCTGTTACGGTAAGGCCTCGACATCACGGACCTCTTATTCAATGGACTTCGGAAGCTACGGACACTGGCCGCTGCTTTTCCAAGACAGTGGTGTGCGTTGGAAAGAACGGAAAGCGTTTTTTAATTGCGTGTTTTTATCGCTGTAATTAGATCCGTGTATCGCACTGTTTAATGCTTTTCATGCTACGTTGGTCGTTATAATATTCGATTGTTACTCTGTATATTAGGTCGTCACAATCACCCGCTATTAACGGACTTACGAACACCCTCCCCGCCATCATATTAGTCCGTTAAATCGAGGTTTTACTGTTTTGTTATTCGTTCTATTGTGCAGCGGTTCGAGACCCCCAATAAGCGTTTAGAATCCTATAAATATATTATTAATCACTGGCCTTTATGACCAGCGGATCTGTGCTGACCGAGTGGGAAAAGGACAGTGGCCTAATGCTGTGGTCGCACTAAGGTGTTTGATTTTCACAAGCACCGGTAGAATGTCTGTATATCTCTATGAGTGTCTCCCTGGGTCTCTCTTAGTCTCTACGTATCGCCATCCGTGTCTGTGTATCTCGAGGTTAGTGTTGTGTCTCACAAGCGCCGCTAGGTGGCGATGATGATGCGATCTGCAACACCGCCGAGAGAGCAGCCTGCAGCTGATTGGCGAGATCCCGTGCAGAGTTATCACATGACTCGACCAGACAATAGGAACAATGAAATAATGTGGCCATATACCCCGACTGCCGCATTATATTTAGATTCGTGTAATTTGTCATCAAACATAACGGCATGGAAGTATTGTTTTCTTTGTTAGCATTTCAAAAAGTGATTTTTTTTTGCACACCAAAAAATCCCCAGCTGATTACCAAGAAGTGGTGGTTCCAACATATTGTGGGAATCTTTCATTTGGGATCTGAATTCTGACTTAGTAAAAGAAGATCCCGTCCACATTGAAGCAATAATCTTATTACGGTTGTATGGCAGCTGGTCATTCTCGAAGTTAAATCGGACGCAACATTTTGGAAGCAAATTTTCCTATCGAGCCAAAATTTGAGGACGATTGGCAAAGCTGATCAAGCTGTTCAAAGATCGTTTCACACGCACACACGCTGCACGTATCTTTTATATCCAGTAAAAGTATGTTGTGCTGACTCTGGTTCCCTCAGGCCATCTTCATGATACCCACTAACCCGCCGCCCACCTTCCGCCAACTGGAACTCTGGACGGACGAATTCGTTGATTTCGTGCGGAAGTGCCTGGTGAAGAACCCGGAGCAGAGATCAACTGCGACCCAGCTGTTGCAGGTACCGGCTGCAAAAACGTCACGAGGGCGTCAAGGCTAAGGCTTTTCGGTATCGCTGTCTGGTGGTCTGTTGATCTCTCAGCATTGTTAGGTCGCATTTGGAAGTCACACAGTGGGGATCAGAATATTGGTTCCTTGTACAATCTGTCTTCGGTGACGATGGTACCCTTTGCAAATACTATCTACGTTAAAGACAAGTTGAGTGTGTTTGTTTGTGTAAAGTAATTTTTTACTGGCTCCAGTGCGAATACGGCTTGGCCAATCGTCCTCGCATTTTGACTTTTTTTTCGATTGTTAAATTTGCTTCCAAAATGTTGGGTCTGATCTGACTTCGGCAAAAACTAGTTGTCATACAAGCCTAATAACCCAGTGGCTTCAAATTGGACAGTGTCTTATTTACGGAGTCAGAATTAAGACGCCTGAAGATATTCCCAAAATATTTTAGAGCCACCACTTCCTGGTGACCTGCCGAAGTTTTTTTTGTGCTCTAAAAAAAGCCAACCTTTTTGAATTGTTCATTAACAAAACACAATCTTTGTACCGGGCGGCGCGGTGGCCCAGTGGTTAGCGCTGACGCCTCACAGCAAGAAGGTCCCGGGTTCGAATCTCTCGGCTCGGGTGCCTTTCTGTGTGGAGTTTGCATGCTCTCCCCGTGTCCGCGTGGGTTTTCGCCGGGTACTCCGGTTTCCTCCCACAGTCCAAAAGCATGCTCCTGGATAGGTTGATTGGCTCGCAGACTAAAATTGCCCCGCAATGCCCGGCGATGGACTGGCGTCCCGTCGTCGGGTGTATTCCTGCCTTACGCCCTGTGTTTCCGGGATAGGCTCCGGCTCACCGTGACCCTATATAGGATTAAGCGGTTTCAGATAATGAGATGAGAGAGAATCTTTGTACCCCATCATTTTCGATGGGAAAATACACTCGCCCATATATAATAGACCAAATATGCTTATGTAGTCGTAAACGAACAACCACACGATCGTTCGTTTTATTTAGTTCCTTAGAGGCAGAGGAAAAAAAATTCATAAGTGAAACTGCCGACAATTGGGAGGGCAGCTACAATCTGCACCAATAATTACCCAAGCTCTGTGATCCAATCGTGGGATGCTTTGCAACTCACAAAACTCCCAAATCCCTGTCGCAGAACAACCAAAAAACGACAAGTAGGCTCTGAATTGAAGCCCCATAACGGTTTGTCTCAGTCCATCATCCATGAGAGTTCGCTAAAATTGGTACAATTTTAGAAAAAGTTGCCCCAAAAGTAGGCTCATCAGCACGATACGAACAGCAAACTCCCACCGCTGTACTCAGAGATCCCCCCACAGCGACAAGAGCCTTGTGTGGGGCCCGGGGGGACACTGGGAAGTTTCTGGCAAATAGAACACTCGGCGCACATTGATCAAGAGGGATGATTCCGAGACTCGGAGGAGGCTTTCCATTACTCCCCAGGGTGTTCAATCAGATTCTCTCCCTGCCTGCATAGCGTCACGCTCGGTCTGGACTACGGTTTCGCGTCCAAGCGAGGGTCTGCGCCTGGAGCCGGATCTATAGCCAGGTCTATAGTCGATCGTTTGAATATAGCGCAGGGATTCTGCATCGAGAGCCTGCAAGATCACTGGGGCGTTTTCTGCCGTAATAATAATAATACTTAAAGAATAACAATAATATTTATATTCAGTGTCTGGCCATGGATGGAGGCACGATGAAACCGCAGAGGAGGGGAGCGAGCCAGGCGGTCAGTCAGCGCCAACCAGCGAGACACTGCTTCCTGCATATTATGATGGTATTGGCCAATGAATGAGTTTTTTGTTGTTGTGGGAGGAAACTAAAGAGCCTGGAGAAGGGCCACGCAGAACAGCGGGAGATCGCACAAACTTGACACATAAAAGGTTGGCATCGAGCCACCTCGGGAAGGTCCGTTTTCCTGTGAGTCAGGGATGTTACCACTCCTCCACCCTCCCGCTCAACAATAGACATCTATAGACGGGTCCGGGACATGGTCTGAATTGGGTCTTGGTCTATGGGTGAAAAAGGTGACTGGGACAGCCTGCGATTTACAGTTTTTACTGTCTGATGGGGGGCCGTGCTGTTAGGTGAAGTTCGATTCGGAACACGTGACGGTGGGTGGCAATACCACAGCCAGCCAGTTAGCCAAGTCCACCCATCGTTGTTCCTTTTCTTTACACTACTCATCACACGATTGATTGTGGCTAAGTCAAGCAAGGGGAGGCCCAGGAGAGTTTCACATATCACTGGCACAGCGATGTTAGTCATTGCCGAGAATCATATTCAGTTCACCGGGGCTCAAAGCGTAGTTCGCGAGCCGCTGCCCAAATAGTTTACATTGACATCTCTGAGCAAACAGGGACCAAGAGACGAGCTGGGCAAAATAGTTTCTCAAACAAGTTTTTGAGGCAAGAAAGAACATTTTCCGTCGAATCAGTTAAAAAATATAGTTTAACATTACAAACAAAAACACAACAAATCATTTGTACATTGAGACACGTCCACTGTAAATAACGCAGGATATCGGAGAGGAAATCTATCTCCGATCGCCGGGGTGGATCATCGATCGCACGTCATGGCGCATCAGCGGGCCCCCATGAGGGGCTCACACTCGCACACGTAGGCACTGGGGGTCGGGCGGTGGACGCAGCGCTCGCCCATCGGTTATTGGGCTGTAGCGCTGCTCGCCCGCTCAGCGGTCGCCGCATGTGTGTTCACGGGGGGGGGG
>JAZEWT010000013.1:15269749-15285910 GCA_036362905.1 Mordacia mordax
CCCCCCCCACGTCCCCCGGCCCTGTGCGCGCAGCACCCGTTCATCGCAGCCGCCAAGCCTGTGAGCGTCCTGCGTGAGCTGATCGCTGAGGCCATGGCCGCAAAGCTGCACCGCAACGAGTCTCTGCAGGCCGAGAGGGCCGCACGCTCGGCCGACTCGGTAAGAGCACGTGGAGGAGGAGGGGGAGGAAGGGGAGGAGGGGGAGGGGCTGGAGGGGGTGGAGGAGGATGAGGAGGCGGATGAGAATGACAATGAGGATGAGGATGAGAAACGAAAACAACGGAGGACATCGTCCACACACTCCCCAGATCTGTTCATGGAGGAATATTCAGACCTCCACTGCGGTGTAAATTCGTTCTAAACCAACCACCGGCGTCTTTATTGGGAATAAAAACTACTCCGAATAGCTGCTCTTTCGGGATAGCCATGTGGAGCGCTCCTCCTCTCTCCTTCGTGACATTTCGCCTCCCACATGGAGCAAAGACTACTTTGCGCTCTCTGCACCGATTTGCAGATTAATTGCCCCGTTAGCAGAGCCACACTCGTGGAATATCACAAGTTAGATATGGGCCCCACGCTTATGAGTCCGAGTTCAAACTCAATGATTATTCCACAAAATAACCAACAGCCCCATTGTGGGGAAAAAGTGAGAAAATAAGCAATCTTCACATGTCTGTTCCGGTTCACACGTATATTTAAACGTATCCAATCAGCCCGCCGGGCTTGCAGGAGTATATCGTTTATTGTGTATATATGTGTGCATCGCTCTTGCCGTTGAAACGCAGGCAAAAGAGGTGAGGCTGACTGCGGTGATAAAGATCCCCCGTATAGCCTAACCAGACTCTAGGGTCAAATATTATTATCGAGTTGCACCTATGAAGGCCGGCATGGCACGCAATGGGGCGGTTAGTAACACCGCGCCCGGCCGCCTTTGTCTCCCTCGTGGTAATGTTTATGCACCGCACAGGATACTCATTTGAGGCTGAGTCGAAATGGGAGAGTCCCGAGACCGGTTCATAAAATCGTCATTGGTGTTGGCAGCCGGAAATCGAACTCGAGTAGCTCGGGATTTTGGCGCAGCGGGCTAACCGTTGAACCACCGCTCCCCATAAACTGTGCAGGTGGTGCTACTGCACGGTGTTCAAGGGCTAGAGTGCGCAGTGGATCGGGCGAAGTGTAGAGGGAGCTGTCGTGTATGGTGGAGGAGGAGGAGAATGAATGGGGGTGGGGAGGAGGGGATGGTGGGGAGGACGAGGTGGGAGACGTGTGTGATGTACGTTGCGATATTTGTTCTTTTATGATGATTGCTTCCCGAAGCTGTTCTTTCAGGTTAGCCGCGTCGCGTGCCCCCCCTCCTCTCATTCGCGATGTTTTGCCTCCCATGTTGAAGGTATCCTTTGGTGTTCTGAGTATTGAATGCTGGCGACCTACATCACTACTTTTATCCCTTACATTAGTGTAATTACAAAAAAACATATACCAAGATAGGTTGATTCAGTTTATTATCAATACCCGCTTAATCCTGTACAAGGTCACGGGGGGGGCAGAGCCTATCCCGGCAGACATAGGGCACAAGGTGGGGCTATACACAGACTGTGACGCCAGTACGTTGCAGGGCACTGGGGGCAATTTACTCAGCAGGCTAATTAATCTAGGCAGCAGCGTGTCTTCGGACGTTGGGATGAAACCGGAGTACCCGGCAAAAAAACCACGCGAACACGGGGAGACCACACAAACGCCACACAGAAAGACACCCGAGCCCGTAATCGAACCCGGGTTATTTTTACTACGAGGCAACTTCTCACTGCGCCATCACGCCGCCCTGGGGTACCCTGTGATGCACTGGCATCTCATGCCGCATATAGCCCAAGCTATCTACGAACTCGGTTACCCGTCCCCACTGGACAACTGTTAAAAAGAGCTATATAGCTCAACGGTTCCTTCCCTCTTAAATGCAAACTCACCGGCTGACATGCTGTTGACATGCATGTCAGTCGGTGAGTTTGCATGATGCAAATTCACCTCACATGATGTTGACAATTAAACACATTAAGGACCAAACGTGGCAAAAACTATAATCCCAATTGTTTGACAATAATTTCATCTTTTGTTTTATGTTCTTCTCTGATTTATAGCAATAAATTTACTTTCAATTGATCTTCTCTGATATTGTTGACATGCTTTTCACTCCACAACTCAGATTTGCAACATAAATGAAGTGTTATTGTTGTTGATAATCTGCTCATGCGCTGTTGTGACGTGCCGTTCTTTCCACAGCGCTGTGCAACGCTTTGTGACACTTGGGTGAAAAACGCCGTGCACTTGGGTGAAAAACGCCGTGGAAGTGAAAGTATTATTATTATTATGACGTCGTGAATGCACAGGGCGTCCTATATAAATGGAACCACACGGGACTCTATGGTTTAGTGGTCTAACGCGGACGTGTGCTGCCACCTGCCGTTCCATGTTGGGAACTGTTCGCTTGCTGCGGAGCGGTGGCGCAGCGGTTAGCGCGCTGGGATAACAAACCCGGCGAACCGAGCTCGATTCTCGCTCAAGGTCAACAGCAATGACGATTTTCTGAATCAGTCCTGAGCCTCCTCTAGGTAGACTCAGCCTCAAATGTGTCCCTAGCGCGGCGTGTAAACATTGCCACAATGGAGACGAAGGCGACCGGGTGTGGTGCTGGTCACCCACCTCCAAAGTGCCGCGTCGGCCTTTATATTTGCTCGCTAACGGCACTTGACCTGACAGTCTGTTAAGGCTATACGGGGATCTCTATGTCTTCTGCGGAGGGTGATGGATGTTAAGCAGAGCCCTCGTGGGTCCAGCAGAAGAAGAGGTTGTGCCGATTGGAGGGTACAACGTGCTGGGGTCCGCGTGGGGGGTGCAACCTGGGCCAGCAGAGTTGCAAAATCTGGGTTCGAGTCCGGTGCCAAATGTGAATATTTGTCACCAGTTGATCTGTACCGTGGCATTGTGGAGGGATTTCTTGCCCCAATGAACCTGCGGGCTGTTCTGTCGGGTGCCTCCTTGCCTGGTGGGGTCACCCGTGGCAAATTGGCCTTAGATGAGGGACCAAACAAGAAACAATTCAGTAGTTGACCCTAATGAAAAGAACAAAGACGACTGGGAGAACCTCGCCCGGACTAGGGAAACCGGGGACCACTTCTAGAGCTAGGCCCGGGAGTGGAGCTCGCAGACGAGTGCCTGGTGACCGGGTGACCATCGTAGCTTGGTCGGGCTACAGCCCGAAAAAGAGAGGTGGGGGGCCGCTGCCTTGTGGGCCCCACAACCTGCAAGGCGAATCATCCTTTGAGCAGCAGGTAAAGGCAGAGTGGCTCTAGGTGTCGTGCTGGACCTAGACAACGGAAACTGACTCTTGGAACGTGGGACGTCACCTCTATTGGGGGTAGGGAACCGGAGGTTGTGCAGGAGGTTGAGAGGCACCCACTTGATATAGTTGGGCTCACGTCTACTCAGAGCCCCGGCTCTGGAACCGAACTCCTCGATAGGGGATGGACTCTCTCCGACTCATGAGTCGCCGAGGCGCTGGGCAGGGGTGGGGATACTCACCAGCCCTCAGCTAGGTGCCATTCAGTTAGAGTTATCCCGGTGACTGAGCCCTCCTCCTTGCGACTCCGGCTCGCAAGGAGGAGGGCTCTCACTATTGTGTGTGCGTACGCATGTATTGTTAATTTTCCATGTATAGAGGTGTTGTGCACCTGAGCGGTGCGGTGACGCAGCGAGGCGCGCTGTCGCCTCACAGCAGGAAGGACGCGGGTTTGGTTCCCGGCTCGGGCTCCGTCCTGTGTAGCGTTTGCGTGTTTTCCCCGTATCTGTTTGAGTTTTAGCCGCATACTCCGGTTTCCGCCCACCGTCCAAAGACACGTTGTGCCGAGGTTAATTGGCCTGCTGAGTAAATTGCCCCAATCAGCCACTGCAGTGTCCGCAGCCACAGCTCTCGTAGCCCAGTCGCCGCTCGCCACGTGCCTCGCCGTTCCGCGTCGTCACCTCTCCGCCCGTAACCTCCTCTCGTTCTCGTCTCCGGTCTCCGCGGCGCCGAGGCCGAGGAGGAGGAAGAAGAAGAAGAAGAGGACGATGACGAGGTGGTCGGCCGGACTATGGTCCGCCCGCAGGGCGGCAAGGCGTGCGACGCGGACGCGGGCAATGCCACGCCGAGGAAGGTCGCGGGCACCTCGGCAGCGGCTCGGTCGGTGTCTGATCGTGGGGCCGGGATGCTGGGCAACGAGCTCAACACCATGGTGATCAACAGCCAGGAGGATGGGCAGCCCGAGCGGCCGGGCAGCGGACAGCGTGGTGAGTGGGCCTGCCTCGGTGATGGTTGCACGGCGTGGTTGCGATTTGTCCGACGGCGCGCGTTCGTCCGAAGAGAGAACGACGTTGAGGAGTCGTCGTTGTTGTTGCTGACATGCCCTTTTCTCCACATCCCTGCGCAGCGCTTTGTGACTCCCGGGTGAAAAGCGCTCTCGAAGTGCAATTATTCTCATCTCATTGTCTGAAACCGCTTAATCCTATATAGGGTCACGGTGAGCCGGAGCCTATCCCGGAAACACAGGGCGTAAGGCAGGAATACACCCGACTAGGGGACGCCAGTCCATCGCCGGGCATTGCGGGACAATTTTAGTCTGCGAGCCAATCAACCTATCCAGGAGCATGCTTTTGGACTGTGGGAGGAAACCGGAGTACCCGGCGAAAACCCACGCGGACACGGGGAGAGCATGCAAGCTCCACACAGAAAGGCACCCGAGCCGAGAGATTCGAACCCGGGACCTTCTTGCTGTGAGGCGTCAGCGCTAACCACTGGGCCACCGCGCCGCCCAAGTGCAATTATTATTATTATGCCTGTTGCGCCTCCCCCACCCCCCAATAACCCCTTCCCCCAGATCGTCATCATTTTCTTAATCGTAAATAATAATATAATTTATGACGAGCAAATTCCACACCTGGTCATGGACGGATACGGAGGCGTAGCGAGGAGGGGGGGGGGAGCCAGAAAGGGTGGTCAGCCAGTGCCAAGTCAGCCAGACACTGCTTTGCTATTATCATGTTGTCGGCCAATTAAATAAAACAACATTTTCAGTTATGAGAAGAAACCGGAGAACCCGGAGGAAACTCACACAGATCAGGGGGAGAGACACACAAACTTCTCACAGAAAGATGCCCATGTCGAGAATCGAACCGCCTCGAGCAGGGCTTTCTTTCTGTGGGACGCGGATGTCACCGCTCCATCACTCTACCGCAGAGAACCAGCCCTACAGCTGATATCGCTCCGAGCGTGTAACACGTTCATCTGACGTCTCTTTGTGATGTCCGACGTCTGACCTGACCGCGTTGACCTGGATTTATTCCTGATGTTCTTTGGGGAATGTTGCTGCCGGCCCTCTGGAGTTTTAGACGACGTTACCATGAAGGTGGAAGGGTTCTTAAGAAGGCTGAGTGGAACATTTTAAGACGATATACTGTTAAGGCATCAAAGTAGTAATCAATAATTGGGATGGAAAGCTGAAAAAAGACATAAAAGCCATGGTAATGCGCAGATAAAATTTCCGCTAATGAAGCATTCGATCCCACTACCATAAGTACAGATACACACACATCAACTGTACATATTGTGTAAATGTACCCAGAATGCCCTGATCTCGTGAACTTTAATAAGCATACAGCCTCTATCTGCGGGCCCACACTGTGTGCAGCAGATGGCTGTGCAGCAAACCATTGTTGGACTGCCCTATGCTTCCCACATCTTTGCGCCTGGCTTCACCCAACCACGCAAACCGAGATAATAATAATAATGATATTATTCTCCGGAGGAGGAGTCGCGGATGAGAGGGCGCGGAGCCGATCTCAGTGTGGGTTTAGCCTGAGACAGGGTGCTGCCTGGTGAGTAGCGCTGTTGCCTCGCAGCAACAAGAGCCTGGGTTCAATTTCCGGCTCGGGTAACCTTTCTGCGTGGAGTTTGCGTGTTCT
The DNA here is from genome assembly GCA_036362905.1 of Mordacia mordax. Lineage (NCBI taxonomy): Eukaryota > Metazoa > Chordata > Hyperoartia > Petromyzontiformes > Petromyzontidae > Mordacia > Mordacia mordax. Next base: position 15,275,741 of record JAZEWT010000013.1, read on the forward strand.
CACCCCACCTCCAGTGGGTTGTCTCTGGGTACTCCGGTTTCCTGCCACCGTTAAATGACACACTGCTGCCAAGGTTAGCTGGCCTGCGGAGTCAATTTCCTCCAGTGCCTGCAATGTATCAGCGTCAATTCCTTGGTACAGCCCCGCCTTGTGTCCTGTGTCTGCTGGGATAGGCTCTGGCCCCCCGTGACCCTGTACAGGATTTAGCGGGTACTGATAAAGATGATGATGATGCCACCTGCAGAGGGAGTTGAGCGACGAGGTTGTGGTGGTTAGACGAAGGCACAGGGGGAGGAAGATCCTGGAGTGTTGGGTCGCTGATGAGTAGTAAGCCTCGTTATGCTTTGCAGCGCCGTCAATTACACCGCGCCAAGGTGTAGACGGGCCCTCGCCCAGCAGTGCAGCCTATAAACACGTGCAACGCTTCACGCACGTGGGTTGGGGAAACCGTTATCCAGCAGTGGATCGTCAAAGTGCCGTTCAAATTAAGAAACCAATGACGACTAAAGGTCGTCACAAAAAGACGCTCTTATTCTGAGTTGCCCCATGTTTGATGTTTGCTTCAAAAGCTGCTCAAAAACTTGCAGTAATTAAGTTGATGTCATAGATGGATGCAAATATTGTCATAAAATTTGAATCTGCCCTGTTTCTTTGGTGCAGTGACATCAGAACCAGTGCTGTAAGCGAAGTGTTTCAATGAAAAATAGGCAAATCAAACGAGAGCGATAGTTTACGCACTTCGTTAATTTAAAGCCACTATTTTATTTTTAGTTGATCTACTCTGACGTTGTCGTTGCTGACATCCGCTCTCTCCACAGCTCTGTGCAGTGCTTTCCGACCCTCGAGTAAACATCGCTCTAGAAGTGCTATTATTATTATTTTAAGGACCTTGTAGTTTGCTTGTTTTTGACAAAAAAACAAAGATCCCCTTGTATAGCCTTAGCAGACCGTAGGGTCAAGTGCCATTATCGAGTACCCATGAAGGTCGACACGGCACACAAGAGGGTGGGGTATCCGGCACCATGCCTTGTCCATCTGCAATACTCATTCGAGGCTGAGTCAGCCTCGGGGAGGCCCAGGGAGCGGTTCAAGAAATCCTCACCGACGTCAGCCGTGAGCGGGATTCAAACTCGAGTCACCAAGGTTTTTTGCCCAGGGCGCTAACCGCTGAGCCATCATTCCCCCCACACACACACGCGCGCACAGCACGCAAGCCGATGACCCGTCTCGGGCACCCGCACCAGCCCGCCTGGGGAGGAGACGCTGGCTGCGGTATCATTTATTAACCCGGGCTAATGTCCCGCAAACGGGGGAGAGATATGCTGAAGCTGTAATTGAAAATTTAGGGCGTGTGTGAAATACAATCGGGTGGTAATATATTATTTGTCGCTCGTGGTGGGGAGAGCTGCCGCCGCTAAAACCCGGCTTAAACCGCGACGGGGTCTGCTTGGGGATTCAGTGGCAGTTCCATCAATGATTTATCGGTGAAGAGACGCGTGAACGATTAATGAAATAATTAATATCTGCTGATGTAGGTGTTCAAGGCTCGATGCACGGTTGCTTTCCAAAGCCGCTCTTTCGGGATAGCCGTGTCGAGCGCTCCGCCTCCTCTCCTTCGCGAGGGAGGGAGGAGAGTCAAGGACAGAGGAGGAGCGCTCGACACGGCTATGCTAAAACAGCAGCTTTGGAATGCAATCAATGAATTAATTTGTTACGCGTGCGCAATACCCGCGGTGACGCGGTGAGTAGCGCTGTAGCGTCACGGCCAGAAGGACCCGGGTTCGATTCCCGGCTCGGATGCCACCTTTATGTGTGGAGGTTGAATGTTCTCCCCTGCGTGCTCGTGTATTATCGCCAGGTACTCCGGTTTCTTCACAGAGTCCGAAGAATCGCTGCTGCCTACGTTAATTGGCCTTGTGACTAAATCACCCCTGGTGCTTTGCGATGAACTGGTGCCGTATTCTAAGGATAGCCTTGCGTCTGTACAGAATTTAATAGGCACCGCTAATAAAGACGCGCACGCTACGTACACCGTCTACACATATGTTAATGGTCCGGTTCACCGATCCACTGCTGGATGAGAGCGTCCCGAAACCACGTGGGTAGTTGGGGTTATTGAATCATACTTCACCGTAACGGTTCGATGGTGAAGGTGGGGAGCAAAAGTAATAAAAATGTATTTAACAGATTTAAGGCAAACATTCTTCATCGTAAGAAAACGCAGCTATATATTTTTTTTTAAATGTTAACACAGAAAATGTTGTCACGAATGGAACGTAGAGAAGGCGTTGAATGATATTAGAAGGAGACAGTTGCAGTTTCTCTAGCATATTATGAGGAAAGAGGAAATTCAACGTCAAGTTTTAACTTGAATCATTGAAGGAAAGCGAGATCGTGGATGACAGAGACTGACTTGTGTCAAGAGTCTCTCGACATGGATGAACATAACAACAATGGACATTCTCAGAAGTTCAAGGAGCAGAGATTTGTGGAAGACCAATGTCACCAACGTCCTGTAGGACATAGTACCGAGAAGAAGAAGAAGAAGAACAAAGCACGAGTCTGCAGTCAATTTGCTGTTAGCATGCGGCAGCAAAAAACGCGAGTGGGACCAAATGCCTGTATTAAAACGTCCTTGAGATGCATTTGCATTTAGATGTTATATAAATCCATATGCCATAAAGAACGTATGTCGTATAAATCTCAATTGTAAAAGTGCACGCCATCAGACGTCGCCCACAACGGCAGGACACCTTCCCGTTAAAATAGTTCTGAGCTGAGTGGGGAGGAAACTGCCGCCCCATGCTGTGTGGACCGAATGTCAGGTTGACAGGACCTCAGAGGCAGTTGTGTGAGAACCGCTTCAGCGATCCGTGCTGCAAACACGAAGGGTCGCACAAGCTCTGTGAGAGATCCGAATTGAATATTTATTATTATAATAATAAATACGATCCGTAATGCGAGGCAAATGTTCATTCGATTTCGAAGGCATTCATTCGAAGAGAGGACGGTTCAGAGGTGCGAAGAAACCGCAGAGAGACGAGGAGCGGGAAGGTATCCACGTGGTTAACCGGTGCCAACACTGCAGTCTGCATATTACGATGTTATCGGGAAATTCATTAATTAGTGTTTTTATTTTATAGGTGGTTTAGGAAACCGAAGAACCCGTAGGAAACCCATGTCGAAGAGAGGGAGAACACACACAAATGCCACACAGAAAGGCGTCCGATGTGGGAATCAAACAACCTCAGCCAGGACCTTATTTTTTCTGTGAGGCGCAAATGTTACCACAGCGCCACGCAATCGCCTGTGTCTGTTGACCCGTTAGTAATGTCCCTGTTTCAGGAGATGACCAGACGGCTCTCACAAGTTCAACTCAATGTAATACATTGAGCCAGCACCGCTTGCACCCTGGCTGCAAACCTGTGCACCGAGCTGTGATTAAACTCGGCTCTCAGAGCAAATAATAGTCTCAATGTGGAAACTTGTGGCTTAACAGATTACATTTGACTTTTTATATCATTTATGCATTTTAAGAATTAAAATACAAATGTAACCGCTATGCGTGTAAACTAGTTTACACAGCATTGATATTTATCCCTCGTGTCGTAAGACATTAAACAAATAAAACATAAAAGATAAAATATTACAATGATAAAAAATAAAAATAACGGAAGCCAATTCAGACGACAAGCTCCTTCTATCTATTCACGACTGGATGAATACCGCCATGAGGGCCATGGGGGTTATTTGACCATACTTCACCATTCTGGTCAGTGCGGATCGTGAAACGGTGGGGCAGTCATCGAAAACTGAACCCCATCAGATCAACACGACACCAGCATCGTGACCTCTACCGGGTCACCTGCGGCGGCACTGCACCGCCACTGCAGAGGACACGCGCTGCAGAAAATAATAATAATAATAATCACCACAATGATAACAATTTGTTTAAAGAGCTCTTAAATAATAACGGCGAACAAAGCGTTCGGTGGCAGTGAAATGACCCGCTCGCTGCACTGCGAACTCAGCCGCCCGAGTTTGATTTTCCACCACTCGCCAGTGACGTTAACCGCGGCTGTGTTAACGTTAACATCACGGCGAGTGATTTATAAACCGCTCCCCAAAGCCTTCTCTTCACCAACTGGTGCTGACCGGTGTGGTGGGGAAGTATGGTTAAACAAACCTCTATGACGATAATGGCGTGGGTAGGGTTCCAACCAACCGTGGATTGACAGGGGCCACAACTGATTTGTCATCATGATTGAAGATTGCTTACCAAAGCTGTTCTTTCGAGATAGCCGTGTCCAGCGTTCCTCCTCTATCTCACAACGTTTCGCATGTTAGTCGCAGAACGCCTGAAGATGCCTCCAACGTGCAAGGCGAAACGTCGCGAATGAAAGAGGGGGAAGCGCTCGACACGGCTCTCCGGAAAGAACAAACTTGGAAAGCAATCATCATGCATCGAGCTCAGAAAATCTGCACGAGTTTTTGATTCTTGTCATTCTAAAGAGACGAAACCACGTACGTCACACTCCAAATATATTTATATAAAAGCATTCTCTGCATAATCAGAAAAATGGAATGGATTCACGGGCGTGCCTTCCATTTAATATCGCGGCTCAAGCCTTCAACAGGTTACTGTCGCTCGGCACATTTGATTCAAAACATGTCATGGAGAAGGTGACTCGCCTCGACGTGAGCTATTGTTCTCGCGCGAGGGCCTCTTTCGTCCCTTGTTCGAATCTCCTCCATCATGCACATCCGTCTCCCTGGGTCACCGCAACAGGGCGAGGGTAACCTCTCTGACCTGCGCCCCTTTGGTCACCCGCAACGTCACGAGTCTGGCCGATTGGACTCGCCTGCTGAATGGAGGCCTCCCCACCGGTGTGGTCTTAATCACATGAATATTGTTTGCGTTGTGCTCTTCACCAGAGGGTCACAAAGCGCTGCACAGAGCTGTGGAAAGAACGACATGTCAATAACAATAGAGTAGATGACATAAGAAAAAAATTACTATAAATCAATGAAGGACATAAAATAAGAAATAAAATAATTGTTAAACAAATAAAGGAATGAAGAAGCTCTACTGAGCACGCAAATGTTAACAGCGCAAATCATCTAAGCACACAGCAGTGAGCAGCATCAACAGTCCCAGCCAGATGATTTCAAATCCTTATGGAACAAGTGAGTCTTGAGACGAGATTTAAAGAAGGGAGTTGCAGAGTCTGGGAGTAGCAACCGAGAAGACTCTCTCACCCATCGAACGGGGCTGCGATCTGGGCACAGACAGCAAGCCCGTGTTGGACAGTCGAAGTTGGAGTGTTAAGGAGGGTAGATGGAAGTGCGGGTAAGGACTCTCTCAGCCGCATTCTGCACACATTGGAGACGTTTAATAAGGTAGGCAGTGATACAAGGAGCAGTCGATTCATTTGCTTTAAGATGTGGATCAGCTTCTCAGCGTCGGAGGGTGACAGGATGTTGCGCACTCTCACTATATTTCTGACTATTTCTGAGATGGAATTAGGCTTCGTCACTTTGTTGTGTGTCTTGAAGGTGAGTGAGGAATCAAGAATCACTCCTAAACTCTGGACTGCCTTAGCAACTTCGATGGTCTGGTCGTCAAGCATCAAATGGACGGGTTCAGCCTTGGACAAATGGTGCGGGGTTCTGACAAGCAAAATTTCTGTTTTGTCACTATTTAGTTTTAGGAAATTTAAATTGAGCCAGGCCTTAAAAGTTGACAGTGAGGACGACATGCAAAGACCAGGCGCATTGATGGATGGCTTTGCGTGGATATCGATTTGGATGTCATCGGCATAGCAATGGTTGCTGAGATTGAGGCTGCCCAGGATATGGCTAAGTAGTTGTATGTAGATGCTGAAGAGGAATAGGACGAGGACTGTATTGTGAGGAACCTAAAGCAAAATAGGATGCATTTCTGAGTTACGTCCTCCGAGGCTAACGAACTGCTTCTGGTCAGAGAGGAAGGAGCTCAGCCAATGCAGGGCACAGCCAGAGGCATCTATACCCTCCATTCACTCAAGTAAGATCGGGTGATCAACGGTATCAAAGGCTGTGCTCAGGCTCAGGAGGGCAAGAATATTCGACAAGCCTTCATCGGCAACGACGAGTAGGTAATAAACTACTTTGGCCAGAGTACTTTCAGTACTACGGTTTGATCTGAACCCAGATTGTAAAGGATCGAGGAGGTCATTCATGAGGACGTGCTTCTGAAGTTGCATGACTACCACATGCTCAAGGACTTTAGAGAGGAATGGTAAATTTGAAATGGCCTGATAATTATTAAGGATGATGCAATTGACGCCGGGGTTTTTTTTTTATGCAGAGAGGTAATTGCGGCATCTTTAATCAGTGAGGGAGCGATGCCAAAGCGAAGTGAGTTTTTGAAGAGATTAATGACGAAGGTCGCAAGGGATTTGAAGTTTGCCCAGATGAGTTTGGATGGGAAGGGGTCCAAGGAGCAGTATTTTAGGCCGATATCGGGTAATTAATGCAGAACCAACAGATTCTGTTAACTCGGAAAATTTCAGGGGTTTTGATACCAGGGTGGAAGAGGGAACAATTGCTTGGTAATGGGTGGAGGTTGAGACGGGATAGAGATGCGATGGGCTTTTGTTTTGTCCGTGAAAAACTGAAGCAACTGGTCCGCCTATTCTTTATTCGTGAACAGAGATGAGGTTGAATGATTGAGTTGGTGAAGAAGCCGATGGATAGTCGAGAAGAGGATCTTGGGCTTGTCCTAGGTATCAGCTAGGATGCTGGAAAATGTGTTTTTTACGGGCACAATCAAGTGCCTTCTGGTAGCTATTGAGCTGGTCCTTGTAGATTTGAGCATGGACGGTGAGGCCAGATTTTTTCCAAGTCAATTCGGCCCTGCGCGCATTCACCTTAAGGTCCCGGAGTTCAGCAGTATACCAGGGGGATGGTTTTCCGCCAGAGACACAATGTGATTTTATTGGGGTTAAATATCCAGTATGCATGACGGCGAGCGCTTGTAAATGTCAACTGTCACATCAGAGTCAGGGCGGCACGGTGGCTCAGTGGGTAGCGCTGTCGCCTCACAGCAAGAAGGGACCGGGTTCGAATCTCGGCTCGGGTGCCTTTCTGTGTGGCGTTTGCATGCTCTCCCCGTGTCCGCGTGGGTTTTGCCGGGCACTCCAATTTCCTCCCACAGTCCAAAAATGCTACTGCATCGGTTAATTGGCTTGCAGACTAAACTGCCCGTAGTGCCCGGTGATTGACTGGCGTCTTATCGTGGGTGTATCCCTGCCTTGCGCCCTGTGTCTGCCGGGATAGGCTCCGGCTCACCGCGACCTTGTACAGGACTAAGCGGTTTCTGACAATGAGATGAGATGGGCATCAGAGGCAGAGTGCGCCGAGGCATAGAGTAATGAACTATTGATTGCAGTGGCGAGTAAGTTTAGAATGATGGTATTAAGATTTCAGAATAATATTTGGTGCTTAGTGGTAGAAATTGTAGGAGTGGCGGTACCTGAAGATAAATCCATACAGCAGAATGATCAGATAGACAAGGATCAGTGACGGACAGATTGGTTACAGATCTGCCCCTTGAGCAAACAAGTCCAGAGTATGGCCACATCTGTAAGTGGCAGATGTCACATGTTGAATGAACCCAAATGACTTTAGAGTGGGCATGATATCCTTTGCAAGGGAGCTCTTTGGAGAGTCAACCTGGATGTTGAAATCGCCAAGTATCGGAATCCTCTCAGAACTGGAGATGCCTCGAATGCGAAGCATGCCTGAGCATTGACTGATTGCATCACTCCTCACTTTATCTCAACGGTGGTCACAAATCTCTGGCCTGTTTTTTTCTCACCTTTAGCAGCTATTCCATCATTAGTCTCCTCCATCGGTCAATATTCGGTATAGGAACCTACAGTATCCAGTGATAGACCAATTGCTCTTGTGTTTGCTTGTTCTCTGATCCAGGGTTGCTATGGTTACGTCATTGTAACAAGCATCAACACAATTCTGACGGCAGGACACAAAGAAGGTCCTGCCAGAGCCGGTTCCACTCTTGCTTCGGGCGTCTCTCTGCTTGAAGTTTGTCTGGTCTTCCCTTTTCTGCGTGGTTTTTTTGCTGGTTCTCCGATTTCCTTCCACAACAACAACCCCCCCCCCCCCATTAATAAAATCGGCCGATAACATCATAAGTACCGCGACATACATAATGAAGTGAATAGCGGGTTGGCGTCAGCTGACGGCATAGCTGCCCCCTCCCTCCCCCCCACCTCTATGCAGTTACCTGCAGCACCGTGGGACCATTGAGCGATAGGCGCTACCGTATAAACGTAATAAAATATTATTATTGATAGACGGGCGAGACATCATAAATAACAACGCGTGCAAGCCGTTTCATATGAGGCGACGTGAACCCCCCCTCGCACGCAAGGACAACACTTGGTCTGCACGCGTCATCTTTTCAGAATGTGACATCTGGGATGGGGAGTGCGTGCATACACTGTGCCCTTCGCGAGGACTCTGCCGCAACCTCCCCGCAGACACTTGACATCCAATAACGCGATGCGTTAATAAATTATGTGCTTCATATGAATATAGTAACGAGACCATTACTGACAATGTAGGATGGTAAATAAGCAATTACTATATATATATAATATCCGGCTCCATTACCACCGAGAGGAAAATGGCATTTTGCCGTGAGTATGAAGTTCTCCCGGAAGGGCGGAGAGTCGCTTATAAAATAATAATTTGTCAAACGTGAGTCTCGTGAGTTATAAAAGGGCCGCGACGGAGGGATGTTGTTAGCAAAGCTGGGTGCATTTTCTCCACACAGTTAAGGTTGTAATTTAATTCACGTCACATGTTTAAATCACCGGCGATGGACTGGCGTCCCGTCGTCGGGTGTATCCCTGCCTTGCGCCCTGTGTTTCCGGGATAGGCTCCGGCTCACCGTGACCCTATATAGGATTAAGCGGTTTCAGATAATGAGAGATGAGATGTTTAAATCACTGAACTTGTACAGCCTCGCAAAATAAACGAACCACGTCTCGAGGTAGACTTGCCATGCTGTTCGTAATGTCAGATGCCGAAGGCAAAACCATTAATCGAGTTACCTAACCGTCTCTACAGATATGCAAAGTGATGTCGCTCCGCTCTGAGTTTACATTTTTTGCTTTCAGATTTTTTTTGATTGGTTTTGTTGAGCATTGCTTTGCAAATCTGTTCTTTCGGCATAGCTGTGTCGAGCGCTCCCCCTCTCTCCTTTGCGATGTTTCGTCTTCCACGATGGAGGCATCATCAGACAGCAGCAGTCTTGGAACGCCTGAGGATGCCTCCAACGTTGGAGGCGAAACGTCGCGAGACGGCAGGAACAACTGTCAACAGCAACTCCCATGCATCAAGCCGTGACAAAATTGCATCACTACAATTATTGTTCATAAAGTTGTGCAAACGTCTGGACGTTGCTTCCGAGGCCGAGCTGTTCCGCGCCACTGCTTAGTTGGCCGCACGAAACCGCCACGCCACGTGTCGCGCATCCCACAAGAGTGTGGTGAGATGGCAGCGGTTTGGGGAGGCGGGATGCATTCATCGAGCAGTGGATTGAGCATGGGCTGATGTTGCTGGCTGTTCGATATGTAATGTAGCCGATTCAAGCTGTTCTAGTATCGGGGAATTACATCGGCGGATGCATCGATGCTGCCCCGTCTGATGCACTCGACTCAGAATGATCAAGTACATACAAAATATGGTATTGGTTGTGGTGATGGTGGTGGAGGTAACTGTCATGTTGATGGTGGTCGGAATCGTGACAAATATCACGATGTAGGTTTTCACAGTTCGATGCGCGATGATTGCCTCAAAAAGCTGCTCTTTCGGGATAGCCGCGTTGATCGCTCCTCCTCACTCCATCGCGATCGACGCGGCTATCCCGAAAGAGCAGCTTTTGGGAACAATCGTCAAAAGGTCACGGCGGCGGTCAAGATGATGGCGGTGGACGTGGTTGAAATATCGGCGATGATTGTGCTCCTGCTTCGGATGTTGAGACTCATGGAGACGCTGCTCGTGGTGGTACCTATGGTCTCCGTGGAAATGGTTGGGCGGCAGGGTGGCGCAGTGGTAACATCTGGGCCTCGCAGAGAGAAAGTCCTGCCCGAGGCGAAA
>JAZEWT010000013.1:15299217-15310922 GCA_036362905.1 Mordacia mordax
ATCCGGGACCTTCTTGCTGTGAGGCGTCAGCGCTAACCACTGGGCCACCGTGCCGCCCAATTAGAAATCAGTCGAAAGGATTAAACGAACGCTGCAATATATTCATCACTGGTGGCGCTGGAACTGGCAAAACATTTACTTTGAACGTGCTTAAAGACCAGATCAGCCGATGTTTTGGAGGTGACACACTTTTTTTCAAGGTTTGTGCTCTTACGGGAGTCGCTACTAAGTTGGTAAATGGTTCGACTTTGCACTCAGCTCTCAGGCTACCCGTTCAGAAAGATGGAACATTTTTAGAACTTCCCTTGCTGACTGGCGATTATCTCAAGCGAATGAGACAGCAATGGAAAAATGTTGATGTCATGATCATTGATGAAATCTCGATGGTGCCATACGAGATGCTTTGTATGATTGACAATTGTCTGAAACTGATCAAAAACAGTTTGGAGCTTTTCGGTGGCATCAACATTCTTTTGTTTGGCGAGTTTATGCAACTTCCACCAGTGAGAGGTTATCAAGTTTTCCAACAATCAGCCAAAATAGAGTCCGTCATAGAGCTCTGGCGTCAATTTGGTTTCTGCGAACCAACGGAAAATATGCGGCAACGTGGCAACCAAACATTCATCAACAAATTTAACAACTTGAGAATTGGTCAGGTGACTCGTGAAGATTGAGACGTTCTTTTCACGAAACTTGCTGGAAACAATGTTGGAAAGTTTGCGCTCGGTGAGGCTTTTACGCGTACACCCTATGGTATTCAAAGTCGACAACCACAACCGAGCTGTTTTGAATCATTTGCAAGGTCAAGGCTTTGAAATGTCAATTATTCAAGCACAGGATATGATTGTCGATTCATCAAAGAGCACAAGAAACGTTGACATCTCAAAATTAATTACATCTGACATCAACAAAACTGGTGGCTTACCGAAAGATCTCACCCTGTTTTTCGGTGCTAAAGTGATGCTCCGTTATAACGTGAATCAGCAAAAAGAACTCGTCAATGGTGCAATGGGAAAAATCACTCAAATCATTTGGCCTCTTTATCGTCGCGCTCAAACATATCCCACTGATATCCCACCAGTCATCGTGGACTTTCATGGAATAGGCGAACAACGAATTGATCCAATGTCTACAATTTCCCGCAAAATACGCATTTGGCACCGCAGAACGACGCATGCTCCCCCTCATTTTATGTTGGTCTTCTACAGTACACAAGATGCAGAGTTCAACTGTTAGCGAAGGTGTTATCCATTTGGGACACAAACTATTCGCTCCAGGTTAAGCATGCGTCGCACTAGGCCGTGTCAGGTTGGAAGGACTTCGTCTTGAGGAATTAGATTGCGATAAACTCACAAACAAAAACGTTTGCAACCAAAAAGCTCTCAAGGTAATGGAGCGTTTGTGAGCGCTTCCTAATTACAAGTTAAAATGATTTCCTGTCTAAAGTTTACGTAAAGTGTACTTCTCATCAACTTAAAGTGTACATTAAACAATAAATGGTTAAGGCAAAAAAAGTAGAAAATAAAATAGGATAAAAATTACATTTTTGAATGACCTGCTTTTACCGCACTCAAAAGTAAAAAAAATATTTTTTTGAACACAAAATCTATCTATCAAGGGATACAGACTAAAAGCGGGTGAAACAAAACCGACTTATAAGACTACAATAATATTTTCCTTCAATGAAACCCTTTAAACCGTACTGATAGTAAGTGATTACTGATCGTTGTTCCTTTTACAAAACATTAGAAAAACACGTATTTTTGACTAAAACAATTGAAATGTAAATCTCATTGTATTATCAGTCCATTGTAAGTCACATATTGTCAGAGTTTGACCACCCTCGTTTAGTCTGTATCCCTAGATAGTTTTAGTTTGTGTTAAAAAAATATATATCTTCTTCTTTTGAGTGCGGTAAAAGCAGGTCATTTAAAAATAATTTTTTTATCCTATATTTTATAATAGCACTCATCTTTGCTCATTGTCAGATCTCCTCGAATGCTCCTGATCTCTCATCAGCCCTCAGGAGCCATAGCGAATAGTCGGCCATCGCGCAGGTGCGTTACGCCGCGTCATCACCGCCCCGGAAACTCCACTCCTGAACCCCTCCCCCCACGGAGCTCCGCCCTCCCCTGCATTGCCCCTCCAACCACATCATTCCTCCCTTCCCTGCATCCATCCTTTCCCTCCCTTCCATCGCTCAACCTTCCTACTTCATCTCCCTCCACGAACTCCTCTCCACCTCTCTATCTCTCTCTCCCCTCTGTCGATCCCCCCCCCCTATCCTTCCACCTCTGCCCTCCTTCCAAATGTCACCTCCACCTAATGGCCCGTGGAAACTATACCCAAGTGGGCCTTTTGAAGTGCAGAGGTGACAACCCCTGCGCTAGTAAGTGTATTTGGCCTACTCTTCCACGATGGTCAGACCTGTGGAATGAGATAGGAGCACTCACGCTGTGCTCCATCACGCGCTGGCTGCAAATCCATGGCGCGTGCCCGTGCTTATCGATGGATTGTGTCGCCGATAATGTAATGCGTCTTCCGAGTGAAAACTAATTCTCAATAAATTCAAGGAGGGCAAAGGCCGACCATCAATGTCAGGTGTTTTTCTGTGCTGTAGTCAGAATTTTATTTGATACTTCATGTCTGTGAATTAGTGCTACTCTTCTGGAAATCTGTGAGACAGGAAAGATTCTAAACTATCACTACGGTCATGATCATCCGACTGATGTAGGCTTGTCACGGCTCGATGCATGAGAATTGCTCTCCATTGATGTTCTTTCAGGAGAGCCGTGTCGAGTGTTCCTTCTCCTTTGCAACGTTTCGTGATGATCATTGTTATTGTGCCAATTTGCCTTTACATCACCTAGGAGGCTGGTCTTTCCAGTTGTAAAGTAACCCATCGCTCAAGAGTTACTCTGTCGGGATAGCGATGTCAAGTGTTCTTCTTTGTTCCTTAGCAACGTCTCGTCTCTCACATTGGAAGCATTAAGGTGGGAGACGAAACATCCAGAGACAGGAGAAAGGCTCGACACGACTATTCCGAAAGAGCAGTCCTTCAGAGCAATTCCCATAAATCGAGCCGTGACAAACTTTCGTGTAAATATTTTCATCAGCAGGTGAAATGACGCTGAGAGACTGGTGGAGTGTGGGTGAGGCATCTGTAACCCATGAGCCATAAATGACTCGCGACCTCATTTTATACAGCCCGTTAATTCATCACGGCCCACAAACCATGTCTACTCTCCCTCCACTGTGAGAATTCTACCCGTACAAAGTTCCCCAAGGATGTTTCAGTTTTTGAAATAGTAGTTCTGATAAATCTTGAAGTCTTGCGAGAGAATAATCATCCCAACTTTTGTCACATTCTTGAAAACACATCGCTCAGACACCTTGTTATTGCGAAATATTTTTTTGACGAGCCCTGGTTTTTCATAACTCCACTATTTGTACTGATCTCATCTCATTGTCAGAAACCGCTTAATCCTCTACAGGGTCGCGGCGAGCCGGAGCCTATCCTGGCAGACACAGGGCGCAAGGCAGGGATTTATCCACGATGGGACGCCAGTCCATCACCTATTTGTACTGATGTGATGCCATAATAACAACCGCCGTTCGCCACCACGTGGTAGTGACGTTACCACGATGCTTGTGCCAGGCCAGGAAGACCTTGAGGCCACGTGAAGTGTCGAAGACCCACTGAAAACAAGGTCACGGGGAGGACTCAGGTGCCATGAGCTGCCTGACTGAGAGGACTGGCCGAAACGTCACCTGTGCTCACCATTGTGGCAATTTTAAGGATTGTATCCGCCCGGCGCTCCGAGCGTTGTTGTGAGCGTCATTCCTCCCCCCTGTATTGTTGCTGGAGGGTGACTGCCTCCAACAGTAGCAGCTCTGTGCAGCGCTTTGTGACCCACGGGTGAAAAGCGTTTTAAAAATGCAATTATTATTATCTACCATATGCACATACTGCGCGGTCCAGGTGTCTTTCGGCCCCCGTTTCATTTTCTAAAATTGTATATTATTGTATATTAATGGATGTGTAATGCAACGTAAGCAATACAATATGAAACATATAAACTGTATTAACGGGAATTATATATGTAAGGGTAATGTAGAACAGAAACGATTGAGCAAAAGAAAATAAATGTTAATGGCCAATTGAATAGGGGCCACAACATATCTGGACCACCTTGTACAATGCCAAGTTCATTTTATTAGATGGGTATTTGTTATTACAGCAGAAAGTTCCCAATGAGCTCGCAAACTCTAGATGCAGGATTCCTGCATCTCAACAAATGTTCGGACTGACCAACGCAACAACGTATTCAATCAGAGTAAATAAACAAACTCACAGCAACAATTTGTTCAAACATGAAACCCTAATTACAATCACAAAATAGTAACACTCACGATAGGAACAAAAACTCAAGTGGCTACAAGTGGAACGTCTGCTACCAACAGCTGCAGCGATTGAGCAAACAGCTTCTCGACACTTGAACAAAGTTGACCAGTGTCGGTACAAGGAGAGCTGGATTTTTTTTTGAACCAGTCACATTAAAACGACAGAGCCCGGCGATCATAAAAGCTGTGCTCGCGTGATCAAATGTGATTGTCGGAGCGAAGGCTCCGACGGCGTGGGTGAGAGAGATGGAACGGACATTTCTCAGTCAATACCCGAGAGAGTTTTGAATCCACGGTTCCAAGCCGTTGTCGCAAAATAATCGAAAGCGGCGTGAGCGGACCGAATAAAGCTGTCACGGAAAATATAAACATTGTGTCGAGACATGCGTCGCTGACATCATTATTGTTGTTCAAATACTCGTGAGTAGGATGTGCACGCGTTGCCCCGCGTACGCTCAGCGGTGCGTTCCGTGGCTGTAATGATTCGGAGCGAGACGCTAGATTGTTTACGAATGTTTGGGAGATTTGTGATTTTACGCAAGCGGCACGGTGATGCGGGGGCTAGTGAGTCAGCTTTTTTGTTTGAAGCTAGCAGGTTACAACATCTAAATGCATCGGGGGCAATTTAGTTAGGACAATTAGCCTCGGTAGCATGTCTTTGGATTGCAGATAGAAATCGGAGTGCCCGGCGAAAACCCACGAGGACACGGGGAGCACATGCAGACTCCACACAGAATGGTACCTGAGTCTGGAATTGAACCCAGATCCTTGTTGCTGTGAGGCCACAGCGTCACTTCTCCACCATGTCGCTCTATTAATGTTGCCGCCTCCCAGCAAGCAGCCTGGGTTCGATCACAGCTTGAGTGCCGCCTTTATGTGTGGGGTTTGCTTGTCCCACCCGTGTCGGGGTTGGTTTTCACTGGGTACTCCGGTTTCCTACCACAGTTCAAACACATGCTGCTGCTGTCTCGGTTAATTGGCCTGATAACTAAATCACCCCCGGTGCCCTGCGATGGGCTGGCGTCTGATCCTGGATATAGCCCTGCTTTGCACCCTCTGCCTGCCAGGATTGGCTTCGGCTCATCACGACCCTGTACTAGATTAAACGGGGACCGATAATGAACTAACATTCGGCTTCACGGAACGATGCGTGGATTCGTTACGTGGCATCGATTCATTTGCTTAGGATGCATAGCGCAGTTCGTTCTTGTAAGAATCGATTCTTTTAGACTCGACGTCCGATTAGAATCGTGACGGAATCGTGACAATTTACATTATCACGAGAGGACAATGTTTAGATATGTCCACTGTTTGCGTCAGGCTACTGAATCGGCGATAAATTACCACAAATTGTGCTTTAATAATTAATAGCTAACATGCCTTTACCAATCCCCTGCTGGATGAATGCCTCCTGATGCGACGTCGCTTATGAGCAGAGGTTAAAGTAATCCGGTGCGGTCCGGTACAACGATACGACCGCTACCCAGTAAGAAATGGACGTTACTCTCATCACTGGTCCAAACCGCACTGAAAGCTCTGAACATCGCCACGTACGAAACCATCATAACACATTGTTAGTGTTGGTTAGTCGGAACGTATGTTGTTTCAGAGAAAAGAGCCAGTGTTATAGACAAGAGCCAGTGTTAGAAATAGGAGCCAGTGTTAGAGATAGAAGCTAGTGTTAGCGATAGGAGCCAGTGTTAGAGATAGGAATCCGTATTAGTGATACGAGCCAGTGTTCGAGAAAGGAACCAGTGTTAGAGACAGGAGTCATTGTTGTATAGCAGGAACTCCGCATCCAGAGCTTGCAAGGCTACAGTGACTATTTTCTGCTGTAATTAGTCAGTTTTTATTTATAATAATAAACATCTATCTCCGCCATTCTCAACCGGTGCATCACGATCCATCAGTGTGCCGAGTACGCCACCTAGTGGTCGGTGGGGACCGTACCCAAGTGGGCCTTAAGGTGCAATAGGTTAATAACCCCTGTGCTCTTCCACATGTGAATATCCACGTGTTCCCCCCCTTCATCGCAAGGAGGAAGGGGAGACTCAGGATTTGTCCAGATGCCAAAAGCCTGCACACATCCCTTCACCCATACGTTCCTCTCTCTGCCTCTACATATATCTGTGGAGTTCCTCCGTTTTCCTTCGCTTGGCGCAGTAATAATAGTAAAACGTATACCGCGTGAAACTTGCACCCTGGTCGTGAACTAGACACGGATATGGAGATGCGAGAGGGAGGCACTTACGTAGGCAGTCGGCGCCAACATTTGCCAAACACTGCGTCCCTGTATATTGCATTGTATCAGCCAATTGATTAGCTGTGGGATGAAACCGGAGAACCCGTAGTAAACCAACGCATTAATTAATTCACTGGTTAAGTGTCATGGATCCTCATAACATAGGACGCCAATGTTGGCGCCAGTTAACCACGTGGTGGCAGTTTCTCACGCCTCTGAATCGTTCCATCTTCGGATGAATATCTTCCACATCGAACGAATGCGCGTACGTTGCAAATAAGAAACATTATATTATTACATTATAACGCCTCATCCTCAGACGCTGGGATCCCGGTGGAGGACAGGTGGCGAAGTTGTGTCTGAGTGCGGCGCGATCTGAATTCCAACTCCCCTTCCCCTCCGATCACCATTTCCCGACATCCCAATCGTAATTCCAGTGACAGACATCATCCCGGTGGAAGGACAAGACGTTTGCGCAGCGTCCGCAGTCTGCACTTAAGGAATTAGCATCGGCGCCAAGTTGACAGGAGGCTACGGGGCAGAGAGGGCGAATGCTGACGCTGTCGCTTCCGATCCCATCCGTGACAATGGCAAAGGCCATTCACGGTGACAAAGTGTAGCGCCATACCCCTGACTCCCGCTGCGCGTACACTTAAAGGTCACTTTAGGAGCAATGATTTACGATGATTTGGAAGTGCATTCAAATTGATGTCACGTCGAGACGTACGGACGTTTGTCAATGTGTCAGACCGGCGGACCGAGTGAGGCCAGTTTATATCGGAGCTAGCCAGAAGTGTGTGTGTGTGAAGCGCTGTGAGAGTCGCTCTTTTGAGATAGCAGTCGTTTCTCCTTTGTCCTTCGCGACGTTTCATCTACCGCGTTAGGACGCATCGTCGAGATTCGAAAGAGAGAGAGGGGGGTGGAGAGGAGGAGGAACGGTCGGCACGAATGTCACGAAAGAGGAGTTCTTCTATTTTGCTTCTGTCATTCATATAGGCACATCTCTGTTACACAAAGACAAAGAAACACCCGTATAGCTTTAACGAACTATAGGGCCATGTGCTGTTAACGGGTAGTAGTTATAAAGCCCATGACGGCACACGTCCGGCCACCTTTGTCTCCCTTGAAGCAATGCTTACACAGCAGTTGGTACTCATTTGAGGCTGAGTCGATCTAGGGAAGGCCCAGAACTGATTCATAAAATCGTCACTGGTGCTGGCCGTGAGTGGGACTCGGTTTGCCAGGTTTGTAGCTGAGCGCACTAACCCGTGTGCCACCACCGTCAGACAAACACACACAGATAGTCTCTGCTACACAGACACACGAGCGCACGCGTTCGGCTGTAGTAATTAATCAGCCTGCTCAGAGCGGTTAAAAACTCCCCATAATCTGTACAGCTGTATGACGCGCCGAGTGCCTCGAGTGATCGATCAGTCATATTGATAAGTGGTCCCGGCTGTGCGCACACCGGCGGGCCGGTGCACGCGGTCAGCACCACGGACAGCGCTCGCCGCCGCGATCGATGGCAATTTGTTGGCTGTGAGCGCCGGTAACTCAACCCTATCGGCCCCCTGACACCCCCCGCCTACCCCCGTGGGTCGCCGCACTCGCCCCCCACCGAACGCACGTGAAAGATATACGTGTGTGAAAAAGGAGGCTTTGGGGGTGGGGGGGTGGAGGGCAGCTTGGCGCGGTGTCGCCGCCAGCCACCAATGGGAGCAGCCAGCTGTATATATCGAACGCACCGTCTGATTTACTAACGGGTAACCTTCATGCGAAATCCCTGCCTCGTGCTTTATGACAACAACGCTGTGTGTGATAATAAAACAGTGTTAGGATTGGGTCACGTCCACAGTGGGCGCGTCGTGAACCCTCCTCCACTCGGCACGGCAAGAAAACAGGTTTTTTTTTATCACATGAACAGAATGTTCACAAAATTTGTTGCTGCTACTGCAGTAGCAGACCCGTGTTAGAGAGCACATCCACACCGGTGTGTTAGAGCGCAAACTCATTTCACTGTTTACTTTGGTTAGTTCGAACATCATATCGCGGGACTCCCACATATTGAGCTTACAAGCTCGCACGGTATTTTTTGCTATATAAAAAAAAACCAATGGTCTGTCTATAAGCGTACGTTTGAATGGCCCAGCTGGAATGTAAGTCCATACATGTGGTACTGCGCGTGTGCTTTGCACAACGCATCACACGAACACATAAGCGCAGTGCTGGAGCAGCTGGGCCATTCATTGGCCCGAGGTTTCCCTACATCATGGGGGCGGCGTAGCGCCGTAAAGAAGAGAGGAGGAGGTGGGGGAGGGGGCAGGAGGGAGGAGGACGAAAGCTTAACACGGCTATCCAGAAAGAGCAGCGCTTGACAGCGATTATCAGTCAGCCTCGTGAATCTCCCCTTTTTAACGGGCGAGCATCCTCCAGCGCCAGCTAACGGATCGGCGGCTCCGGCAACCTCCAACCATAACAGGACGCGTTTTTAATTAATTGGACGAGCGCAAGACAACCCGCTCGGCCGTACCGAGTCGTGTAAAAAAAAATCATTGGCTCAGTGAAACCGATTAACTGATGCAGCGGCCTTTGGGCTCTGGGTTTTTCTCAAAAGATGCTCTCACCGCGGCCGGGTCTGTGCCTTCGGGGTGTCGATCCCGAGCTCGATGCACGCGACGGTGAAACGGCTACGAACCGCGGCTACCAAGATCTAAGAGTTGGATTCCCAGCTCGGGTGCCGCCTATTAGTGTGGGGTTTGCGTGTTCTCTCCCCGTGTTCGTGTGGGTTTTATTTTCCTCCAAGAGTGCAGAGATTTGTTTCCCAGGTTTGCAGTCATTTCAAAGATGTAGTAACTGACTTATGCCGCTGTACAACTCTTTAAAAAATCGCTGCATAGCCTAACGGTTCCTTCCAGCTTTAATTAAAAAAAACCCACCGCTGATGATTTTATGAACTCGTCCTGCGCCTCGCCTAGGTCGAATCAGCCTCAAATGAGTACCTGATAAAGTTTGTGAACATCACCTCTATGGCGAGAAAGCTGGCGTCTCCCTCCCCCCTCTTCACCTGCCCACCAACCCCGTCGTCTGCCGGGCCGCCCGTTATAGGTGCTACTGTAACAGCACTTGACCATACAGTCTATGAAGATTATACGGGTTGTCTTTGTACCCGAGCGCGTTGTTGTTAATGCGCCGCGCTCTCAGCCAAGAGACGGAGGCATTACCTATGACGACCGCCGCTTGGGATCTGTATTAAACCCCTTGCCGCTGGTTATTGGGGCGGTGGAGCAGGGCCGCATTAATAAATAAGGACGCTTTCATTTCTCATGATGAACGGACCGTAAAGTTCATTTTAACCCACAGGCGCTCACCGGCAATGAACACCGCTGTGGCTCGCACTCGGCGCATTGTTTACGGGGCCGGCGAAGGATTAAATGTCCTCCCTCCAGCCATCTCGTTCATTTCCTCTACGCTTTAACAGAGTATTGCCCTGACAGTGCAGACGAAGCAAGTGAGTGGGGGGAGGGGGGGTGTCCGATTGCCGGCCGTTTGTCCGAGAGACGCCCACGTCGGTTTATTTTTAAGCTGCAAGGAGCCCTTGAGCGACGGAACTCTTTTTAACAGTTGTTCAACGGGAAAGGGTAAGAAAGTTCGTGAATATCTTGGGCTAAACCGGGGTTGGAACCCCAGTTGATCACAGGGCACCGAGGGCAATTATAGCAGCAACTCAATAAACCTAGGCAGCTTGTGTTTGGACCGTGTCGAGCGCTGGACACGGAGAGAGGAGGTTTGCTCGACTCAGGTATTCCGAAACAACGGAGTTCGAAAACGATCATTCCTTATTGTCGATTCGACGTCTTTAATTAATAATGAATAACATTCATCACTCGTGCACGTTTCTCCAATGTTCAGTGTTTCGAGCAAAAACAATTCAGAGGCGCAAGGAAAACTAAGATAGGCGACGAGGGGGAAGGCATATATGCAGTTAGCCGACGCCAACATTTACTAGACGCTGCATCTTATACATTATGTTGAGCTGCCTGTTCGTTAATGAGTGTATTATTTCAGTTGTAGAAGAACCCTGAGGATACCGACGCAGAACAGGGGAAGAACACAGAAACTCAGCACACAAAGGAACCGAGGCGGAAATCAAACCTCCTCAGGCAAGGTTATCTGCGTTACCCTGCGGCCCAATCTGTATTGGTTCCCCTAGCCACGTGTTCCTCGTCCTGTCTCTCCATCAAGGTGAACGTCACACGCAGAGCCGCAGTGTTTCAGCGGGGCCGCATCACAAAGATATCCAACTCAAAAGCAGTCACGTCAACAAAAACGTCATTGACAAGAGATGCCATAAGAACGTGTTATACCCTTGGAATAAGATTGCCCATAAGGCAGGTATTCTACTATTAAAAATAGTTTACGGCCATTTGTCAAGCCACTGTTTTAATGATGGTCTCCCCACGCCGCGGCGCCTGCTCCGCCATCGCTCAGAGCCGCGTGTCAGCAGCGTACAAGGCCGCGTCGTGAAGTGTCTCTCAAGAAATAACTGTCACTTTCGTCGGTTGAAAACACCAATGGCCTCACAATTGCCTCGTGAGTGCAGTGTTGGCAGAGTTCTGGAGCTTAGCAGCAGAGACGTGCCGACGTCTCTGCTGCTAAGCTCCACTCTAGTTTGTCTCTCTCTGTGTCTCTTTGTGAAGAGTCTTCGTGTTCATCCCTCAAGCTGAAGGTGTTGCAGTGGACAGTGCCGCCGTAGAGAAGTCCTCTCAGCAGGAACCGCTCTTTCGGGATAGCCGCGTGGAGCGATCTTCCTTCTCCTCTTCTCTCTGTTACGAGGTCTCGCCTCTCCTCACTGGAGGCGTCAGGCGAAACTGACATCACTGTAAAGCCATCGTTGCCAACACCACCGTCGTCACCACCTCCATTACCGCTCTCTCGCCGCGATCCAATCTCCGCAGCTGCTTCACTACCATAACAATAAAATGAATAATATTAAGCACAATTTATTACGCGCGCGTTTTCATTACATTTCTAAGGCATTCATTCTACAAGAAAACAACTT
>JAZEWT010000013.1:15312402-15322678 GCA_036362905.1 Mordacia mordax
GGACCTTCTTGCTGTGAGGCGTCAGCGCTAACCACTGGGCCACCGCGCCGCCCAGTAGAAAACATGTGATGCCATTTTAACAGAGTAGGCCATTGTGTGCCGGCGTCACAGTCTCCGATGTTCGCGTTATTTAAAAACGAGCTGCAGCCTACTCAATTGGGATTACACAGCGCGACATCGCCCCCCGCCACACGGTGAAACCGCTACAAAGTACAAACGTGTAAGATATTTCTTCGCCAATAGTAGACTTGCACGGAGCGAGCGCCAAATCCTTTAATTCATCCGGAGAATTTCTCTCAAGTGCTGGTCGTTTGTGGTAGCTGTGTCAAGCGGTCATCCTCTTTTCTTCACGACGTTTCAACTCCCACATTGGAGCCAGCATCCGGCGTTCAAATGGCTCGGTTCAAACAAGTTGTGTTCTATATATATCACGTTGCAGTTATCTCCATATAATGCGGCAATTGGAGTGCCATTTCACGTTCTTTGAGTGTTGCTATTGGCTGTTTTTTTTTTACGTGACGACTCTGCAGAGGATTTTACCAATAAGTTGCGAGCTGTTCTCTCGGCTCCGAGTCGTTTGCATCACAGCCAACTAGCGGTCAGCACAGATTTAGCAGAGGCAATCGCAGACAACCGTAAGTCACCACGTGAAGCGAGAGATCGCATCCAATAGAATGTTAAGAGTAGGAGGTTTTACCGTTTCTGGCGATTATGCAGGTGTTAAGATCTTAACACCTGTATAATCAACATTCTATTGCTATGCGTACTTTTTGCCAGTATACATATATATTAGAGTAGGAGGTTTTACCGTTTCTGGCGATTTTATATATATAAGAGTAGTTGGTTTTACCGTTTCTGGCCATTATGCAGGTGTTAAGATCTTAAGATCTCGCCAGAAACGGTAAAACCTCCTACTCTTATATATGTATACTGGCAAAAAGTACCCATAGCAATAGAATGTTGTTGTCCTCATGCATCTCTGAAGTGGTTTAAGAGCTTGAAGTAAAAGAAAACTTTCTCTACCATTCCGCGTCCCAACCACCGTGTCCCGCATCATCTACAGTTGAGAAGCCTAAGCCTGGAGGAGCTGCACGTGAGGCTGGGTGCCCTGGACCCCCTGATGGAACAGGACCTGGAGCAGCTGCGCCGGCGCTACCAGTCCAAGCGGCAGCCCATCCTCGACGCCATCGACGGGAAAAAGCGCCGTCAGCAGAACTTCTGAGCGCGTCCCCGGCCACACTGCTTGGTCCACGGTGCCGGTCAGGAGACCCGCGTACCCGCGTGTGTGGTCTCTCGCCAGTGTGAGGAGCGGTGGTGCAGCGGTAGCGCACTGAGCTGCGAACTCTCAACCGAGTTTGATTCCCGCTCATTGCCGTCTATACAGGAGACTAAGCCAGGTGCGGTGTAAAAACATCACAACTCGGGAAATAAGGCGGCCGGGGTGGTGCTGGCCACCCACCCCCTCGAGTGTTCTGCTAATAGCACTTGACCCTACAGTCTTGGGGTTAAATGGGGAATCCAAGTTACTGATTTAAACGGCTGCCATCCAGGTTGAGCCGGGTTGCCCGGTTTCCCTCCAATGGTGGGGCTATTGGAGCAGAGTGCTCTGGCCGAATGCCCTTCCTGACACCAAACTCCTTCAGTCGCAGGGTGTTCAGATCGTTATACGTTTGAACACCCCCGGCCACCCCCTGCCCCCTCCCCCCGGTCACCTGCTCACCAAAGAAGACTCTGGCAGGAGTTCTGGACTCCAGACCTGTTCACCCAGGAAGTAGGGGTGTTAGACTCCAGGTGACATAGCTCTGGGGTTCATTATAACATTCAAACACCTCCACCACGATAAGGTGACGGCTCTTATTTTACTTTTATAAGATGTCTCTGTACGTTTGAGATGTTTCAGTCTAAGGCCAAGCAGTTGCCTTCCCTTGCCTGGATTTACTCTCAATAGGGTTGACACCACGGAGGCGCAAAAATACAGTCGCAAAAAAACATCGTGGGAGTAAAGAGAAGGAGCGAGCATGAGGACTGCACAGTCAGTGTAAACCGAAAACAACTCCCGGTATTTGAGCGGCTCGTTCCAGGCCAATGTACACATTTCCTGGGAGAACTGCTGCACCCTCAAAAAAAAAAAAGGACGATCCTGAGCAAACCGGGACAGGTAGCAACCATACCTCCCAGACTTCCTCGCATCACGCCATCTAGGCGAGGAGAGGGCGCGAGTGAGGACCACCTGCCGATGCTTTAGTCACGGGCGCCGACTCGGCCCCGGCGTGCAGTTTCACGGCTCGGCAACGCAGAGCTGCGTTCAAAACCAGAAGCAACATTTGAAGCGTTCAACAATGGTACAAGTGGGCAACAAGTTGCAGCGTCTAACGTTAACGTCGTGGGTCATGGCGTGGCAGGGTCGCGCAGCGGTAACGTCCAGAGCCCTCACAGAGAGAAGGTCCTGCCTAAGGCTGTTATATTTTCACCTCGGGAACCTTTCTTAGAGGTGGACATTGTGTGTCCGCTCCTATTCTACGTGGGTTATCTGCCGGGTTCCCTGTTTCCTCCCACAGCTACAATGTACTCATTAATCAAATATTTGCCGAGACCATCATCATATATAGGGACGCAGTGTTCGGCGGTTTGGCGTCGGCTAACCGAATAGCTGTCTCCCCTTGACCTCCCTACGGTTTCCTGGAGCGCCTTGAGACCTCTGAATGAAAGGCGCTAACTTAATGTAATATATTATTGGTAGTAATGGAAGTATAAAATGTCCAGCTTGTTCGGTAAAGGTTACCCAATGATCTGTGAGTGACAATCGAGAGGGCATCGGACCTCTGCGGTTTTTGGAGTGTCGACCTGCAGTCTGCATTCAGAGGCTAATGCGCACTCAAGGGACCAGATTGTGAACCGGACGAAATGGACCAACTTAACTCTTCGTTTTCAACACGATTTGCCCCAGGGTTGCGAATCTCGCCCATAGTCGCATTGTGTGATGTCAGAATTAAGAAAAAACTATTATTGTCATCCCATCAGTATATAGAGGAACGAAATGGCGTTTCTCATGATCCCGGGTGCAAAAACAAAACAAGGCTGATTACAAATTCAACAGGGCAGTGGAAACGTCGCGAAAGAGAAAGAGGGGGGGGCGTTTGATACGTTATCCTGAAAGAACAGCTTTGGGAAACAATTAATAACTCGCTTATCTCTCCCCGCTGGACAACTGTAATAAAAACGTTACATAGTCCAACGGATCCTTCCAGGCCTCAATGAAAACTAACTGATGATCAAGCAATGCACGTTGCTGGCACGGCGTGGGGAGGCCTTAATCCAGCAGTGGATTGACAATAGGGCTGATAGGATTATAGTTATATCATCAGAAAGTTACACGTGCATCAGCATTCGAGACAAGTAGTATATTTTAAGTTCCAGACTAAAAGGCCGGATCTGCAACGTCGTTCACTGTTAGGATATCTTTACCTTGACGTGTTAACAAAATATTTATTGATAGAAATCCACTTTGTAAACGTGAGTGTGGTTTGATGTTTGCGCACCTATTAATGCTTCCAAATCATAGGCACTTTTAAATGTATACGTGTGTGTTTGTGTGCAAACTGCCGCGTGCTGGCGATGTCAAGCTGTTGATTCAGCATTCGTCACTCAAACCGGGTTCCATTCGTCAGGGGTAGCGCCGCTTAAACGGGAGCGGATTTTAGTTTCATTTTAAATCCTTGCAAACGTTTGTCATATTCAACGTGCAAAAGAAGTTTCGTTTTTATTTTCACGTGATCATCGAGGCGGTTATTCGGAGGTTGCTTCGCTGCCTCCTGAAGTGATTATTCAGACAATGTATTTATGATTTAGAGAATCATCCTCGTAACGCACTGGGCAGCGTGTTCCCGCACGTCACCCACTCGCGACACGGTAGTCTGGAGACAGCATTTGGACGGAGTGCAGGGTGGCTGGGCAGCGGCACCATCAGCGCCTCCTCACAGAAAGCCCTGCCGAGAGGGTTCGAGTCCCGCCTCGGGCTCCTTCCTGAGTGCAGTGTGTGCGCGTTCTCTGCCTGTCCTGCAGTTGAATTCCACTTCCCACAGTTCAAAGAAATGCTGCCTAGGTTACTTGGCCTAAATCGCCGCTGATGCCATGTGACGGATCGGCGTCCCATTCCGGGTAAACCCCAGCCCCCCACCCCACCCGCCACCCGTGTGACAACGACAACTTAAATAAGAACCCGACTTAATTGGCCTGACGAAAATAATAAATATTTCATTATTGATACCATACGGAAGATGTGGTGTTTGGTAAATATTGGTGCCGGGTAACCACGTGGCTGGCTTTCCCCTGCTCGCGTCTCTGCGTTGTGAATTGTAACATTATTATTATTATAATTATAATACATGCGTCTGCAAATTATTGCCGTCAGAGCTCGGAAGCTAAGCAAGTTTGCGCCTGGACAGCGTTTGAACGTGCTACCCACGCTACTCAAAGCACGGGTGGTTATTAACGCCTGTAGGTCGGCACAGGGTAGTGAAGTAATGCTCCACTGTCACTCTCTCCTCCCACCCTCAACCAGTATGGTGAAGTGTGGTCAAAGCGAGTGAAGGTCCCTTATCCAGCAGTAGAGTGAATTCCACAGACAAAAAATTCAATCACACGCAGTGCATTGTTTTATTGAAAGGTGTCACGTTTGGACACCAGTCGCCTTAATAACCTCCGGATATGAACTTTCGCAAGCCTCGAAATGGTAAAAAAAAGAAACTTCGTTAACCTTTTGTATTTTGAAGATTGTTTTCAAGTTAGAAATGTAGATTTTAAGCTATATTTTTTAAACCAATGTTCAGCTCTGTAAGCATAGACCCATCATCAGAATTTGCATCAATCGCTCACTCATTTGCAACCCTCTAACACACGTGGCACCCAGCGCGAGGTTACAGTAGTGGCCTGACACAGCCCAAGTTCGTTCCGGATGATTTGCGGGACGCAAAACCGTAGCCGTAACTTTTTACCGCCAGAGTTCAAGGCAATTGAGAGTGTGCAGGCGGTGCAACTGCATTGTGACCTAAAGACCACAGGCCCAAGCGCTAGGCTACGTGGGGGAAGTTGGACTGGATGCCCCAGCAACATGTATAATAATATATAATCTAGCAGGTATTTGTATGTATCCATGTCCGCACAGGTGGTAGAGGATTCGAATCCTTCGTAAGTTCACATTTCATCTGCTCAACACCGAGTCTTGTATATCTTGTTTTAGATTTACTTGCCGCTAGTCGATTATTCTTGTGAAACGCTATTTCAGCTTTAAATTCCCACTTTGCACTCGTGTCATCAACCATCTGACTTTAGAAGAACGCGTTGCAGGCTTGGAACAAGGGCGGGTACTCACCTATTGTGGTTTCATGAAACTCTCCCATGCAAACCACGCCACACAACTAATGTCAATGTTATGTTTTTATTAACAACGATTCTTTGTGAGAGTAAACCAGTCTTGTTTTCAAAACAGCAACCCTCGCATTCCCAATCTCATCTATCTAGGAAAAGCCATAAGGAACCCTGTTTGAGCTGCGGTGATCATGCAACGCAAACACACGCGCGCACGTGCCATCGCAGAATCGATGCGATGATTCATCTGACATCGCTCTCGAGTCACGAAGCGCACGCACTCCAGCAAACGCTCGTAAACGCTCGCCATCAGCACGACTCGCAGCGCCACCGCCTCTGCCATCAGACGAGGAAGACCCGGAAAGATCACTGCGGTAGCAGGCAGGTGAGCAGGTTGGCACGTGTCTCTCGAACACGTGGGTAACGTGTCTCAAACACGTGGGTAACGTGCCTCTCGAGCACGTGGGTAACGTGTCTCTCGAGCACGTGGGTAACGTGTCTCAAACACGTGGGTAACGTGTCTCTCAAACACGTGAGCGGGTTAACGCTTCATCCCCACATCGCATGCTGCTGCTCTCGTTAGACTCTTCTACAATTCATTCATTAATTAAAAGCCGACGTGTTATCCTGTATAGGGTCGCGTCTGGGAGACTGCTGCCTATCCCGGCAGACACAGGGAAGGATCGTACGCCAGTCATTTGCATCGTAGGACAGCTGAGTGCAATGTACCCAGTGGGCGAATTAATCTAGGCAGAAATACGTGATGATGTCTCCAACTGAGAGGTGAAACATCGTGAAGGAGAGAGAAGGAACACTTGGCGCGGTTATCCTGAAAGAGCAGCTACGGTGAGAATTCCTTACACGGACACCAAAGAGGTACAGTTAACTCTTTATTATCCGAGAGCGAATTGTCGTGGGGTGACTTTCCGGGTGGCTGACCGTGCTTGCGGAGGAGGACTTATCTGCAGGCACGCGGCTCTTTCATCATCGGCTGCTCCTCGTCACTCATCGACGGTCGCTAACGCCTCGCCCACGTGGCTA
Organism: Mordacia mordax; assembly: GCA_036362905.1. Classification (NCBI taxonomy): domain Eukaryota; kingdom Metazoa; phylum Chordata; class Hyperoartia; order Petromyzontiformes; family Petromyzontidae; genus Mordacia; species Mordacia mordax. The sequence continues at coordinate 15,318,811 of JAZEWT010000013.1, forward strand.
TGCACACGGCGGCGAGTAAACCGATTAGAGTATAGTGGCCGGGTACTCCGCTTTTCTCCCACAATCCAAAACACCCTGCTGCTGTCTGAGTTATTTGCCCTGCTGTAAAAATTGCCCGCGGTACCACGCGATGGATTGGTGTCCAATCATGGGTAAAAACATGCCTGGCGTCCTGTATCTGCCGGGATAGACTGCGGCACCGCACGACCCTGTACAGGATTAAGCGAGCGCTTATACTGAACCCAACGTTTGTGAGATCTAATCACGCAACCATTCCCCACACCCTCCACCAATGTCCCGCATTACTGAGCTGATTTTCACTGCATTCGTTAGCAGATTTGAGCTTCGGAGAAGCGCGCTGCAGAGGTCTGTGTCCAGTCTCTCTCGCTGTGCGTCCACCAATATACAGCACGTGTACTCACACACACCCGCTTTGAATTATTATTAGTGGCTTGTAAACAAGCAGGGTTGGTGACATGCATGCTATGTGATATCAAGCGTCAAAATGTAGTATTTGAAATCATAACCGTCACGGTTACAAAGAAGTTGTTTTTTTTACTAAACCTCGCTACGGAGTGAGACGCGTGTACTATCGCTAGCTTACTTTTCACGAGCTAATCTGTGGATTTTAACTGATTTACAAGCAGTTGTTCTGGGACTTTGCGTATGTTTTTTTTACCAACGTACAATTCAATGACTGGGTTTCCAAGAAGCAGTCGTGAGTAATCGCGAACAAAGCGTATTTACAAAGATATGGTGACTCACAACGGACTCGATTGCTTCGATCGCCGTCCAGCGCTGTCAGCCGCACTTTCGCTGAGCAGTGACGTCCTAATGACAGCCGTCTGTGAGTTGACAGAATTCTCAACGCGGAGGTCATTTCACAGCTCAGTGTCTCGTTTGAGTTACCTGTGACTGAACGTAATCCCCACTAGCGACCTTAACCATGGAGAAAACCAGAAAACCATGGTCCCCGTCCCTCCCTCTCCAGTGGGGGGGCGGGGGGGGCGATGGGCAAGGCTGGCCGGCTGAACGACGTCACGAGGTCCATGTCAATGGACATGTGCCCACGTGCGCGCTCCACACGTGGCGACTAATGTTGTGCTAATGTTGGTTCCCACGGCTCGATGAATGAGAAACGCCTGACGATGCTTCCGACGTAGGAGGTGAAATTTCGCGAAGGAGAGTAGGAACACTCGACACGGCTTAACCGAAAGAACATCTCTGGAGAGCAACTCTCGTTGTTGTCAGTGCTTTTTAATCCGTGTGTGTGGGGTGGGGGATATAATTAAACAAATTCTGAGGCCCCAAAATCACTGACATCGCCACTGATAGTCCTTCACACGCAGCTTAAATGGCAGTAGGATAGAATGCTGCTTATAATTACCTTTAATTGGATGTAATTCATCACATGCAGTTCATTGCACAGTATCCCAAGGGTTATAATTACCTGTGATTAGATGAACTCATTTACGCGTAGGAAGAGGTGAAAGTATGCCGGTACGGTCCGATACGACTTTCCAATAAGAGTAAGAGGTACAGTTAAAGTGGTAAGGGGGTTTGCGATACGACCGTACCGGTAAGAAGTGTGAGTTACTTCCACCCCCTGTATGTAGGTCATATACAAATAGCGCTCCTCCACTGGGCTCATAACAAACACCCGACTACTCTTCAGACTCTCCTCTGCATTCACCGGCGACTCAGCAGCGAGCATCTCCGAGCTGGGCTCCGCGCCTCTGAGTTCGTCAACAAGCACGCGGTTCACGAATGACGCGCGCGCTAGAATTTTAATTTATTATTATTATGGAGCGGCACGGGGGGGGGGGCAGTGGGTGGCGCTCTCGCCTCACAGCAAGAAATTCCTGGGTTCGATTCCCAGCTCGGGTGCCTCTCTGTGTGGAGGTTACGTGTTCTCCCCGTGCCCGCGTGGGTTTTCGCCAGGTACTCTGTTTTCCTCCACCGTCTAAAGACAGGCTGCTGCCTGGGTTAATATCGCCTGCTGAATAAATTGATCATGAATGAATGATAATGAGTAAATATCTTATCTCATTATCTGAAACCGCTTAATCCTATATATGGTCACGGTGAGCCGGAGCCTATCCCGGAAACACAGGGCGTAAGGCAGGAATACACCCGACGACGGGACGCCAGTCCATCGCCGGGCATTGCGGGACAATTTTAGTCTGCGAGCCAATCAACCTATCCAGGAGCATGCTTTTTGACTGTGGGAGGAAACCGGAGTACCTGGCGAAAACCCACGCGGACACGGGGAGAGCATGCAAACTCTACACAGAAAGGCACCCGAGCCGAGAGATTCGAACCCGGGACCTTCTTGCTGTGAGGCGGCAGCGCTAACCACTGGGCCACCATTAAATTGTGATATATAACAAGGTGCATTGTTTCTATCGCCTACTTACAGGTAAAAATAACTCTTTTTACAGGACACATACATTACCCGTTTCACTCTGATACACGATTTTTCCAAATCAAGACTTTAAACATACGAATGAACGGAACTCACCTGGACACAGAAGTGAATTGGAAACCCGGTAAATATTGTTTGTTTTATTTATTTATAATCGCCTCCAAATGCAGCGACGTGCACAATCTTTCCTGCTGGATTCGTGTGTTAACTCGCGGGCTTTAAACAATCGCTGAGTATTGTGCCGGGATTCTCCGACTGTACTGTGATGTGATTCACGGATCGCGTTTGTGCAATAATAATAAACAATAATAAAGCTGAGATCACACGCGGACTTCCTCGTCGCTTGTCTTGCGCTGCGCGTGTTGAGTAGCAGGGCGGTGTAGTGACTCCATCCGCCCCGCACACAAAGAAAGTCCTGCCCGAGGCGATTCGATCCCTGCATCGCGGGAGCCGTTTTGTGCGGCGGAGTTTGTATGCTCTCTCCCCCCCCTACCCAACCCCTCTCCTCTTCCCACACTCCCCCACTCAACCCCTCTCCACCTCCCACACCCCCCACCCAACCCCTCTCCACCTCCCACACCCACCCATCCTTCCCCTGTTCCGCGTAGGTTTCCTTGGGGTTTTTCGGTTTAACCCAACAACGATTTGTTTTAATTGATTGGCAGATTTGATCATCACAAACAGGACGCAAGGTCTGCAAAGAGTTGGCGTGGCTGCCTGCGTGGCTGACTTCCCCCTCTCTGCTGCTTCTCTGCCTCTGCTGTTTCCTTTCAACTCCTCCCGATCCGTGCCTCGCCCATGACTAGGCGTGGAATTTCCTCCGAGCCTTCGTAATGATAATAAATTATACATCATATTATTATTATGCTCATGAGGAAGAAATAACGCAACGATTCGTCGATTCGCAGCGGATTTCCAGGCTCCAGAAACGTCCATGGAAGTCACGCCCGTGTACAGCGAGCGGCGTTATTTTAGCCGCGGAAATGCCATTGTAAATAATAGAGCTGGGTTAATGGAGCGAATAGAGCCGTGCGTGATGAGGCAACTAGACAGCGGTGGGGGATGTTTTTAATACTACTCTACAGGGCGCTCCAGATGATTTGTGACACGCCCCCCGCCCCCCAATTTAATTGACCACTTACAATTTGTTTTCTGTGCATTCGTGTCTGCTTTAAACAGCCCTTACCTGCTCATGTCACATTAATGAAGTCTATAGTCTCGTCTTTATTTTGCTAACATTACAAACCCATCAGTGTCACAAGACATCTGGACCACGCTCTCCAATGCATAACATTAATATTTGATCGCTGTGCAACGCGCCCAAAGCTCGTATCCCTCATGCGAAATTAAACTCCAACTAGTTCCTAAAGCGACATCGCTTCTAGAGGCTTGCGAGCTGAATCTGGTCCTTCTGTGCGTCGACTTGGCCTTAAATAAGCTACC
>JAZEWT010000013.1:15323149-15336667 GCA_036362905.1 Mordacia mordax
GTCTCAGAGTCGATTCCATGAGCCGCGTCAATCCGCCCGACGGACAGTGCCAGGAGCAGCCCAGCCGATCCGTCTCAGTCTCCAAGTCAAGGCACAAAGCGCAAATGACATTTAAGTCAACGCCAAACTCCACTAGAACCCACAACACTCTAGCCATTATCTCCATATAACGTTATCGCAGTGAGTAGACCTGGCGTCTAACAGAAACATTGCACGAGTGGCTTTTCGTTGGGTACTCAGGTTTCCTCCTACAGTCCAAAGACAAACCACTGGTTAATCGCCCTGCTGACTAGATTACCGTCAGTGCATTGCCAGTGACCTGTGTGTGCCGGGATAGCGCTACGGTTCCCCATCACCCCGTCGAAATTAATTAATTTACACCGTCAACTGTTCAAATACAATAATGTTAATAGTTTATGTATAATATTGTTCAAATTCCGAACATCATTTGTTAATATACAATACATTCCATTGTTTATGTACAAAGCCATCCAATGTTCATTTACATCATTTATTGTTCTTCCGATAAAGTTACTTCCACGATTTAAATGTAACTTTAAAACGCTATTGTTTATCTCGGCCTCAAATCAAATGAACCCTAGTTTTGGGTTGCGAGGGGCGGCACAATGGTGCAGTGAGTAGCACCACCATGTCACAGCAAGAAAGCCGGGTTCAATTCCCAACAAGGGTGCCTTTTCTCTGTGCACTTTGCATGTCCTGTCCGTGTCCGTGTGGGGTTTTCGCTAAGTATTCCGGTTTCCTCCCACAGACCAAAGTCATGCTTCCTAGGTTAACTGTCCTGACTCAATTGCCCTAGGTACCCTGAGATGTTATAACTTGCTACCCCTCTCCGCTGGACAACTGATAAAAAGCGCTACATAACTCAACGGTTCCTTCCAGCTGAAATAGAAACTGTCTGACGTATTATATCATTACTATTTCTCTGCTGTACGATGTCGCAAGATACTATTGTAAATAAATGAAGCTCTTATTACGGAATAATTATATACAATAGCGTCCAATATTCATACAGTTACACGGTTCACTGTTCATACAATGTACAACACCAACCACTTTTCATATATATTTTCAAATCTCGTCTCAAGACTTGTTCCGTAAGGCTTTCAAGTCCTCTGACTAGGACTGTTGATGCGGCTCAATGTTGTCGTGGCGGGATGATGACTCGCTACCGACCTGCGCCTGCTCGGGAACATTTATTCCTGCCTTGTTTATTGAAGAATTATTTGTTATCATTTATTTTATGTCCTTCTATAATTTGTTGCCGTTGTTTGACTTTCAGTTGATCTTTCCTGAAGTTGTTGTTGACATGCCGTTCTCTCCACAGCTAAGATTTGTACCAATAAAAGCTCCTAAAAACGTTATTGTTGCTGATTTGCTCTTCTTATGTGGTTGTTATTGCTGACATGGCGTTCTCTCCGTAGCTTTGTGCAGCGCTTTATGACCCCTGGGTCAAAAGCGTTCTAGAAGTGCTACTATTATTATTATATACAGCGTCCATTGTTTAGACTGTTCATTGCAAATAAACACCATCCATTGTTTACACCCAAACACCCGTATAGCCCTTTGTCAAGTCACTGCTGGATGAGGTCCTTCCCACGTCGTACAGTTCCAGGTGGTTATATGACCATACTTCCCCACTCAGTGCAGATTGGCGAAAACGGACAGCATCAACACGAGAGCGTAGGTAAAATGGAAGTGCTGTTGTACTGCCCCCTGTTGACAAATCATCGCCACTACAGCCTATAGCACGGCACTCGCACACCAATGCAAAGACGACACAGGCAGAATACTGCTGAGCTTCCTGTAATCCCACTACATCAGACGCATTCCGGCCAATCCTTCAAAACACAATGACACAGATACCCATATAACCTTAATAGACTTTAGGGTCAAGTGCTGTTAGCACCTATGAAGGCCATCATGGCACATAAGGGGGTGGTTGGCCAGCATCGCGCCCGGCCTCCTTTGTCTCCCAGTGGCCATGTTTACACACCGCACCAGTTACTCATTTGAGGCTGAGCCGACCCAGGGAAGGATCAGCACCGGTTCAGAACAATCGTCACTGGTGATGGCCGTGAGCGGGAAGCTGCTGGGTTCGTAGCATAGCGCGCTAACCACTACACCATCGCTACACCACCGCTACATCACCGCTACACCACCGCTCAATTCAATCAATGAGAGCACCGCGCGCGCTGCACACTCCGATTCACCTCGATTCCCGTTGTAATGACTGCCACGTGTGAGCTGAATGTGCGCACAGGTGGGATCACGAGTGTCCAGGTTTGGGGCCGCAGTGTCGAGTGTTCCTCCTCTTTGCTTCGCCACGTTTCACCTCCCACGTTGGAGACATCACGTTGGTTTCTGAATCAAACGGCCACGGAGAGAGACTCGAGTGCGCGTTGGGCGATTCAGTCACTGCCCGCCGAAACGAGCGCCCTCGTGGCACACACAGGGCCGCCTACCATCGGACGCAAGGGTTCAACTCGCGTTCACGCGTTCCAAGCGTAGGAGACGACAAAACAAGCGACAAATCAAACAAAGCGACAAACAATTCATTGACGCGGCGCAGCAGAGGTTGTCCTCAGTTCGCTCGAGCAACGCAGTCCACCGAGGACTCGGGCAGAGGTTGGATACGGGGGTACGGGGAGACGAGAACTTTGCTGAGATCTTCAGAGTACCCGTACAAGAAGCATTCAGTAAGATGAGCAATGTAGTTCCTCTCAGTACTCAGCAAGAGGCGATTTGAAGCGGGGGAGGGAAAAGGTTAAAAGACAGTGGAGGCGATTGTCCAGGAATGGATTGAGTGGGGTCAACCCGCCAGTCTCGACCCCTTCAGTAACAATAATAATCAGTAATAATCGGTAATAATAATAATAATAGCGCGATTCATAACGCGCCGCGCAAACCCGACCTCTCAAGGATGAGACACGGAGAGGAAGGGTAGCGAGGAAACAGCTGGGGGAGTCAGACAGGGTCGGCCGGCCTCAACCTGCCAGACGCTGCCTCCTAACTCTTACGCTGTTATCAGCAAATTAATTAACCACGGTGTTTTTTTTTTCAGTTATGAGGGAAAACCAGAGAGCCGGAAGAAAACCCCACGCAAAACAAAGGGAGAACACACAACCCCTTCACAGAAAGGCGCCAGAGGCAGGAATCGAACCGCCCAGGGCAGCACTATCTCTCTGCGAGGCGCAGGTGTTACCGCTGTGCCAGTCTGCCGCCTAGCGGGCCGCGATCGCCACCTAGTGGTCCGTGAAGACCAGACCAAAATGGAGCTCGAGATGCAGGCGGTCGCGAAGCCAGGATCGTATTATCAGGGAAAGCCAGCGATCGGGGCGACGACTCTGGCCGTGCGGAGAGAAGGCAATCGCGGCGGGCGCGCAGTTGGGGCCTTGCTCACCACGGCGGCTCCCGCCGCTCGCCGCCAGATCTCGCCCGCAGCCGGGAGCCCCTTTCCGGCGCCCAGCGGCCGCTCGCGGTGCTCACGTCGTCCGCGTCGTCCGTCGCGGCGACCCTCCTGAGCAGCGAGGTCATCCTCCGCGCGTAGTAGTCGCGGATGTTGACCCCCGGAAGGTCCTCGGCGCTCAGACTTTGCTCGTCCGCCTCTCGCACGGCCGCCTCCAGCGCCTTGTGCAGCTGGTAGTACTTGGAGAACTTATTGAAGATGATGCTGATGGGAAGCGCGACCACCAGGATGCCGCACACGATGCACGCCGTGCCCAAGATCTTGCCGAGCACCGTGGTGGGATACGTATCGCCGTAACCCACCGTGGTCATGCTGATGGTCGCCCACCACCAGCACATGGGAATGGTTTGGAGGCTAGACTCCTTCTCGTCCTTCTCCACGGAGTAGACGAGTACCGAAAAGATGGAGATGCCGACGGAGAGGAAGAGGAGGAGGACGCCCACTTCCTCGTAGCTGTGTCTCAAGGTGGCGCCCAGGGAGCGCAGCCCCGTGGAGTGGCGCGCCAGCTTTAGGATGCGGAAGATGCGCATGAGTCTCAAGATCTGCACGACGCGTCCCACGTTCTGCAGCTCAGCGCCGCTCTCCATCAGGCGGTCGACCGCTAGCGTCACGAAGAAGGGCATCACGGACACCACGTCGATGACGTTGAGCGGGTTGCACGCGAACGCCTTCACGTCGGGCGCCGAGCCCAGGCGCAGGAAGAACTCGAGGGTGAACCACGCGACGCACGCGCTCTCGACCACCTCAAGGTTCGGGTCCTCCATCTCCTTGCCGCGAGCGTCGTGGCGCCGGAACTCGGGCACGCTGTGAACGCACAGGGTGGCGATCGACACGAGCACCACGGTGAGCGAGCAGACGGCCACGAGTTTGGCGAGGAGCGAGTGAGCCGGGTTCTCGAGGACGAGCCACACCTCGCGTCGGCCCTTGGCCCAGCGACCGCCTTGCACCGCCTCGGGTGGCGCGTCGTACAGAAGATTCTCGATGAAGGAGCGGTCGGAGCTGCCGCCGCCGCTGCGCCCGTCCCAGTCCTCATCGTCGTCCCCATCGCCGCCGTTGTTGCTGCTGCTGTCGTGCACGCGTTCGTGGAAGCGCACACTGCAGCAGGCGCCCAGGAAGAGCTCGTGGATGCCCCAGTACTCCATCTCCTGGCTGAACGAGGTGGCGCACAGCTCGTCCGCCACATGCAGCCGGCCCGTCTGGTAGAAGTTCACGATGCAGGGGAACACGCACGGGTTCCGGTCGAAGTAGAACTCGCGTTCGGCCACATTGTAGTCATCGCACAGCTCCAGGATCGCCTCCTCTGAATCGCAGCTGAGCAGGCGGCCGAGGCGCGTATGCGGGAAGCGGCGCAGCGTGCCGGGCTCCAGCCGTCGCTTCAGGCCACCCACGTTCACCACGATTGAAGCGGCGGTGGTGGTGGTGGTGTTGTTGGTGGTGGCCGTGAAGCAACTCTCGCCCGCGCCCCTGCACTTGGAGACGGGCCGTTGGAAGATTTGTCCGAACACCATGGCGTTGTGTGCTGGGAGCGCTCGCTCGCTCGCTCGCTAGGCGCGACTCGGGGGTGGCGAGTCCGCGAGCCGCGCTAATCCGGACCCCGCTCGGCAACGGCGATCGCAGCGACGGCAGCGAGAGCTCGACATGACTCAGAGAAACGAGCCGCGTGAGATTAACGGAGAGACGAGAATGCGCGTGTTTTTATTATTTCTATAAAGTAAAAAAAAAACGTCCCCTTAAATGACACCAATTTTGTTCAATCTAATAAGCAACTTTCCTAGTGTGCCTTACTATCACGATTAAAATCTAACTCGTATTTGACACACGGAAAATTCCGACATTTGATGATTAAAATCAAAGCATTCGTTTGGTTCTCAAACACGCTCAGAGCCGTCGGTTTCCAATCCCTCGCCCCGCTCTCCCCGCGTCCACTGCGCGGGTGAGGCTCCCTCTCAAGTGAGCGGACGCGGGGGTGGTGGCGGGGAGGAGGAGGCGACGAGCGAGACGGGTGGGGAGGGAGGTGTGGAGGGAATCTCCACTCTCCGCCGGTCTACACGCACATTCTCCATCTTCTTGCGCGGCGCTGCTATGGTGAAGCTGCGTGCTATGAGCGGATGAACGTCATGCCTCCCACCCTATCGTTTGAACTATTTATGGGGCTGCGCCGTGTGTGCGTGGGCGAGCCCGCCCCCCTCCCCCCTGCATTCATTCACTCATCCAGGGAAGCGACGAGCGGCACGGTGGTGCAGTGAGTAGTGCTGCAGCCTCATAGCAAGAAGTCCGGAGTTCGATTCCGGGCTCTTAATAATAATAATTGCACTTCTAGAGCGCGTTTTAGCAGAGGGTCACAAAGTGCTGCTGAGAAACGTCAGCAACAAGAATGGCACATCAACAACAATAACATTCTTTTTTATTGTTTCTCTTGTGCCGCCTCTCTGTTTGAAGATTTCTCCTACAATCCAAGACATGCTATCTAGGTTATTTGTCCTGGCTAAATTTCCGCCAGTGCTTTGAAACGTTGTAACTTGCTTACCCCCCACCCCCCTGCTGAACAACTGCTAAAAAGAGCTCCACAGCTCAAGGGTTCCTTCCAGCTTAATAAAAATCCGATTGAGTGAGATTAACTGATGTGTAATGATGTAGGTTTTCACGGCTCGATGCATGATGATTGCTTTGAAAAGCTGCTCCCTCGGGACAGCCGCGTCGTTCGCTTCCTCTCCTCTCCTCGCGACGTTTCGCCTCACACGTTAGAGGCATCCTCAGGCGCAGTCTGTGTGTGTAGTGCCTGTTGCTCCTATATATATATATGTGGATACTATATATGTGTCGAGTCATCTTTTGTTGTATGGGTCTACATCTGAATCACATTAACACTAATCTCCTTGTCATATTCAACCCTAACCCCTTGTCCTATTCAAGGATGATAAGGCGCACGAAGGGGTGAGTGACTAGAACCATGCCTATGTCTCCCTATTGGCGATGTTTACACATCGCAGCAGGTCTTTATTTATGTCCTAGTCGACCTAGGGGAGGCCCGGAACTGGTTTAGAAAATCGTCACTGGCGCAGACCCTGCAAATGCATTGCTACGCCGAGTAGATGGGGCGGCTAATGCTCTGTGGCGCTGTTCGCACCGCGTGGTGCTGAAATAGATTGCAGAGGAACGAGGGTCACTATAAGACGTGTGGTGCTTCTGCTACCGCTCGTGGTTCAAAAGCTTGCAGGCGATTCGATTCGTAAATCGATTTTCTCTTTTTGCATTTCTTGACTCGTAAAACCTGGTGTAATAATGTCGGTTCTCACGACTCTATGTATGAGATTTATGAAAAGTTAGTGCATTTACAATAAACGCCTATTCTAGTAACACGAGGCACCTTACACAAATTTGCAACCAAAAAGCAATACATTTATGAGGTAAAACGAATAAACGAAAGGATGTAAAAGCATTAGTAAAGTCAAATTATAAGCCACTGAAAACGTGTAGCTCTTTTTAACAGTTATCCATCTCGGAGGGGTGAGCAAGTTACAATATCTCAGCGCACCGGGAGGATATGTAAATTTTGAATTGCTCTCCAGAGGAGTTCTAACCGGATAGCTGCGTCGAGCGTTCCTCTTCTGTCCCTCGCAACGCCTCGTCTCCCACTTTGTAGGCAGTATGGATCTGATGTAAATTCTCTGGTTGCTGTGAAGGTCTGCGTGAACGTGCACTTACACACGAGGATCAGTGGATTTACACGAGAAAATATATGTTTGATGAAGGAATCGATGCGTCCGGCAAACAAGTGCGATCAATCCGCGTGGCAATCCGCTCAGATCTCGGAACGAAAACCTAGCAGAGCTGGGTTGGCAGCGCACGAGGAAGCGCGAGGACTGCTTCGTATTGGCTGTGGAGTCGAGACGGTGGTGAGGAGTGCGCAGCGTGAAGGAGAGCCACCTCGCACGCGTCGGGACTCCGTGGAACCACAATGCAGTTGCACCGCCTGCACACTCGACAGCCATTCCATTAACGCGTCTCCCGTATGTGTGGCTGTGCGTGTGTACAGCGAGGAGTACTGCGCTACGAACCCGGCGACCCAAGTTCGATTCGCACGCACGGCCTGCGTGTGGTCTTCACACATTGCTAGTGGAGGCAAGGTCACGCAGTGGCCACATCTGCGCCTCACAGAGAGAGTGATGCCCCGTTTAATTCTCGCACCACTCGTCCGTTGTTTACCGTAATCATATAGTAGCTTCGATGAAACTTTGCATTAGATTTCTTATTAGAGCAATGCAGCCCTTTGAACGCTCTGATATAAGGCAGAAGTAGCTGCTGCTGCTACTAATGCTGAATTCTCTATTTGGGCATCGGGCTTCTCGAGACCGGATCAAGGTCATGAATGACAAGGTGAGGAAGAATGCTAGAGTGGTACCCGTTTCGGACAAGCTGGTTATAATGGTCGACGTGTGTGCCGTACTCGCCAACAACATTGCCCCGAAAGTCTGTGGATGAATAGCAGACAATTGACCTAAAACTGGTGTGTGTGTGTAGCTGACCAGTGGGCTTCCCAGGGTACAAGCGTGGATAGTGTCGAGCCTTGCGAAGCGTTGACCAGTTGTATCCTATTCATAGCAGTTGTGGTTGTCCTACTGTTATAAACAACATATTTAACATCTAAATCAAGTAAACGTACAATTTGTAACGGGCACCCCGTATTCGTCCAATGCCAACGGTATTCGGTCAAACAGAGAACGGTTCAGTGGCGCCAGGAAACCGCAGAGGCGGGGAGAAGGAAGGCACCTACGCGGTGAGCCAGCGCCAACATGTGCTAAACACTGCGTTCTATATATTGTGATATCGGCATATTGAATGATAATAACAGCAATGATTAATGTAGGCGTTAGAGGTAAGCAATTGAACGTGTTTACGCTATAAAATTGTCACTGATACTTGTTAGCAATTTAACTGACAATTGTATGAAGTCCCATTGAACAGTCCCATTGGTTTATGCTCTATGACAGTGAATTTGAAATAGGTTTTCGCGGCTCTAAGTCTCCAACGTGGGAGGCAAAACATCGCGAAGGAGCCGTTTCGTGTCGAACGCTCGACACAAATGTCCCGGAATAGCAGCTTTTGAGAGCAATTTATAATTACAGCTCCGTGGCAGCTGCTATGGATGGTCGCGTTCGAGTTCCTTTGGCGCACGTGTTCGTGAAGTTCCGCTCGCTGGGCGTTACAGGCATCGTGTGCCTTGTCACTCAGGGAGCTGTCAGATGTCACCTGGATGTGTCTCATGCGTTATGGACGGTCCATATGCTTGTGCAGGCGGCACGGTGGCGTAGCGGTGAGTAGAGCTGCCGCCTCACAGCAAAAAGGACCCAGGTTCGATTCCAGGCTCGGGTATCTTTCTGCGTGGAGTCTGTACGCTCTCTCCGTGTCCGCGTGGGTTTTCGCTGGATGATTCGGTTTCCTCCCACAGTCCAAAAGCATGCGCCTGGATAGGTTGATTGGCTCGCAGACTAAAATTGTCCCGCAATGCCAGGCGATGGACTGGCGTCCCGTCGTCGGGTGTATTCCTGCCTTACGCCCTGTGTTTCCGGGATAGGCTCCGGCTCACCGTGACCCTATATAGGATTAAGCGGTTTCAGATAATGAGATGAGATGATGAGATTCGGTTTCCTCCCACATTCCGTAGAAATGCTGACTAGGTTTATTGCCCTGACTAAATTGTCCCCGGTACCGTGAGTGTTGCAACTTTGTAAGGGTAGGCAGCATGACGAATGAGTGGATTCTGTTGTGCGGCGATGACAGCAGGAGGCGAGCAGCAACTTTAGGAAACAACAGTGCTCTGTATTAAGAGGACCGGCGCGGGGAAGTACAGCCGACAAGAGCAGTTACTCTAACGTACGATAGCGCGGGGTGAGGAGACGTTCCGGCACCGCCCCTATGGCGTGGGTCGGTTTATATAGGGCCTGCGGTTACCTTGATTGGGTCCCCTTGTACAGCTAAGTGGATTATTATGCAGGTGTCCCAATTAGGGCGGAAAAGACCGCCATACAACCCTTACAAACTTGCTTACCCCTCCCCACTGGACAAATGTAAGAAAGAGCTATATAACTGAACGGTTTCTTCTAGCCTAAATAAAAACTCACTGACAACAGCCGCTTTGAAATAACCCCCCCCCCCCTATTTACATATATTTACGCCAATGATATCGTAACGAGCAGAGTACCCGTCCTACGGGAGATATGTTTCCAAGCGTGTAACACGTTCTTCCACCGTTAGGATAACATTGGAAGTGTGATGGCGCGTATTGATGGTACTGTGATGCAAGGGTGGAAAATTAACTCTGAAATACGTTAAAGTGTCATCAGCGTTATCAATAAGAGGGGTGTAAAGCTAAAGCAGCCCGGTACCCTCTGTGCATACATACATACAAACACCTGCAACCTTATATAGAGATCGTGCTGTGTCATTACACGTGGTTTCCTTTCACGAATCTCGCCGAGCTGTTCGAGAACGGCCCGTGGACGCGAGATCATAGAATTACAATACAACTTTCCGGAGATTCCTGCGTGCTGTGCCCCCCCCCCCGCCGTGTCGCAGGGGGTAGTGTTTGCTGCAGACATTGGCGATCGGACTGAGACCAACTCAGCACGTGCAGTGAGCCAGTTTCATCACTGCTGGACACGAACTTGACGCCTGCATTCTAGGCATCATCATCATCATCATTTAGATTCGATGGATGATCGCTGTTTTCCAAACCTGTTCTTTCGGGAGAGCCGTGACACTGAGCGCTTCTCCTCTCTCCTTCGCGACATTTCGTCCGCCCGCGTTGGAGGCATCTTCAGGCGTGCTGAGACTGAGTGAAACTGCCAAGGGGGTTCGCTGGTTGCTGTTAGGATTTAAAACTGGCTGCCACGTTTTGCTGAGCTTTATGCTTTACTCACATTGCTTGTTGGCGATTCATGAATTTTTGGTGTCGTACGAATCTCAATTTCTTCACGGATTAATCGTAATTAATTTGTGGCGAATTGCAGCCACTGAATAGCCTGTGTTAGAAAAATAAAACGGGATTCAGATGTTTGATGATGCCTCCAACGTGAAAGGCAAAACGTCGTTTAGGACAGAGGAACGCTCGACAAGGACTATCCCGAAAGAGCAGCTCGAAAGCGCAACCCTCATTGATAGCCCCGCGTCATCTGCTGTGAATTGTTTGATGCGAGTTTCTTTGATCCACGCATTCTTCTGGATGAAGAACCGGGCACCGAGCGCTACTCCGAACGCCGGATAAAGAACTCGCTGACAGTGACGGGTGTGAGAATCAGAATTGATTCCTGTAGACTCAGCATCTCCCAGCCGCCAATGTTCAACCAACGTCTCCGTGTGAAGGATGGCGCTCGTATGGAGGGCAGTCATCTTCTTCTGTAGTGTGGCTGAGCCACAACTGTAACAGTAATATTCGGGCGTCTGAGTCGGGTGATAGCGTCAGGAATAGCGGCGCGGATTACTCGTGACCCTCCTTCGTGTTTGTGAACTGAGCATTAAGTCGTCATAGTGTTTTGCTGTTCTTATCCAGTTGTTGTTGCTGACATGCCGTTCTCTCCACAGCTCTGTGCAGAGCTTTGTGACCCTCCGGTAAAAAGCGTTCTAGCAGAGCAATTATTATGTGTTATTATTATTTATGGTCTGTGTTAAGTGACCACAGTGACTTACCCACCCACCCAACCACCCACTTCCTCATTATGTGCTCTACGGTCTCTTTTTGGTGACCACGCACACCCTCAACAATGACGTCCCCACGGCATCTGTGCCAAGTCAGGCGCACTTTGAGGCCACGCAAGGTGTCGAAGGCTTGCTGATAGGAGATCACGGGACAAACCCAAGTGCCATGGGCTGACTGAGATTATTTGCCGAGGCACCCACTCTGTTCCCTACTGTGTCAATTCGTTGAGCATCAGCCGCCACACGCGCTGCTCGATGTTGTGAGCATCGCTCCTCCGCGCTCTGTTGTTGTTGGAGGCGACTGCCTCCAAATTCCCAGTAGCATCCTTTACGAACCTCCTCCATCCGAGATGGATCTTGACACCGCTGGAAATTCCAAACACCCACACCCAGCCTCTCACCCAGCCACGCAACCCAACCACTTGCTCAGCTACTCACCAAGCCACTCACCGTCTGAGTGACCACAGTCGAACGCTGCTAATAACACCTGAGAGCGGATCAAGTCCCCGCGGCCGCAGCTGCTTCCGCCACGGTCTGTGCGGTGCATGCGGTCGGGCGGCGCCGCGCGCAAATGTCTCCAAAGATCAGAGGACAGCGCCCTCTTCCCACCAGAAGGCGCTGTCACCCAAGAGCCGCCAGTGGTGACACACGTGTCCGTCACGCGCGGATGCTTATCCAGAGCTCATGGGCCACAGCTCAATGCGTCGATGTTGATTTTATTTTCTAGAAGCCAGATGCATCCAAATGTGGGAAGTGAAGGGTCGCGATGGAGAGGCGGAACGCGGCTATCCCAAAAGAGCATCTCTTAAGACACCATTCCAAATAACACATTAAGCGGTGAAAGGCTACATCAATATACCCCCGGTTTGTAAATCCAACGCTGGATGAGGGCCTCCCAACGACATATGGACTGTGGCGGTAAACTATATTTCATCACGCTGGACTGTGCGGGTTAGTAAAGGTACACAGGCATAGATGGTGCCTATGCAGTGGTAACATCTGCAGCTCACAAAAAGTCCTTACCCAGGTGATTACATTCCTGCCTCCGGCGCCTCTCTCAGCCGGAGTTTATGGGTTTCGTCCGGGTTTTTCGATTTTCTTTCACAAGTTAAAAAAAACATAGTCACTAATGTAGATTGTTAGATTTAACACGAAGGCTTTAGTGACCAGTGTTATCCATAATAATGCCCTTGTGGGTTAGGTCAAGTAAAAAAACGTGTCATAAACCCGCCTCTACCCGACACAGCCAATCAGTAGGGTTTTGTCACGTGAACATAACGCGACAATTTATAACTATCTCAGCACACCGCTGCGTTGGAGAGCAAACCCAGGGCATTTACACTGAAGTACGACGTTTCGCTGATGATCACACTCAGCTGCATCAGGTATCGCGAACCAATTTTGAAACGAGAGGTTCCAGATATCTTCCAGATTATGGGCATTGAAAAAATATCGGGAGGTCGTGATGTGATCAACGTGAACTCACCTGTGCAGAGGGGATAATGTGTCATCTCTGTCTGACTCAACCAACTCGTAACACTTCCCTGTGATTTACAGCAGCGCCTCGTGTCCTCTGGTTAAAATTCTCTTTGAAAATACGAGGCACACTAGATTCCAATGTGATGCCCTCCACCGGCTGCAAAGCGTTTCCCCGGCAGCCTCTAGCAGCTGGTAAAGCGCGGTGGAGATGTCTCATTGAGGGACCCGCACACGCAGCGCGCTCGCGAAATCACAACCGGCACGCACGAACCCTCACGTGGGTGGAGGATAAAACCATGGCCCGCCACCTTTGTCTTCCCAGTGCTGCTGTTTACACGAAGCATCGAATACAGTCATCACTTTATGTTAAAGCTGATAAGCGGGCACACGCGCAAGACAAAAGACCCCCTGTATAGCCGGAAGAGATTGTAGGGTCAAGTGCCAGTAGCGAGCACCTATGAAGGTCGACACGGCACACGAGGAGATGGGTGACTAGCAACAAGCTCGGCCGCCTTTGTCCCTAGTGGCAATGTTTACACACTACAATACGTACTCATTTGAGGTTGAGTCGACCTAGGGAAAACCCAGGACCGGTTCAGAAAATCGTCACTGGTGTTGGGCGTAAGCGGGACTCGAACTTGGGGAGCCGGGTTTGTAGCCCAGCGTGCTAACCGCTGAGCCACCGCTCCCCATCCTCAAACGCACACACATACACCCTGACACACACACAAACCATCACACACACCCTCACACGCACACACACCCCGACACGCAGAACACACACACTTACCTTGACACGCACACACATATAGCCTGACACACACACACCGACACGCATACACACCCTGACACGCACA
>JAZEWT010000013.1:15366064-15378014 GCA_036362905.1 Mordacia mordax
GAGCTAGATCCGTCACAAGCCGTTCAACGAGCTAGATCCGTCACAAGCCGTTCAACGAGCTAGATCCGTCACAAGCCGTTCAACGAGCTAGATCCGTCACAATTCAATGAACGTCACGCATTGCGTGGACGTGACGCGGTAGTTAGCTTGAGTGACAGTGGGCTGGAACGCGTCGCACCGTTGGGTGATTAAGGCTCGCACTGGTAACTGTTCGACACGATTAGCGCATTGATGCCGATACCAGCTCTCCGAGATTTTAGAAACAAACCCTGACCCAATCGCCTACACATGGGAGTTATAAACTCCCTCGTTTAGCTACGGAGTGGCGTCAAAACGTCTGCTGATTGTGCATTGTTCCGCTCACACGTTTGTTCTTATTTTCTTTTCGGATTTGTTTTTGGATATTATTAACCGTCAATGAACAGCGCTACTGCCTTACAATGCCCCCGGGTTCGATCCCCGGCTCGGGTGCCATTCTGCGTAGCGTTTGCGTGTTCTATCCGTGTGCACGTTGGTTTTCTGTACTCAGAGCCTAGACTCTACTCACAGTCGCGGTGTTTAAATCGGCTTAGCCGCGACGAACTGACAATCTGCTGCGTTAAGTAAGGCACTCGGCAAATCCCAGGAAGAAAAGCAAATTCTATAAAGAGGACTTACATAAACATAATGGTGTCATGGTCGGGAGAATGACTCCAGTTCGAAGTGTTTGCTATTAGGGCTCGGGAAATGGAGTCTGGCACTAATTCGAGTTAATCTGCAGTCATGTTTGAGCCCCTTTGAAAAGCCAATGTGCACAGATCATTTGCAGTAGCCTCACTTACAGGATCAGCTTGAAGTTATAACTCGCTTTCACCCTCGCGATTATTTCTCACACGTGCTCGATCCCCATAATCGATGACTCAAACATTTGATTCATCGCTCGGGAGGGAGACCGGAAAAAGCCATGTAAATATCACGAAACTGTCTCCATAGCATTCACGAGCATCAGCAACGACGGTCGTTACCCCTCTACGAGCAATGCAAACAAACAAAAGAAACTTGTCTTTCAAAAACAAAATTATAACTAAGTAAATAACCCCCACCCCCAACCCACGTAACTTTCCATTGGGCGTCGCATCTCTGTTCACCTCGTAACGCCTGACGGACCTCCCTTCCTGGCGCTTGATATGAGAGTCTTGAGAGTGATTTTTAAAGCTCTCCCCCGTCCTCTCACTCTCCACGCTCTAAGATTGCTCGGCGATAGACGCCCTCTCCACGCCGCTCGTAACCGCCACTCGAGCGACAAAGCGTCGAGCAGACGCGACATTTTCGAGGCCCCGCTTTACAATTCGAGCAGCGCGTCGATTGTTGGTTTAAGTCGCTGCCGTGTTTGGCCAACACGTCTGCGGCTGCTGCTGTTTCTGGACCCCCGTGGTGAAAATGTAAAGCTTTCCCATTGATAACGCACGCAATTGTTGCTCACGAATGGTTATCAGTACACGTTTTCCCGGCAGACACCGGCTGTAAGGCACGGCTGTGGCCAGAATAGGGCGCCAGTCCATCGCTGGGCACTGCGGGAATTTTGTCGGCAAGCTGATGTACCTAGACAGTAGGAGCGTGTATTTGGACTATAGGAGAAAATCGGAGTACCTGGCGAAAACCCACGAGGATAGGGGACAAACTCCATGAAGGTACCCGAGCCGGAAATTGAACCGAGGCCCCTACTGCTTGCCTTTAGGCGGCAGCGCAGCCCACCGCACCACCGTGCCGCCCATGTTTACGTATTTTACATTTTCATTTTGCAAAAAAAAACCAGATGCATCGCGTTTAATTTTACGTCTCCTTTGGCCAAATAACCTATGGTTGCCACCTCGAAGGCACACTAAACAAATGATGTGGGTAAACAGATCAAGAGAGGTATCGGGGGCCTGTACCCTGCGTAACGACTAAAAAAAACCCTCGATTCCGTGAAAAACGTAGAATTTTCCAAGGACAGCTGTCTCCTCAAAAAGGAGGGCGAGCCTGGGAAATCTGGAAGAGCAGCAACCGGTTCTGGTCATGGGTCATGGTCATGGGTGTCCCTGATGTTACCACTGCGACTCACAGTTCACTGTGGTAACATCAGCGAAACCCATGACCGATTCATACGCGGATGTTACCATAGTGAGCCACGAGGTACGGAAAGTCCTGCTCGAGGCGGTTTGAATCCCGCCTTGGGGTCTTTCTGTGTGGAGTTTGTATGTTCTCCCCCTGTTCTGCGTGGGTTTCCTCATACAGCACAGAAGAGCTGGATTCTTTCACTTGCCGATAACATCATTACAAACATGACGCAGTGTCTGGCGCGTTGGCGCCGGCGGACCACGCGGCTTACCTCCCACCGTACTGCGTTTTCCCCTCTTCCAATGAATAGCTGGGACACTAAATTAAAATGAGCGCGTTCTAAATTGTGTTCATCATTAATAATAATAATAATACATGTTATAACGCGCTGTACAAAGTCCACACTAGGTTATTGACGAGACACGGATACGGATGCGTAGCGAGGCAGCTAGGGGGTTAGCCGGCGCCAATCCACCAGACACTGCTTCCTTGGTGAATGCGGTGTTTATCGGCCAATTAAATGACGAGAGTTTTTTTTTTATGAAACAAACTGGCGTCAATGCTGCTTCACGTGGAGCCGCAAACCGCTCGCATCTCTCGTTGCCAGTCCCGCGTGGTTGCGAATTAATAATGGATCCGTTTGCCCGGATGAAAGATGGCTGTGGCAGTGACGCCGCTATTTATTTATTTAATGGCACCATCCATTTATTTAGGTCGGCGCGGGGGAGTAGCGAGAGGCCCTGCCGCTTCACGGCGAGACGGTTAATAACAATAATTGCATTTCTAGAGCGCTCTTCACCCGAGCGTCACAAAGCGCTGCACAGAGCTGCGGAGAGAACGGCATGTCAACAACAACAACAACAACAACGATATAAGAGCGTAAAATCAGCAACAATAACGTTTTTGGGTTTTTTTATCCGAGCTGTGGAGAAAACGGCGTCAATAACAACATCAGTACAGTTCAACTGAAAGTCAAATAGTAGCAATAAATGATTGGGCATAAGGTAAGCGAAGAAAAATTTTAAATTCTTCAACAAACAAGGAAGGAATCAATGTTTCCAAGCAGGTGCAAATCGGGAGAAAGCCATTATCCCGGCATGACAACATTGAGCCGCATCAACAGTCTTAGCCAGAGGGCTTGAAACCCATACGGAACAAGTGAATCTTGAGACGGGATTGGAAGATGCCCAGGGACTGAGCTGATGGAATCTCCAATGGAAGGGCATTCCAGAGTCTGGGAGCAGCGCGCGAAAAGGCTCTGTCACCCATCGAACGGAGGTGCGATCTGGACACATGCAGAAAGCCCGTATTGAAGGATTGAAGTTGCTGTGTTGAGGAGGGTGCCTGAAGTAGGTCACGGATGTATGTTGGAGCAGCGCCAGTAAGAGCCTTGTAGGTGAGAAGGAGGATCTAGAATTCAATCCTGTATTTAACCGGTAGCCAGTGGAGAGACATCGGTACTGGGGATATGTGATTGTGCATGGATTTGCGAGTGAGGACTCTAGCAGCCGCATTCTGCACACGTTGGAGACGATTGAGCAGATAGGCAGGGTGCCAGGGAGGAGGTTGCTCGCGGGGTTGGATTTCCGGCTCTGGTGCCACTTTTCTATGTCAACTCTGCGTGATCTCTCCCGTGCCCGCGGTACTCCGGTTTCCTCCCACCGTCCAAAGGACACGCTGCTGCCATTGTCTAGGTTTAATGGCCTGCTAACTAAATTGTCCTCCGTGCCCTGCAAAGGATTGGCGCCTAATCCTGGGTATAGCCTTGCTGGCGCCCTGTGTCAGCCACAATAGGCTCCAGCTCACCACCACTCTGTACAGGCTTAAGTGATTACTTATTTTAAAAATACATAGAGACGCTGCACACTACTGACATGTAATTAGCGCTCCCTAATTAATTCGCCGATCATCATCGGGAGCGCTTAGCTTCCTACCAATTGGTCAGTTCAGACGTATGTTGTGTGGTGGGAAACCCGTATCCAGAGCATACAAGCTCACTGGGTGTGTTCTCCTGTAATAATAAACATCCATCCAACTGCGCTGTGCACCGAGTGCGTGTCATTGGCCGACAATTTCTTGGAAGGTGCGGTTACTGAACCGAGTAGGAATCTAAGAACACGTGATGACGTCTGCTCAGAGGCAGCGCAGGTGTAGCACTGCCAGGGTTGGAAAGAGCTCATTGACGGTACAATCGGATCGCAACCCTCCGTCCCACCTGCACTGTGCCGAATACTTGGCCACTTTCTTACCGGTACGCCGTACCGGGCCGTGCCGGCTAACTTTCACCTCCGGCGCCGCAGTAGAGATGGATGCGTGCATATTGAACGGCCGTTACCAACATCCACCATTCGCCACGAAGCGACGGTGACGTCCCCAAGGCCCTGTGCCAAGTCAGGTGAACTTCCAGGCCATGCGAAGTGTCGACGGCTCACTGACAAGAGGTCACGGGACAGAGCCAGGTGCCATCGATTGAGAGATAACGGGCCGAGGCACCACCCGTACTACCTGTGCTCCCTACCGTGCCAATTCTCAGAGTTGTACCCGCCAGGCGTTCCGATCCTTGCTGTGAGCGTCGCTCCTCCGCCCTCTGTTGTTGTTGGAGGGCGACTGCCTCCAAATACTCAGTAGCGTCCTTCACGAACCTCTTCCACAGGATCCCTTGCTTGGCTTATTCTGCAAGTCCGTTAACGTACGCCTGAACATTTGCTGCGTCTGCGCTAAGCAGCAGCAATAGCAGACGTTTCTCATAACCTGTAAAGACACGCGTGATGTTATTATGACCGCGTATAAAACGTGCGTGGGGCGGAGTGGCCGCCAGACAGAACGACGGCTGCCGCGTCGCGACCAACAGAGGAGCGGCTGGCCAGGGGTGGATGGAGAACCGAGTCTGGGAGCACGTCCACCCTGGAGACTGAGCCATGGAATCAACTCGTGAGCCGGCGTGGGTGGATGCTTACACTGCAGGTTTGTGAGGGCCGGCAGCAGCTTGGCGAGTCCCCCCCACCACCACCCCCGCGACCCTGTCCAGGATTAAGCGGGTATTGATAATGATGATGATAATTAACTGGAAAATATTGAAACTCAGTCATGTGCCGATATGTGTCTCTCTCGCGAGCGATTACGACCAACATGAGACGGGTTTGCCCGCTGTCTCGAGTCGCTCTCCTCGCCCTGTTAAAAGCACCTGCAATTTGGAAATCACGATTTTGATGAATTACTCGTCGCTGTGTCAATGTCGGCCCGTGAGATACAATCAAACGACAAATATCTCTCGCGGAATCGACAGCAGGGGGCACGGTGACGTAGCAGTGAGCAGCGCTGCCACCTCAGAGCAAATATAACTCGGGTTCGATTCCTGGCTCGATTGGATTTCTTTGCTGCTCCTCCCCATTTCGTCGTAGTTTTTTGCAGGATTCCCCCGTTTCCTTTTCAGTCCAAATACATGCTGCCTAGGTGGAGTGCCTTAACTATAATGATACAATTTACAACGCGCGCACAGTCTGTGCCTTAATCAAGGACGAGACAGCAATACTGAGGCGCGGAGCTAAGCTCAGTGTAAGAAAGCCTAGTTAAGCGTTGTTTTGGTGCTCTGAGATGGCACAACTTGCTGAACCCTTCCCGCTGAGCAACTGTGAATAAGCGCTGCGTGTCGCAACGGGTCCTTGCAGCTTAAATAAATAAAAACCCGGAGTGATCGAGGAGCGATGTAAGGACGTCTCCGCACGCATCAGTTGTTCTCCGACAAGGAGTCTGGACAGACCGGAGGGGAAGGAGGAGAAACACTGTCCGTAGCGTTCTCCGTCACCCTCTGAGACTCCTCAACCTCGTCCTCTACATCGGGGCCCTGCGTGAGCGGCGGCTGTGCCGCTGGGCCTCCCGGCGCGTCGACCAGCTCCCGGCGAGCCTCCTCGTCTCCCCACGACGCCGCCTCTCCCAAGCCGTCGTCGTACAGCTCCCCGATGGCTCGCTCCGTGTCGCTCTCCTCCGCGGTCACGCCGCACGCCGGCGCCTCGACTGCCGCCACCGCCCCCGGCAGCGGCGCGTCCGGCGAGGCTTCGGCGCCGCCGTGGCCGGGAACCCCGTGCCGGCCCTCGGGCTTCCCCCACCACGTGGCGGCGTGCCCGGCCGCGTCGGGCGGGACGATCTCGCGATGGTCAGGCCGATCGTTGTCCTCCGAGAAGGAGGAAGGATCCGTCCCCCCGGCTGAACCGGCGTGGAGTTCGACTCTCGGCACGAGTGGTCGAGATCCGTCCTCCAGCGTCTCCGCAGGGGCGGTTGAATGCCGCTGATCGTCCTTGGACTCGGCCGATTCGAGGTCGAGGTCTTCGAGCCGCTGCTCCGTCAGTAAATCTGCGGACGAACGCATCACCAACTGCGTTATAGATCAAACCCACACCTTAATCCACCACACGTGGACTGCCGGTCGCTGAACCGTGTCGTCCCCATGCGGGGGGCTGATGGAAGTAACTTGCACCATTATTCAACTGAGAGATCGAACTGGTCGACCCGAGATTGGAAGTCGCCCTTAGCCTCCTCTGGTCATTGGTCTTAATCTTATCGTGTTGGAGGGGTTTGCGTGTTTCCCAGATATATATCACCTGGAGTCCAACACTCCTGCCAAGGCCTGCCTTGGTGGTGAACAGCTCTGGATTCTATAGCTCCCGTTAGGGTCTCCCGTGGTGAAAAGGTCTGGAGTCTACCACTGCTGCTTGGGTCGACCGTGATGAAAAGCTTATGGGGGAGGTTATAGACAAACAACAATCGAAGAACCTTCGACCAAAGCAGGTTGGCATCGGGAAGAATATCAGCTGTAAACATATAGCCCCGTTGGTGGGGCAGGGGGCAACAGGCCACCCCGGGTCAACCTGGATAGCGTCCGCTTAACTCGGCAACAACAGCGGGACCCAGGACGCAGCGAGGCTGAGCCACCGCTGTGAATGGAATCGGCGCGGGATGGGGGTCGGGAGGCGAGAGAGAGGAGTAGGAGGGGAGTGTGGGTGAGTTCATCCAACCATTGAGAGGCTCTCGAGCGCGCGCTCTCTGCCTGTGTTCCGTCAAGCGGCCGAGAGAACACAGGAGCCCAGCGGCCGCTCGCCCGGCCGCTCTTTGTGTCGAGTCACGGCGCTCGGGTTACAGGGGCCGCGGCTGGGAAGCCACGGTCTGTCATCGCGTGGGGATGGGGGGTCGATCCTTCCCTCTGGGTGTGGGGGGTGGAGCTGTGCACGCTGTGCAGGCTGTGCAGGCTGTGAAGGCTGTGAAGGCTGTGCACGCTGTGCAGGCTCTGTACGCTGTGCAGGCTGTGCACGCTGTGTAGGCTGTGCAGGCTGTGAAGGCTGTGTAGGCTGTGTAGGCTGTGCAAGCTGTGAAGGCTGTGAAGGCTCTGTACGCTGTGCAGGCTGTATACGCTGTGCAGGCTGTATACGCTGTGTAGGCTGTATACGCTGTGCAGGCTGTATACGCTGTGTAGGCTGTGCAGGCTGTGAAGGCTGTGAAGGCTGTGCACGCTGTGCAGGCTGTGAAGGCTGTGAAGGCTCTGTACGCTGTGCAGGCTGTGAAGGCTGAGCAAGTTGTAAACGCTGTGCAGGCTGTGCACGCTGTGCACGCTGTGCAGGCTGTATACGCTGTGCAGGCTGTATACGCTGTGCAGGCTGTATACGCTGTGCAGGCTGTATACGCTGTGCAGGCTGTGCTGAAAGGCGCCTAACGCGGGAATCGAACCGCCTCCGGCAGGACTTTCTTTCTGTGAGGCTCAGACGTTATCACTGCGCCACGGTGCCACCACCGTCTCGGAAGAGAGGTCACTGAGTGCGAAGCAAAGCTGAAATAATCGATAAAACCCCTGGTGTTGTGCAGATACAATGTGTGCTCATGAAGTATTGTATCCCAGTCAACTTGGTACAGAAACTAATATATAAATGTAAACACATTATTTGCGTTGGTTAGTTCGAACGTTGCAAGAATCCCACAGTTACAAGAATCCCACATCTAGGGCTTGCAAGTGTTGGATATGTGACTGAGTGTTAGAGGTAGGAGCCAATGTTAGACAGGAGTCAGTGTTAGAAACAGGAGCCAACGTTATATACACGAGTCCGTGTTGGAGATGAGAGCCAGTGTTCAAGATAGGAGATAGTGTTAAAGATAAAAACCAGTGTCAGATATCGGAGATAGTGTGACAGGAGTCCGTGCTACAGATAGGAGCCAGTCTCATCTCATTGTCTGAAACCGCTTAGTCCTACACAGGGTCACGGTGAAGCCAGAGCCTATCCCGGCAGACACAGGGCGCAAGGCAAGGATATACCGACGATGGGACGCCAGTCCATCGCCGGGAAGCCTACAACACCTGGTATTCCCAGGCGGTCTCCCATCCAAGTACTAACCAGGCTCGACCCTGCTTAGCTTCCGAGATCGGACGAGATCGGGCGTATTCAGGGTGATATGGTCGTAGGCGATAGGAGCCAGTGTTGGAGATAAAAGACAGTGTAAGAGATAATAATAATTGCACTTCTAGAGCGCTTTTCACCCTAGGGTCACAAAGTGCTGCACAGAGAGAAAACGGCATGTCAACAACATCTCGACACTTCGACTGAAAGTCAAACAATGGCTATTATTTTAGAAGGGCATAAAACAAGCGATACAAAATAATTGTTCAACAAACGAGAAAGGATAAATGTTCCCGAGCAGGCACAGGTCGGCAGCGAGCCATCATCCTGGCACGACAACAGTTAGCCGCATTAACAGTTCTTGCCAGAGGACTTGAAAACTTACGGAACAAGTGAGTCTTGAGACGAAATTTGAAGATGCCAAGAGACTCAGCTGATCGAATCTCGAATGGAAGGGCATTCCAGAGTCTGGGAGCAGAACGCACGAAGGCTCTGTCACCCATCGAATGGAGGTGCGATCTGGGTACATGCAGCAAACCCGCATTAGAGGATCGAAGTTGTCGTTTTGAGGAAGGTGCCTGAAGTAGGTCACAGATGTATGTTGGAGCAGCGCCAGTAAGAGCCTTGTAGGTGAGAAGGAGGATCTTGAATTCAATCCTGTGTTTAACCAGTCACCAGTGGAGAGACATCGGTACTGGGGATATGTGATCGTGGATGGATATGCGAGTGAGGACTCTGGCAGCCGCATTCTACACATGTTGAAAACGATTGATCGGGTAGGCAGGGGTGCCAGGGAGCAGTGCATTACAGCAATCGATTCGTGAAGAGATGAAAATGCGTATTAGCTGCTTGGCATCAGAGAGTGATAGGATGTTGTGCAGTCTGGCT
Organism: Mordacia mordax; assembly: GCA_036362905.1. Taxonomy (NCBI): domain Eukaryota; kingdom Metazoa; phylum Chordata; class Hyperoartia; order Petromyzontiformes; family Petromyzontidae; genus Mordacia; species Mordacia mordax. Next base: position 15,375,412 of record JAZEWT010000013.1, read on the forward strand.
ATGTTTCTGAGGTGGAAATAGGCTACTTTCGTAACCTTGTTGATGTGTGTCTTGAAGCTGAGGAATCAAGAGTCATTCCTAGACTTCGGACTGCCTTAGCAACTTTATTGGTCTGGTCGTCAAGCATCAATTGGATAGGTTCAGCCTTGGACAATTGGTGCTGTGTTCCAACAAGCGAAACTTCTGTTTTGTCGCCATTTAGTTTTAGGAAATTTGAATTGAGCCAGGCCTTTGCAGTTGACAGTGAGGACGAGATGCAAAGATCAGACGCATTGATGGATGACTTTGCGTGGATAAAAACCACAGTGTTAGAGACAGGAGCTAGTGTTAGAGACAGTAGCCAGTTTTGTGTCCCAGGAATCTTGCATTCAGAGCGTGCAAGCCCACTGGGTAAATTTCTGCTGGAAATAATAAACTTCTACCTATTTATAATATGTAGATTGAAGAAATGTAGCACCGTTGCTTTTATTTTCTCCAGACGCCTTACGAAAGAAGACGAGGTTCATGCCAGGAGATGACAGTGTGGAGTGTCTCTTCCCTCGTTTGGTGTGGTTTCTCCAGGATTCCAGTTCTCTCACACGAAGTAAAATGCTCATTCGTGCTATGCGACAGACATCCCAATGTCTCACCGTTCTGAGAAAGTGCCTTGACACTCAAATCACACTTTTCATTCATTCATAATCAATACCCGCTCAATCCTGTACAGGATCGCAAGGGGGACAGAGCCTATCCCGGCCGACAGAGGCCGTAAGGTGGGGCAATACCCAGGGTACGACGCCAGAACACTTTAGAGTAAACTTTTTGGGGCAATTTACTCAGCAGGTCAATCAACGTCGGCAGCAGCAGCGTGTCTTTGGACCGTGGGAGGAAACCGGAGCACCCAGCAAAAACCCACACGGGCGTGGGGAGATAACACGCACATTCCACAATGAAGGCAACCGAGCCGGGAACCGAACCCGGCACCTTTTTCCTGTGAGGCGACAGCGCTACCCACTGCGCTACCCTCAAATCACATGTTCGTGGATTAAATACAACGTCCATTAAAATGTATACTTTCACCACGTGCGTTAATGTGGACCCCAAACGGGTTATGTCAGTGCTGTATTGGTGCAGATTGTCACGGCTTTTGTATGAGAACTGCTTTTAACAGCTGCTCTTTTGGGAGAGCAAGAGAAGGAACGCTCGACAACAACTATCCCGAAAGAAAAGCTCTTGGGAGGAAATCTCACGCCAGGTGGCAGGGTAGGCGCAGTGGTGAGTGGTAACCTCACAAAAAGAAGGTCGGCAGTTCGATTCCTGCTTCGAGCGCCTTTCTGTACTAAGTTCGTGTGCTCTCCCCCCCTGTTCTGCACAGGTTTCCTCCGGGTTCTCCTGTTTTCTCCCGCAACTAGAAAACACTCGATAATAAATTAACTGATAATATCATAAATAAAATAAGCAGTCTCTGGTATGTTGGCGTCTACTGGCCGTCTGGCCGACTTCCCCCCCCTGCCGTTTCCTCGCTACGCCACCGTATCCGTGGCTCGTTCATAGCCGTGGGGTGGAATTTGCTCCGCGTGTTACAAATTATACCATTATTACATTGTAATAGGGGCGGCACGGTGGCCCAGTGGTTAGCGTAGTCGCCTCACAGCAAGAAGGTCCCGGGTTCGAATCGCTTGGCTCAGGTGCCTTTCTGTGTGGAGTTTGCATGCTCTCCCCGTGCCCGCGTGGGTTTTCGCTGGGCACTCCGGTTTCCTCCCACAGTCCAAAAGCATGCTGCTGCATAGGTTAATTGGCTCGCAGGCTAAATTGCCCCGCAGTGCCCGGCGATGGACTGGCGTCCCATCGTCGGTATATCCTTGCCTTGCGCACTGTGTCTGCCGGGATAGGCTCCGGCTTCACCGCGACCCAGTATAGGACTAAGCGGTTTCAGACAATGAGATGAGATGACATTTTAATAGTATATTAGCCCCTCAGAAGTGACGGCGTAAGTAAGCATTGCGTTTTGTTAATGAACAATTCAAAACGCTTGATTTTTTGTTGGCATACCAAAAATGTTTTGTTGTTGCAATTATTAAAGATATTATTGTTATTCAAATGAAGTGGTGTCTCCTCCAAACCATTGCGAAAACGTCTTTAAGGATCTGAATTCTGACTCAGTAAAGCAGATCCTGTCCAAGTAGAACCAACTGGGTGATTAAGTTTGTATCGCAGCTGCTCGTTCTCGAAGTCAGATCGGACCCAATATTTTGGAAGCAAACGTTCCTCCCGATAAGATGATTGGGCCCCAATATGGGGACAATTGACCAATGCGTATTTCGCGCTGGCGCCGTTCAAAGAGCGTTTCACACGCATACGCCGCACTTGTCTGTCACGTTGAGTGATTCTTAATTTACTCAGTCAGGCCACGCTACAAGCGCTTGCAAAAGCAGGCAGCGACTCGGAGGGCCCCTTGACAACGTCTCGCTCTGCGTGTGAAGCCCCGAGTGCGAGGCTCAGGCGAGTTGGCTGCGCGCGCGACGCTCGCGTGCGTGGCCGCGAACCGCTCACCACTCGTCCTCGTTACACATCGAGTGCTCGGCTCCCTCGCTCGTCTCAAACATTCACACTTTGGACATTTT
>JAZEWT010000013.1:15424803-15457437 GCA_036362905.1 Mordacia mordax
TCCTGCCTTACGCCCTGTGTTTCCGGGATAGGCTCCGGCTCACCGTGACCCTATATAGGATTAAGCGGTTTCAGATAATGAGATGAGATGAGATAATATAGAAACTAGAGGACATCCCTGCTGCAACCCTAGGTGAACAGGAATGGCTTTGACTCCCAGCTTTACCTGTGCACTATCACGCTGGTTCTAAATAATCGTGAGCCCAGTCAGGCATCAGCAATGCATGAAGAACATTAACTAAGACCCCTGGCCTATTAATAGTATTGGGATTCCACAAACCTGGCGAAGCCGATGTTCAATAATCCTTGAAAGAACCTTTCCTAGCACGCTGAGGAGGGAGATGCCCGTGTAGTTGTTACAATCAGTGTGGTCTCCCTTATTAAAGAGGTCAAATGCCAAGGTATATTTCCAAACTTGTGGAACCTGTCCTGTGGTTTCGCAGGATTGGCACCACAGCAATTGCCGTGTTACCCACATGCTGCCCTATGATGTTATTTGGGCTGAGGGATTTCTCCTCCCGCAAGAAATCGGAATGCTGTTTCCCTTAAGGATGGTGATAGGTGAGGTTCTGCAAGTTACATTTTTTTAATGGAATTAAAGAGTGATTTGTGATCACGAACTATTAAGGAAGATTCCATCGCTTTCACAGCCCGCAATACACTACTCATTGAATCCTCCGAGTGAAGGCTGCAGTCAGCCTCCTAATTGCCGGACGTGCGATGTTGTAGTCGGTGGGGGTGAACCCGCCACTTTGTGTCAGAAGGCTGGAACACCTCCTCTGCCAGCCAGGGTCTATGAGAAGGCCTGGACTATGTACCCAATGCAGTCATTCTAGCTACATGACCCACTCTACCCACTCTGCCCATTATTCTAAAGCCAAAGATCCCCCCATATAGCCTGAACAGACTGTAGGGTCAAGTGCCATTAGCGAGCATCTATGAAGGTCGACACGGCACACGAGGGTGCGGGTGACGAGCACCACGCCCGGCCGCCTTTGTTTCCCTAGTGGCAATGTTAACACACTGCACTGGGTACTCATATGAGATTGAGTCGACCTGAGGAGGTCCAGGACCGGTTCAGAAAATGGTCACTGGTGTTCGCCATGAGTGGGATTCGAACTCGGATCACCTCTCCCCACACTTACCACTCCACCCACCCACTCGCTCACCCAACCACTCAGCCATACAATTCCTCATTCTAATGCTATGATTATCGTGACCAATTTAACCCAAAAAGTCCATCTTTGGGTTTGGTCATTGAAAAATGTGTGGTGAACTCGATTCCAGCCAACACAGCCAATCGATCAGGTTTTGTCACATTAACAGAGCGCCTCAATTCTTCACTATATCAGCCCACAGCATTTTCAAAGAAATTGCAATCAGCATCATCGGGTACGAGCATCACAAATTGGTGACGCTGATTGCAATTATCAGCAAAATATAATTTTTCATTGTAAATGCTGTCGGTTTTCCAACGCACCGGTGTGCTGAGGACTGGCACATCCTGTTCACGTGACAAAGCCTTACTGAACAGCTATGTCGGGTGGAAGATGGCTTACCACATATGTTTGAGCGACCAAACCCAAAAAAAAGTGTTTCATGAATAATTCGTCATTCATTTGCCGACCTACTCATGCACCCACGGACCCTGTACCTGAAGTTGAACTTGTCCACAGCCACCGAGAGGTGTTGGGGTTGACTCAGGCAACGATAGAGGTTGCGATCGTTCATGGGGATGAGGTCCACGTCTGAGAAGACAAAGCAGTCGAAGGCGGCGTCCTTCAGCGCCTCCACGAAGCCCACGTTCATCAGCTTGGCGCGGTTAAATGTACTTTTGCCGGCCTGGCACACGGACAGTAGAGGGCAGCAGAGGGACGACAGCCGCGCATCCTCCCATAGACAAAGGTGCCACCCGAGACGGGTTGGATTTCTGGATCTAACACTGGCTCCTGTCTCTAAAGCTGACTCGTGTCTCTAACACTGGCTCCTGTCTCTATCGCTTCTCGATCCCAGCATTACAACCGTGAGCCGCATCAACAGTCCCAGCCAGAGGACTTGAAAGCCTTACGGAACAAGTGAGTTTTGAGACAAAATTTGAAGATGCCTAGGGACTCAGCTGACCGAATCTTCAATGGAAGGGCGTTCCAGAGTCTGGGAGCAGCGCGCGAGAAGGCTCTGTCATCCATCGAATAAAGGTGCGATGTGGGCACATGCAGCAAGCCCGTATTGAAGGATCGATGTTGTGTTGAGGAGGGTGCCTGAACTCGGTCACGGATGTATGTCTCAGCAGTGTCAGCGAGAGCTTTGTAGGTGAAAAGGAGGATCTCGAATTCGATTCTATATTTAACCGGTGACCAGTAGAGAGACATCAGTACTGGGGATACGTGATAGTGCATTGGTATGGGAGTGAAGACTCTGGCAGCCGAATTCTGCTCGATTGGCTCCTGTCTCTAACACTGGCTCCTTTCTTTCAGGTTTTTCCTGTTTAAGCTAATACTTGAAAAAAATACACCAATTAATTAGTTGAAAACATCATCATATATTGGACACAGCGTGTGGAATTGTTGGCGCAGGCTAACTGCATGGATGCGTTCCCTTGCCTCCTCTCTGCTGTTTGTTATATGCAACTATGAGTCGTACCCTCTTCGAACGACATTTAATTCATACTGTGCCACTCGTAATATTATTGAATTTAACACCGCACAAATCACCACGACCAACAACATCATTACCACCACGACTCCCACAATTATCATCCCCTTATAACAGATTAGGATAAAATAGTATAAAAAAATAAAGGTTTAAATGACCTGCTTTAACCGCAGTCAAAAGTAGAAAATAAATATTTTTGAACACAAAATAAATCTTATCTCGGGATAATGACTAAACGAGGGTGGCCAAACACTGACAATATGTGACTAACGATTTACCGATAATAGTGAGATTTACATCTTAATGACTTGTCATAAACACGTGTTTTTCTAATGTTTTGTTAAAGGAACAACGATCACTTAATACCAGTATGGTTTAAAGGTTTTCATTAAAGGAAAATATTATTGCAGTCTTATACGGTCAGTGTTTGGCCACCCGCTTTTAGTCTGTATTCCTAGATAGATTGAGTTTGTGTTTCTAAAAATGTATGTTCTACTTGTGAGTGTGGTAAAAGCGGGTCATTCAAAATTTTATTTTTGATCCTATTTTATTTTGTATTTTTTTTAGTCTTAGCCATTTATAGTTTGACGTATACTTTAATTTGATGAGAAGTACACTTTAAGTAAACTTTTGACAAGAGATCAGTTTTACTTGTAATCAGGAAGAGCTCGCAAACGCTCCATTTCCTTGAGAGCTTCTTGGTTGCAAATGTTTTTGTTTTGTGAGTTTAGCGAAATCTAATTCCTTTATTATTAGTGATTTAAACTTCATCGCCCACTGCACGGCTAATCAGGTGGCTCGTCCAGCGAACCCCTGAGTCTCGCCAATCGGAGCCGCCCGCCCCTCCCCAAGTAGCGCCCGCTCGCTATGATCTCATCTCTCATTATCTGAATCCGCTTAATCCTATATAGGGTCACGGTGAGCCGGAGCCTATCCCGGAAACACAGGGCGTAAGGCAGGAATACACCCGACGACGGGACGCCAGTCCATCGCCGCTCGCTATGATCCGTAACAGAGAAAGGATCATTTCTATGGCGGGCCCAGGATCGGCTTCTCACCGATCTTCACATTTTTTTCACTGCATTGCATTGTCATCCGAGTTATGCCTGCGTGCAAACTTTCAGCTCTCCAGCGTTATCGGAAATGCTTTAATTCTGTGCTCAAAGATTCTAACCATTGCAAACATCTCCCAATACAAGTTAAGTAAAAAGCGGGTAATAAAGCGCTTTTAGCGAGCACCTATGAAAGCTGACACGTAGGAGTGGGCGACCAGCGCTACGTCGGGGAACCTTGATCTCCCCAATAGCGATATTTACACATCGCATCAGTTAATCTTTTGAGGCTGAGTCGACCGAGGGAAGGCCTAGGACTGGTTCAGAAAAACGTCACTGGTGTTGGCGGCCTGAAGCTGGAATCGAAGTTGGGTGGCCAAGTCTGGAGTGCAACGCACTGCACCACCACTCCGCACACCACCACCAGCAGCATCACACCGCCATGTGAATCAACCTGATGATGCCTCACCACGTGGTAGACGGAAAGTCGTGAATGAGAGCGTAGGAAGGCTCGACATGGCTATTCCGACAGAGCAACTATGGAGAGCAATTCCCACCCTACATCGAGCCGTGATAAACCTTCATATGTACAGATGAATCACCACACCGCCACCCTCCCTCCCGCACCTGGTGCACCAGGTAGATCGTGTACTCCGCCTGCTGCCGCTGCAACATGGGATGCAGCTGCTGCAGCAGCAGCACGAGATGGCGCTCGCGCGCGCGGAACGGAATCACGACAGCCACGCGTTGGCGGGCGCGGCACCCGCTGCTGCCCCCAGGGCCCCCGCTGGCTTCAGGGCTCCAACTGCCCCCAGGGCGCACGAGCGGATTCATGCGGGACACGCTCTCCAGGCTAAGAGCCGACGAGACCTGGACGGGTATGGGACCCACTGTGGGTGGGGAAGAGGGGTTGGAAGGGCAGTATTTACGTAGTGTTTAACGTTTACGTGGCTGTATTAGAAGCAGTAATGCACTCCATTCTTTCAGAATTTGGATATTATTTGTACAGTTAAAGATTTGTCTAGTTTATTAAAGTTAACGTTGGAATACAATATCTCATTTTATACTGTACATTACATGCAGTTTACTGTATCCTATTAATAATAGGGGACTGCGTGCAGGCTATGTTTTCACAGTTTTTCTTGTTTTAACACAGTATAATTTAATCAAAATATACCACCGTAATGATATTAATATGAAAATACAAATGAGGGTTGGGGCAGCACTCTAACTTCTGTCTATTGCTGTCTTCAAAAACACAACTATGGTTTAAATCAGTATACTTCTGTATGTTGGATCTTTGTCTTTATATGGGTGTTTGTGTGGTAATGTGGTTGTATTTGTGGTTGTGTGGATGTGCGTGTGGTTGTGTGGAACGTGCCCTGATCTTCTAAGGATCTGTGAGTTCCTCAAACAATCCAGTAAGGTTAAGCCTAGGATGGAGTGTAGACTGACAAGTCTCTCTCTCTCATTATCTGAAACCGCTTAATCCTATATAGGGTCACGGTGAAGCCGGAGCTTATCCCGGAAACACAGGGCGTAAGGCAGGAATACACCCGACGACGGGACGCCGGTCCATCGCCGGGCATTGCGGGACAATTTGTAGTCTCCGAGCCAATCAACCTATCCAGGAGCATGCTTTTGGACTGTGGGAGGAAACCGGAGTACCCGGCGAAAACCCACGCGGACACGGGGAGAGCATGCAACCTCCACACAGAAAGGCACCGGAGCCGAGAGACTCGAACCCGGGACCTTCTTGCTGTGAGGCGTCAGCGCTAACCACTGCGCCACCGCGCCGAGTCGGAAAGTTTTATTCCGGCTCAGATGTTCATTGAGAGGGGTCCACGTTGCACAGCAACATTGAGAAGAGCGGCATCACTGTTTCCAAACAAACTCTGAGCGTCGTCCGGAGCTTCACACACAGCTTTACGCAGCTCATGAAAGATGATGCCGCTGTACCGAATCGGAATGAGCTGCTATTAAACAGGAATCGGTCATAAGAATACTGCCCAGGTATGGAAACGTCTCCAGCCTCTACAAACTGCCCCATCACTCATGCGGAGCTCAATTGGTGATGTGCTTGATAGCACGGCCAGGTGCTTAGTTGTGGTGGGGCTGATGGTAAGTCTCCATCTCCTAGTGGCGCGTTCCAGGTTCAGAGAAACTGTACCTGTGCCAGATGGAGATTCCACTGGTACAGCCTTGAAAAGCCTCTCGAACTACGTGGCCAAAGAAAATTTTAAATAATTTAGGAACCAGAAGAAATCTCTGCCACACCCCAAGGTAAATTGAAAATGTCTCGGATTCCTGACCACATAGCTTTACTTCGGCTCGCTCATCATCATGAAGGCCCTTATTGGTTGTGAGCAGAGTCAGGGATCTGCCATTCATCTCAGCGAATGCATGGCACCTGGGTCTGTCTCACGGCCTCTTAAACTTAGCCTGGCACAACAAGCACAACAAAGTCCCGTGACCTCCTATCAGCGAGCCTTTGTCATTTCACGTGGAGTCAAGGTGCACCTAGTCTGCCACGGGCGTCATGGAGACGCCACCGCAATTCATTGGTGAACGGCGGATGTTGTTATTTGTCCACCCAGACAGGTGTAGGTGTGTGATCATAACGACACTGATGGTATTGATGATAATGATGCAGTTGATGATGATGATTCTGATATCGTTGGAGCTGCTGCTGATAATGGTGCCGACTCATGCTGCTGGTGATGCTGATACAGCTAGTGATGATTATGACTGATCCTGATGATGATGTTTAATGATAATACTGCTGGTTTCAATGATATTGATTGACGCTGCTAATGACGATGATGATACCGACCGCTGCTGCTGATGATTTTCACTGACGCTGATGCTGCTACTAATTCTGTTATTGATGCTGCTGGTGCTAATGCTGCTGATGATGCCAGAGTGCTGCTCACGTAGGGTGGGTGGAATTTCTGGGCACAGTCTCCTGCGCCTCGCGTCACCGCCGCTTTCACCGCTCTTCTGCACCGCGACCCGAACTGGTTTAGCGGGGGTCCGGACCAGTTCCGCCGAGGTCACGGACACATTCACCGTCAGCGTCGGCATCATTATCATCCGAGCTTCATGCCTCCCTCCTCCTGCAGGAGCCTCCCGTTCGTCCCGTCGAGTGGAGTCGAAGAGCAAGGACGAAGTGGAGGAGGAGGAGGAGGGAGCGATTGGTACAAACCAGTAAACACGTCGGCTCGCCACCAGGAGCCATCCCAGCTGCAGCGTGCTCAGCACCACGAGGAGTTTGCCGATGAATTTGAGTCTCGAGATGACGAGGGACATGATCCTGAGAGGGAGACCGAGACGGCGGGGTTTGAGGGGGGGGGGGATGAGCAGTGTCCAACGTGCCGGCTCAGGATGGCCCCTCGGGATAGAGACATCCTATTGTATGAGTTTAATGCCCAAGTAGCTCATAATGCAGCAACCTGAGGTGGAGAGATTGAGAGGCATGGGCCAGATCAGATCCTTAACAACTGTACGAGGCTACTGTATTTCTAGGCTTTGAATCACCAACATCATTAGCGCACAGCATCATGGATGCATGCTGGGTCCAAGAAAGAACGTCTTCTGTGCTATATAATAATTGCACTTCTGGAGCGTTTTTCACCCTAGGGTCACAATGTGCTGCACAGAGCTGTGGAGAGTACGGCATACCTACAACAACATCAGAACAGTTCAACTGAAAAACAAATAACGGCTATAATTTAGAGGACATAAAACCAGCGATACAAAATAAAAAAGAATCATTGTTCAGCAAATAAGAAAGGAATATATATTCCTGAGCAAGCGCAGGTCGGCAGCGAGCCATCATCCCAGCACGACAACATGACATATTTTGACGGAAAACTGAATGCAGGCCCATGTCCTTGTCACATGGACCTACCTGTAAGCCGATCCGTTCACCGATTATCGACTTGTTATCTGTAAGATTGTGCCTGGTATTCTTTCACTGCGGTGGTGGCCGTGTACCCAAGACGTCATGTATACCCACATTGACCTGGTCTCGGAATGTCATGGTCTCTTACAGATAGGGCTGGCATCGTCCCCTCCTCCTCCTGATGTTTAGAGAAAACGGGTGAGGTTCAGCGCTGTGGCTCATCCAACTAATGATGGTGGCACTGTAGGTTATAGTGGTAGTGATGGCGATCGCAAAGATGGCGGAAATGGATTAAGGTTCATGATTTGTGCCTCGTGCAGTTGGAATTGGGACAAAACGCGGACCTCACCAGAGACCCTGGCTGGCAGAGCAGGTGTTTTATGTCGTTAAGAGAAGGCAGCAAGCCCATTCCCACGATCTAGAACTTCCCACGTGCAAGGATGATGGGGGTTACAGCAGCCTTTGCTCGGATGTTCTGAGAGCCGTACGATGAGCGGTGGTCGTGGGTTGCAGTGGAGATGAAATCTCCGTAAGTAATAATAATGTAATTTATAATACGCGTGCTTGGGGATGGCTGTTCCTTGTTCAGGGCGGCGCGGTGGCGCAGTGGTTAGCGCTGACGCCTCACAGCAAGAAGGTCCCGGGTTCGAGTCTCTCGGCTCCGGTGCCTTTCTGTGTGGAGTTTGCGAGTTCTCTCCCCGTGTCCGCGTGGGTTTTCGCCGGGTACTCCGGTTTCCTCCCACAGTCCATTACCGGGCAATGAGGGTAATTTAGTCTGCAAGCCAATTAACCTATGCAGCAGCATGTTTTTTGAACAATGGAAGGAAACCGGAGTGCCTGGCGAAAACTCACGCGGACACGGGGAGAGCATGCAAACTCCACACAGAAAGGCACCCGAGCCGAAATTCGAACCTGGGCTCTTCTTGCTGTGAGGCGACAGCGCTACGCACTGGGCCATATATCATGATGTTATCGGCCAATTAATTAATAAGCGTGTTTGAGATGTGGGAGGAAAAACCACGCAGACCAGGGGTAGAATACACAAACTTCACACAGAAAGGCACCCAAAGCGGGAATCTAACCGCCTGTGGCACAACTTTTATTTCTGTGAGGCGCAGATGTTACTATTGCGCCACCTCTTCATAAATCGACAGAGAGAATGATATCGACACGTAGACAAGAAAGACCCACAGGACATTAGAAACAATGTCAACTCACGTTTGGCCCGAGTTGTAAAGGTGGCGCAGAGTTGCTCCCTTACACAGAGTGCCGACTCGACACAGACTGCCACCTCTGTCACAGGGTGAAGTTGGTCAATGGTTCCACCTGTTGGGAAGCGCACACGGAATGGCGCCCCGCCCGTCGTGTCCACGGCTGTGGGCGCAGCAGTAGGAGGAGTCGTGGGGCTTGGTGACGACTCGCCACGCAATAGGAAATCTCCTACGCGGATCTGGGTGAAAATTCAGCTGGTGTGAAGACACGTGTTTACAACCAACCTTCCTGCCCGTGCGTCGGAGAAGGTGTTATGTAACCCGAATGCTCATCCACGGCATGCCCAAGCAGCTTCTGCTTGTCTGGATAGAGGAGGCTAAACGAGTGCAGCACGGGCTAGAGAAGAGATGAACTGATGTGGCACAGGAGGATCTGGAATTAAGTGGACTTGCTGAAGACTGGTACCAGCGGTATTAAGATCGACCTCTGTGGAAGAGGGTCGTAAAATTCTCTACTGGGCGGTTAAAGACAGTCGTTCTCCCAGTAGGGGAGGGCAGAGGAACCAGGCTCACAACAACGCAGAACTGGGCAGATAAACCCAGCGAGTTGCCACAAGAGGAAGAACAGCTGCTATATCAGCAATCATCTCCGTCCAGCAGCCTATAACACCTGGGTCTGTCCCATCACCACCTGTCAGCGAGCTTCTGACACGAGGTGTACATGGCTTGACATGGGCGCCATCGTGGCGTCACCGCTAATCAGTGTCGAATGGCTGTCTTTGTTATATATATATATTTCCATGTAAGTGTGTTTGTGTTTTTATATGTGGCTGTCTATACGTGTGCGGTGTCCAGTCTCGCGCATGACAGGCTGGGTGCGTGCGAGAGGCGGCCTGGTGAGCTAATATGACGACACCCACGCTGAATCATAAAAACAACTCGTGGTCGGTGACGAAATTGGCAGTTGTGCACACACTCGGATTAATGGGTAACAAAGTTGGCAGTTGTGCACTCACTCGGATTAATGGGTAACAAAGTTGGTAGTTGTGCACTCACTCGGATTAATGGGTAACAAAGTTGGCAGTTGTGCATCACTCGGATTAATGGGTAACAAAGTTGGCAGTTGTGCACTCACTCGGATTAATGGGTAACAAAGTTGGCAGTTGTGCACCACTCGGATTAATGGGTAACAAAGTTGGCAGTTATGCATATAAGTGCGTGTATGTGAACCCTAGGGAGAACTCTGGGGGAATTGTGAGGAGGTCACGCAGTGTGTGATCCGTCAGGATCGCGCCACATAGCGCGCCGAGCGCGAGGCGGTTACGGGTCGATGTGCCGGCGTTAGCCCGGGCATGGACGTGCTGTTGTGCTATTAAATAAAGTATCAAAAATTCCAGAAGGCCTCTGCTCACCTATCGCCACTGAGTGAGTGTGGACGACACCGGACTACCACTACAAGCCGTGAGAAGCTGCGCCACGTGGCCCCACACACACCTCGGAACCCGGGTGTCTGCGGAGAAGCTACGAGAGTTCGGCTGTTATGAGAGCGTTCTCCGTTCAGGCACCACACGTGTCTCGGTGGTGAGCAGTGGCGCGCTGCGCTTGAAACCGGGCGACCCGCGTTCAATTCCCACTCATAGTCAACACCAGAGACAATTTTTCTGAAATGGCTATAGCCCTCCCCTCGAGCGACACAGTCTGGTACAGTGTGTCAACAATGCCGCTGTGGAGAGAAAACACTGCTGATCATGGTGATTTCCACATTAACCTGCTCGTGCGCCATTCCAGTCTCCATAGGAGCTTTTCGCTAACAACACGTGCCCGCTGCAGTGTGTTTAAAGCTATACAGGTGATACCGTAAATAGAGGAAAGGTTTTTACCCTTTCTGGTAATAATACAAGTGTTAAGAAAACCAAAATAGAGACATTTCACAAGGTATCAAGTTTTCAATAGCCACACATGCTTGTGACAAAATAATTGAAATATATATTTTGATAATTTATATATTTTCCTTAAAACTGATCGGGTCAGAGCAGAGACAGACTTACTTTGTTGTGGACTCGTCTCACCAGTGTGAAGCCAAATATTTCGCCACAGGCACCGGTGGGTTTTTATTTTGCTTGTTTGCTTGTGAATGGTGTCTATTTGCTGTTAAATATCTCAACACTTGTATTATTGTCAAAAAGGTCAAACCTTTTCTAAATGTTTACATCATCTATAAACTGCCAACAAGGTTCACATGGTTTAACGAGTGACCTTTATTTGTTTCAACAGCATTGACATGTCATGAGCATCATCGCGTGCCTATAATCTTCAGCGGCTGACCTCAAATGCGCGTGGGACACAAAACTTCTGGACACGTTACGTTAGCGCAAGGGATCATTATGAACATGAACCAGCCAACACCCCTCCACCAACCCCTGCCACTGAACAATGATAATAATAATTGCACTTCTACAGCGCTTTCACCTGAGGGTCATAAAGCGCTGCACAGAACTGCGGAGAGAATGGCACGTCAACAAACAGCTACGACATCAGAACGGCAAATCAGCAACAATACCTTTGTTGGTTTTATTTCTACAAGTCTGAACTGTCGAGAGAACGGCGTGTCAACAAAATCCATCTGGAGAGCTCAATTGAAAGTCACATCGTAGCAATAAATCAATCTCATCTCATCTCATTATCAGAAACTGCTTAGTCCTGTACAGGGTCGCGGTGAGCCGGAGCCTATCCCGGCAGACACAGGGCGCAAGGCAAGGATATACCCAGGATGGGACGCCAGTCCATTACCGGGCACTGAGGGCAATTTTGTCTGCAAGCCAATTAATCTATGCATCAGCATATTTTTGGGCTGTGGGAGGAAAACACAGTACCCGGCAAAAACCCACGCGCACACTGGGAGAACCGTAGCCGAGATTCTAACCCGGAACCTTCTTGCTGTGAGGCGACAGCGCTACGCACTGGCCCACTGAAGGTACATTTATACAGCTATTATTATAGGTCTGACGTCCAAAGCAAAACAACACTGATACTTTGTACTATTGGGTAACGTCGGGTGGCGCGGTGGCGCAGTGGTTAGCGCTGACGCCTCACAGCAAGAAGGTCCCGGGTTCGAATCTCTCGGCTCGGGTGCCTTTCTGTGTAGAGTTTGCATGCTCTCCCCGTGTCCGCGTGGGTTTTCGCCGGGTACTCCGGTTTCCTCCCACAGTCCAAAAGCATGCTCCTGGATAGGTTGATTGGCTCGCAGACTAAAATTGTCCCGCAATGCCCGGCGATGGACTGGCGTCCCGTCGTCGGGTGTATTCCTGCCTTACGCCCTGTGTTTCCGGGATAGGCTCCGGCTCACCGTGACCCTATATAGGATTAAGCGGTTTCAGATAATGAGATGAGATGAGAATTTTAACAAAGTGCTCTCCATAGCTGTTCTTTCAGGATGTCCTGTTTGGACGATATAGGCTTCTTCACAATGGCTGTCAGGTATACGGTGCACCCCAGTAATCTGTAGCGGCAGTCAGTGATGTGATCACGTCCGGCATCAGATGGTTTTCAATATCATGAAAATATTACATTAGTTTTATATAAATATTGTATCATTTTACGCTGTGTTTTTCGAGATTCTTTTTGATTTTGGCCGTGGTGCTCTGGACATATGGCAAGAAGGCATGGGTTCGGGTATACTCGTCATTCCGCTTGTCTTGCTGCCGTGTTTTGTTTCTTTGTTGTGAGTTAGATCACGGCGTTTGTGTATCAGTTGTTGAATAATGCTTATTGCAAACGACGTGGCTCTTCTCTCAGGCGTTTGCTGTTTGATATTGTTTTAGAGCAGTGCGCTAGAGTGTGCAATGTCCCTCTTTTTTGTTATAGAAGGGGGTGGGGGGGGGTCGTGTGACTCGAGGTGCAGAAAGATATCTGTGCCTGTTGTATTTTTGTACGCAATGCGGCAATGTCAGTGGACAATGTTATCGTCAACGGGCATCAAAAAGCACGTGCTTCACGATTTAAACAAATCGCTGGCGAGGCGGGCACTCGGATGGACGGTCTTCTTTGTGCACGTTCATTACAAACACATCCTCACGGCAACAATGCCCCTCTCACTGCGTAAATAAGTGTGACATCTTCACTGCCGCCGTGATGTAAACGCGCTCACACACTCACCCGAATACTCCACCAGTCGGATTTGTGTAAATATTAGATTGAAGAGCACTAGCGGGCGGCACGGTGGCCTAGTGGGTAGCGCTGTCGCCTCACAGCAAGAAGGTCTCGGGTTCGAATCTCGGCTCGGGTGACTTTCTGTGTGGAGTTTGCATGTTCTCTCCCCGTGTCCGCGTGGGTTTTCGCCGCCCACTCAGTTTTCCTCCCCAAGTTCATAAAACATGCTGCTGCAAAGGTTAATCGGCTTGCAGACTAAATTGCCCGCAGTGCCCGGTGATGGACTGGCGTCCCATCGTCGGTATATCCCTGCCATGTGCCTTGTGTCTGCCGGGATATGCTCCGGCTCACCGCGACCCTGTACAGGACTCAGCGGTTTCTGACACTGAGATGCGATGAGAAGAGCACTGGCGGCAGTGATGCAGGTGTCATGGAGCAACTCGCTAACTCAATGTCATTGGGGTGACCCAGGCTATGGTTGATCAAGAAGATTTCCACACCTTGGCTCCGATGCTGCGCTCCGATGCCACCGCCAGCGTGCCTCCACGTGGTGCGGGTCGCTGCCCCCTCCCCACCCTCTCCAGAGCTCCGTCACCTATATAATAATAATATGTACAATGCACAACTGCCGGGTGGAGCAGGTTCGTTTAATAATGTCAAAGGCAATGATGTAGGTTTTCACGGCTCGATGCATGATGATTGCTTCGAAAAGCTGCTCTCCCGGGACAGCCGCGTCGATGGCTCTCGACGCGGCTGTCCCGAGAGAGCAGCTTTTTGAAGCAATCATAATGTCAAAGGCATTCGTTCAAAGAGAATTAAAAACGGCGCAGAGAGAAACCCGACTCTTAGAGGCGGGGAGGGAAACGGTATCCACGTGGATAACCAGGCAAATATTTGCGGACACCTGCGTCCTACAAACAGGATGTCTCATAAAAACGGAACCACAGGAGATACGCGCTTGTGTTGACGCGGAACAGGCGGAGAACATATACATTCGACCACGCAGAAAGGCGCCTGAGGGGGGAATCGAATTAGCTCGAGCAGGATCTTCTTTGTCTCAGCAGAACAAACAAAGTGTTTGTGTTTGTTCTTACTCGATTGCCCAGGGACTCAGCTGACCAAATCTCCAAACGAAGGGACTTCCAGAGTCTGGGAGCAGCGCGCGAGAAGGCTCTGTCACCCATCGAATGGAGGTGCGATTTGGGCACATGCGGCAAGCCCGTATTCGAGAGATCGAAGTTGTGTTGAGGAGGGTGCCTGAAGTAGGTCACGGATGTATGTCGGAGCAGCGCCAGTGAAAGCCTTGTAGGTGACGAGGAGGATCTTGAATTCGATCCTGTATTTAACCGGTAGCCAGTGGAGAGACACCAGTGCTGGGGATATGTGATCGTGGATGGGTGCGCGAGTGAGGACCCTAGCAGCCGCAAACTTAGGCTAGAAGGATGTTGAGCTATGTCGCTATATTCATCAGGTGTCCAGCGAAGAGGGCTCAGAAGGGCACTGGAGGCAATTTAGTCAGGTTAATTAACCTAAGCAGCGTGTCTTTGGACTGTGGAAGGAAATAGGTGTGACCAAGCGATATCCCATGCGAACACGGGCAGAACGCGCAACTTCCACCGAGAGACACTGGGGGACAGGGCTGGGGTTTGTCGTGACTCTTGTTCACTGTGGGGGGTTAGCGAGTTCACGCTGATAGTCTAGTGGACGTTATGGCTCGGCTTCAGCCGTGATTAACAACGTGTTCTCATTCTGATCCCTTTCTTAAACAAAACTCTAGCAGAGGTGACGCGTCATGTGTGCCTTGAGGTAAGCCTGTAAGCGATTGCGGCATGGTGACGATGCCCATCACGTGGCAGTGCCATGGAAGCACAGACAAAGGTAAGCCATATAGCCTTTAACATATCGCCGGGGCAAGTTCCCCGAGTGAAATTAAACCGACTGAGGCTGAAGAGACACCGCGCTCGGTCGGCTTTTTTGAAAGCACCAGCGGCGGTCTTTGTAATTCCGAGGGTCTTAGTGAATCCGTCGCTCTTAGTGATTCTGATTATCTTCGTGATTCTGGCGGTCTTAGTAATTCTTGCGGTCTTAGTGATTCAGGCGCTCTTAGTGATTCTGGTGGTCTTAGTGATTCTTATGATCTTAGTGATTCTGGCGCTTTTAGTGATCCTGGAGGACTTAGTGATTCAGGTGGTCTTAGTGATTCTTATGATCTTAGTGATTCAGGCGCTCTTAGTGATTCTGGGGGTCTTAGTGATTCAGGCGCTCTTAGTGATTCTGGGGGGTCTTAGTGATTCAGCCGCTCTTAGTGATTCTGCGGGTCTTAGTGATTCAGGCGCTCTTAGTGATTCTGGAGGGTCTGAGTGATTCAGCACCCCAGGCAAACTTAAATGATGACGCTCCCCCTCCCCGCCTGTCCCTATAATCATTAAAAAGCACTGAACCCTCCCAATGAATTGTGCGATGTTGGCTTCAAATGTCATCTCAGACGAAACATGATCATTGTCACAGATCACCGAGTCGTCTTCCCTTGCAATTCAAGTCATGTCACGAGCTGATGGATCAATAACGCGAGTCGCTGGGCGCAGCGACCAATTGCGCCCCCCCCCTGCCACCTCTCTTCTCTGGGTTGTCTCATGCTTTGGACCGCTAGTAGATGCACATTTTCACGGTTCGATGCACTCTCAGAAATGCTCTCCATAGCCGGTCTTTCGGGATAACCATGTCAAGTTGTTGCTGATTTGATGTCCTTATGTCGTTGTTATTGCTAACATGCCGTTCTCTCTGCAGCTCTGTGCAGCGCTTTGTGGCCCTCGGGTGAAAGGCGCTCTAGAAGTGCAATTATTATTATTATTAAGTGTGTCAGCTCTCTGTTTCGTCTCCCACGCTGGAGGTATCAACAGTCTTCGTAATTGTTTAGCGGAAAACTAGTTTTGTAATAAATGGTGAGCTAATGATAATGATAACTGACAGATTTCAAACCACATTGAACGTAAAGGTATCACTTATTTCTAGCCAGCCCTGTCTACCTATAACATGAAGGGGGGGGGGGGGTAGGGAGAAATGCTGTTAATGATAGAGCAAAAAAAAACTCAATACGGCTATCCCGAAAGAGTAGCTACAAATCCTCCTCCTCCTGTGATTATGAAACAATCAATGAGCGAGACTCTGAGTCGGAACCCAGAAACGCAGATTTACCCGCATCACCCGAAACAGGCGCGGTGAACCCGTGGACAGGGCGGTATCATGAAGAGCTGCGTGACTCAGTGAGAGCCACCAACCCGAGTTGAATAGGGCGCTATTTAATAATGGTCTCTGGGTTTTTTGTTGCATCCCCCCTCCCCTACCCCACCCCTCGAGTAAATTAAACCTCTTTGACCTCTTCTCTATCGCAGGAATCCTTCATCTAGAGCGTACACGCTCACTTGGCACCTGCTGTAATAATAAACGCGTCCCTATCAATCTTGTTTTAAATCTTATCTGTTTCACTTTGTTAAAACCGTATGTTGTGCACTCTTGCCCTACGGCTTTCTAAGGCTGTACGGGGGTAGTTTTATCTTTGTGCATCTGTCTCCATGTATGTGTGTAATGTCTGAAGAAATATACTGATGTGGCGCAGAAGGGTATGAAGCTGATCTGACCTGCCGATGACTGGTACCGTCGGTGTCAAGATTGACTTCCGTGGAGGAGGTTCGTGAAGGACGCTACTGGGCAGTTGGAAGCAGTCGCCCTCCAACAACAACAGAGGACGGAGGAGCGATGCTCGCAATAGCGAGGGGAGCGTCTGAAACTCAGCACGTTGGCACAGCAGGGCGCACGGGCATCATGGGGGCGGTGCCTTGGCCAGTCGTGTCAAATCAATCAGCCCATGGTACCTGGGTCTGTCCAATGAACTCCTGTCAGCGAGCCTTCTTCATTTAGCGTGGCTTCAAAGTGCATCTAGCCTGGCACAGGCGCCGTGCGAGACGTCACCATCGCTTCGTGGCGAACGGCGGTTGTTTTTGTGCCACTCGGGACGCAAAGGCAGCCGGGCGGGGTGATGGCTACCCACCCCCTCGATGCCGCGTGCTGGCCTTCATTGGTCGTCGCCAGTGGCACTTGACCCTAGCGTCTGTGTATTTTCTCACGGTAACGCTGGTGAGTCCACCCAAGGGAAGGACGAGGGCGCCACATTCACGAGTCTGTAACAGAAGTAAATAATTATCATCAATTATTAATGTTTACTAATTAATTACTTACGAATTTATTCACTCTTCGACGACAGCAAGAGCTCCCTACATTGGACCGGTGCGAGAATCAACCAGGGCGGCACGGTGGCCCAGTGGGTAGCGCTGTCGCCTCACAGCAAGAAGTCCTGGGTTCGAATCTCGGATCGGGTGCCTTTCTGTGTGGAGTTTGCGAGTTCTCTCCCCGTGTCCGCGTGGGTTTTCGCCGGGCACTCCGGTTTCCTCCCACAGTCCAAAAACATGCTGCTGCATAGCTTAATTGGCTTGCAGACCAAATCGCTCTCATTGCCCGGTAATGGACTGACGCCCCATCGTAGGTACATCCCTGCCTTGCGCCCTGTGTCTGCGGGGATAGGCTCCGGCTCACCGCGACCCTGTACAGGACTAAGCGGTTTCTGACAATGAGACGATGATGAGATGAGAATCAACTACGGTTATGTAAGAAACGCCAATCATTAGAGACAACGCACCTTAATGGAGATCGAATCTTTCTGTATTCGCGAAAATCACTGAAACTGTTGTTTTATCGCTATGGGTACTTTTTTGCCGATATAACAACATATATAAGATTACAACAGGTTTTACCGTATCTGGCGATTAATCGCCAGATACGGTAATCACCAGATACGGTAAAACCTGTTGTAATCTTATATATGTTGTTATATCGTTTCCCTGTTAGAAACCGGTTTTTCACGGTTTGCAAACCGGTTTCTTTATATTTAACTTGAGCGACGCACCGCAGACATTGCTAGCGTTCTTCTCTCTTTCTTCCTGGTGCATGATCATTACCCGCTTAATCCAGTTCAGGGGCGACACCTATCCCGGCCGACACAGGGCGCAAGGCGGAGTCATAACCATGATGTGACGCTATTGCATCGCAGGGCGCACAATTAAATGCAATTTCCTCAGCAGGCCAATTAACCTAGGCAGCAGCGTGTCTTTGGATCGTGGGAGGAAACCCTTGTCTTGCCTACGATAATTGTGGAGCGGTGGCGCAGTGGTTAGCGCACTGCACTACGAGGCTGGCTCGAAGAGATGTGGACTTGCGGATGACTTATTCCAGCTGTCAAGATCCGCCTCTGCGGAGGAGGCTCGCGAAGGACGCTTTAGTATAGTATAGGTGCACCTAAAGGCGATTGAATAGTTTAATGCAGTCGCCCTCCAGCAACAAATAAGGGTGGAGGAGCGACACTCATAACATCGAGAGGTGCGCCGGGCGGATAAAACTAGACAATTTGGTGGAGTAGGGAGCACAGGCGGTGCAGTTACCAGTCATCTTAATCAGCCACTGGAAACGGCGTCTGTCTAGTAACCTCCTGTTAGCATTCCTTCGACAATTCCTGTGGTCTCAATGTGTCATTACTGCCACTTAGTGACGAACTACTGTTACTGTCTCTATGTGTCAGTAAATGTGGAGCGCGGTGGCTCAGTGTTAATGCGCTGGGCTAAGTGCTAATGCGCTGAGTCAATGCAAGTAACGATGATCTGAACCGGTCCTGTGCCTACAATTTGAAGTTGTAAGCAGTCGTTTCTGCTGTTTTAGACCTTATCCGACCGCCCCCCCCCCTCCCACACAGGAACCGAAGCTTATATTCCTCGACTATTGGTGGAGGATGTATTGGAGAGACCCTACCATCCCAGGAATTCTGAATTGCCACCAGGTCGTTAAGAACGATGCAAACAGTGCAGCAGGCAAAGCTCGGTTTGTTACACACACACGTGGCAAAACGGCTCCAGTTCAATGCCTGATGCGGGTGCCACCTCTGCGTGCGGAGTTTTTGTTTTCGATCTCTGTCACTCACCGTGGCTGCGTAGACATTTTCAAGATTTTGGACAATGTCACCAAGTATAGGAAAGAGAATTGATTCAACTGAAATGCGGTTCTTTACACGCGTCTTGAAGGTATCTTGGACAAGCCACACCTCAAGTGAAGAAATGTTGTCACGAACGGGATGTAGAAAGAATGTGTCGAATGATATTAGAAGGAGTCAGTTGACGTTTCTCGGGCATATTGCGAGTAAAGAGGAAATTTAAAATCTGCTTATTATTATAACTGGGACATTTAAGGAAAGAGAGATCGTGGACAACAGAGATTGACTTATGTCAAGAGTCTCTGGAGATGGATGAACATATCAACAATGGACATGCTTAGAAGTTTCAACAGCAGACATTTGTGGAAGACCATTGTCACCAACGTCCTGTATGATATGGTACATAGAAGACAGAGAGAATAGGCACAATCCCTCATGTAGGTATTTATGGCTCGATGCATGATTGCTTTTCAAAGTTGTTCTTTCGGGAAAGCTGTGTTGAGCGCTCCCTCTCTCTCCTTTGCGATGTTTAATCTCCCACGTTGGAAGTGAAACTCACTCACTCAGACACTCACCCACTCACCAAACTAGATAGTCACTCACTAACCCAGCCACTCACCCACCCACTCAACCACTCACTTATACAATCGCCCACTCACCCTGTAGCTGAATTCGAACTTTTTCACGGCCACTGTGAAGTATCACGGATGATCTCCAGAGCAGTAGAAATTTCTCAGCCACTCAGATACCCACCCATTCACCCACACACTCACCCAATCAGTTATTCACCCAAAAATCCATCCACCCACCCACTAATCAACTTGTCACTCACTCACTCTCTCACCAACCCAACCACTTATCATTCACACAGCCACTCAACCACTGACCCATCAGACCACCAACCAACTCACTCATCTACTTGGTCACTCACACAACCACCCCGTATCTGAAGTCAAACTTGTCCCCTGCTACTGAGAGGTGTCGTGGTTGATGCCAACAGCAGTAAGGGCTACTCATTCAGAAACTCACCCACGCTTTAACACATCCACTCAACCACTCACCTAAATCACCAAACTACTCACCGACCCATCCGCTGAACCACTTTTCAAGACACCCTCATCCCCCTACTCACTTATCCACTCGGTTACTTACTGGAAGTTGAACTTGTCCACAGCCACCGAGAGGTGTTGGGGTTGATTCCCACCGCGGTAGAGGTTGCGATCGTTCATGGGGATGAGGTCCACATCTGAGAAGACAAAGCAGTCGAAGGCGGCGTTCTTCAGCGCCTCCACGAAGTTTACGTTCATCAGCTTGGCGCGCACCCGGCCTGCTCAACCAGCAGCAGAGGACAGCACGGGGGTGGTAGATGATTTCACTTGTGATCCCCTCCACACACACACACACAAACTGAATCATCCCAATAAACACTGCAACAATGACCTTCGATTTTACAATGAGATTTAATAGATTTGCTTTAACCGAGCGCAAAGTATTTTGTATAGATGGCATCAATTTTGAAATTGTGGTGCAAAAGCCCCGCGCCGTGCCAGGCTGGGTGCACCTGCACACCCACACCCAGCGATCGGGCCGCGAGGGGGTGGGTCGCGATGTGGATTGCGATGTCACGGCTGAGTGGGTTATGCGCAATGAGTGTTGCTGAGTGACGGTGATGACGGTGGTGAGCGGTGTCGAGTAACTCTGATGAGCGTTGCCAAGTGATGGTGGGAGCAGTGCCGAGCGATGATGATGAACGGTGCAGAGTGACGCGGTGAGCGGTGCCGAGTGACGGTGATGAGCGATTACGCAAGGAGAAGAAGCTTGGCGAGATACCAAAATCAATCCGGAGCTGAGCGATACACACAGGGCGACCCTAAAAAAACTGCCACATTCTCAGATGTGCTCATTGACACACTTCGCCGTACTAATTTGAAATACATTCAAATGAACCTAAACAGATTCGACTCCAACTCTACAACATGTTTATCCAGTACCCCTCTCGGTGCCGAAACTGATAAAGAAATTCGAACCGAGTTGGATATGGGGTTTGTTGAAAAATCTGAATCCTGAAATAATCCAATTATGCCGCTCCGATTGTTGTGGTGAAGAAAGCAGATGGGTCCAATAGATTCTGAGTAGACTATCGTAAGCTGAATCAATTAACACAGTTCAATGCAGTGCCTATTCCGAACCCCAATACCTTATTTGCCTCGTAGGGAAACAGCAAATATTTTTCAAAAATCGATTTGATCACGGGGTATTGGCAACTCCTCTTCGCTGGACTTGAGAGAGAGAAAATGGCGTTTATCACTCATCAGAACTTAGACCAATTCACTGTAATGCGTTAGGTGTTGTGAACGCCTCAGCAATATTGCGGAAGTTGCTGGCTGGACTCCCTCACGTCGTGAACCACATTGACGGCATTGTGGTTTTCACGAACACGAGGAACCACCACCTCTCGGTACGAAACGTGAGATCTGCAGAACCGATAACAGCTTTTCTGGGACACTTTGCGAGGGGTAAATCGCTCCTCATGCAGACAATGTCGACATTTATACACAAGCCAAACCTCCCACCACCAATAAACTTTTGAAATCTTTTCTGGGATTGGTGGGATATTACCTGAAATTCATCCCTAATTTTGCTGACATAGCAAAGCCTCTGACGGACATGACGCGTAAACGTTAACTCAACAATCTCGTATGGCCTGCAGATGCGACCGCTTTCTTTGATCGACTACGGACGCGTCAGATGAACGAACCAATCCTGAAACTTCCTGACGAGACTAAGGCGTTTGTTCTAGGAACGGACGCTTCGAATGTGGGTTTCGGTGCAGTACAGAGATGCAAGCGCATAAAGGACAGATATCCGGTAAACGTACGCTGGTCGGAAGCTCCCAATGCGCGAGACCTGTTATGCTTCCATTGAAAAGAAATGCCTCGGGAGCGCTGACGCCTCACAGCAAGAAGGTCCCGGGTTCGAGTCTCTCGGCTCCGGTGCCTTTCTGTGTGGAGTTTGCATGCTCTCCCCGTGTCCGCGTGGGTTTTCGCCGGGTACTCCGGTTTCCTCCCACAGTCCAAAAGCATGCTCCTGGATAGGTTGATTGGCTCGCAGACTAAAATTGTCCCGCAATGCCCGGCGATGGACCGGCGTCCCGTCGTCGGGTGTATTCCTGCCTTACGCCCTGTGTTTCCGGGATAGGCTCCGGCTTCACCGTGACCCTATATAGGATTAAGCGGTTTCAGATAATGAGATGAGATGGTCTGGGCCCTTCAACAGTTTCGTTTATGTTTGTACGGGAGGGCGTTTGCCCTGGAAACAGAGCACAAATCGCTGGTACTCATGAACCACTCTCAATTGGAACACAGCCAAGTCTTGCACTGTCCCACTACTAACTACCGCATACGGGAAATTCGAGGTGTTGATAACATCGGGGATGATGAACTCAGCTGAAGTCACGAGGATTAAGTCGAGACATTGTCGAGCAGTTAAGCCGTTTGTTTACGAAGAGAGGCGAGCCTGCCTACGGAGTCCCGTCTGGAAATGGAGGCGATGTTACAAACACGGGATTGACCAGAAAGGTTTTACCGTGTCTGGCGATTATGCAGGTGTTAAGATCCATCCATCCATCCATCTTCTTCCGCTTATCCGGTGCCGGGTCGCGGGGGCAGCAGTCTAAGCAGCGATGCCCAAACTTCCCTCACCCCAGACACTTCCTCCAGCTCTTCAGGGGGGACCCCGAGGCGTTCCCAGGCCAGCTGAGAGACATAGTCTCTCCAGCGTGTCCTGGGTCTTCCCCGGGGTCTCATCCCGGTGCAATGTGTTTTGGGTAGCAGTCGTGGCGGGGGGCCTCGACGACCCAATCCCTGGACCAAAACTCTGGTGTTAAGATCCCAAACACCAAAATAGACACATTTCACAATGTGTCCAGTTTTCAAAAGCCACACATACTAGTGGCAAAATATGCAAACAGGTAGCTTTGATAACCTATGCATTGTCCTTCAAACTAACCGGCGTTCACAAGGTAATGGCTTCCTTTTGAGCCTAATTGCCAGTGTCAGCCGTTGCCAAAAGGCAGTCAGCTCAGGACAATGCAGTGTCAATGCTTATAGCTTAGGTGGAGCTGTTAACGCTATGGGTACTTTTTGCCAGTATACATATATAAGATTAGAAAGGTTTTACCGTATCTGGCGTCCCATCGTGGGTGTATCCCTGCCTTGCGCCCTGTCTCTGCCGGGATAGGCTCTGGCTCAACGCGACCCTGTACAGGACTAAGCGGTTTCTGACAATGAGATGAGATGAAATACTTAATTGATATATTCTGATGTCGCTGACTTGCCATTCTCTCTGTGCAGCGCTTTGTAACCCCCGGCAGAAAAGCGCTCTAGAAATGCAATAATTATTATATCTCATCTCATCTCATTATCTGAAACCGCTTAATCCTATATAGGGTCACGGTGAGCCGGAGCCTATCCCGGAAACACAGGGCGTAAGGCAGGAATACACCCGACGACTGGACGCCAGTCCATCGCCGGGCATTGCGGGACAATTTTAGTCTGCGAGCCAATCAACCTATCCAGGAGCATGCTTTTTGGACTGTGGGAGGAAACCGGAGTACCCGGCGAAAACCCACGCGGACACGGGGAGAGCATGCAAACTCCACACAGAAAGGCACCCGAGCCGAGAGATTCGAACCCGGGACCTTCTTGCTGTGAGGCGTCAGCGCTAACCACTGGGCCACCGTGTCGCCCTATTATTATTATTACATCTTATGATGTTAAATAATCTGTTCGTTTTGCTTTTAACTCCACCCTCAGTTTCATTCCGTTCACTGTCAAGGACCACGACGGTCAGGTGAATCGCTCTCAAGAGCTGCTTACAGGTTACAAAAGCTCTGTTTTCGGGTCGCCTTAGGCTAACGCTGGATTCTTATTCATAGCTGTTGACGTCTGTGGATTTCGGTATCTTCATGGAGATAACCAAGCGTAACATCGACGTGAGGATCCCGGTTAAACTAAACAGGAATTTATCAGTGGCGCATCTGCGCCTCACAGAAAGAAAGTCCTGCCGGCGGCAGTTTGATTCCCATCTCAGGCGCCTATCCGTGTGGAGTTTACGAAATCGGCCCCCGTTCTGCATACGCTGAGACGCACTGTCTGGGAAATGTTGGCACCGGTTAACCACGTGGCTGCCTTTGCCGTGCCCCTGTGTGTTTTGTACTCGCGCCTCTCAGTCGTTATGACTTCGATCGCATAGCTTCGACATTGAACACCGTGCAGCCACGCGGCACCGCTATATACACTGATACATCATGAATTGTAATACGTTCCTGCTGACTCCATATCCAGGAAAACAGATGTTCATATAGCATATCCAGGAAAACAGATGTTCGTATAGCATAGCCAGGAAAACAGATGTTCGTATAGCCTGCGTAACATTTTCTGGGTTTTTGTTGTGATATATTTCATTTATTAATATTTCCTGCGGTTCTTTTTTTTCACCACACAGGATGACTGGCGTTAACGGCGCAAGAGTACAGAGTCAACCCCTGTGTTTAGTTTTTACTTCCTCGTCTTATGAAGTGAGCGAGTGTGGCTCTGAGCAGTTTCGCCTTGAGTCAAGACTCGCCGTTGCTAAAAGCCACTGCAACTTGGTAAATATATTCTTCTCAATAACGGTGCATTACCTGGCTTTCCCGTAACGATGGTCGTTTAATCGAACGCACTAATACCTGGACTTAACGCACTTCTAATCCGGAAGTTTATATGGCGGTCTAATATACTGTGCAGTTACCATATCTTGAAACAACCTTATATTATGAACACCATATAATCGAGTAATATATGTATCTAATAGTAGCACTAAGAGGAATTGTTAAAACAATTTATTACCTTTATTTTGAATACAGACTGCTGTCTCAGCAACAGCAAAGAGCGGCCCGTTGCTACCGAAGTCCGCTGAATAGGGGCCGGTTTCAACCACGCGTTTGTCCAACGGTAATGGGATGGCACGATGGCTGTGCACGGTCCGTGGCTACTGAAGTCCGCTGAATAGGGGGCGGTTACAATCACGCGTTTGTCCAACGGTAATGGGATGGCACGATGGCTGTCCACTGATAGCGCTGCCGCCTCGCAGGGAGAGGGGCCCAGGTGCGATTATCGGCTCGCATGCCGCCTCTCGGCTTGGTGGAGTTTGCGTCCTCTCTCGCTCTCGGACCCCATCATTCTCTTCCGCTCTCTGTAAACAGTTGTACTGTATTGTATACTGTCTTGATCGTATACATTGTGACGTGCCACTGCTGCTCATAATTTGCTGTCATGCGTTATAAATTATAAACTGTATTGAAGGGGATTTGGGTCACGTGGTGTAAATAAATGGTTGTACATATTGTATCTTGATGAATGCTTCGAAAAGCGTTCTTCAGGAATAGCCAGGTCGATCGCTCCCCCCCCCCCATCCCGAAAGAGCAGCTTTTGGAAGCAATCATCATGCATCGGGCCGTTTAAACCTATATCATTACATATTCACATCTCATCTCATTGTCAGAAACCGCTTAGTCCTGTACAGGGTCGCGGTGAACTGCAGCCTATTCCGGCAGAGACAGGGCGCAAGGCAGGGATATACCCACGATGGGGCGCCAGTCCATCACCGGGCAATGCGGGCAATTTAGTCTGCAAGCCAATTAACCTATGCAGCAGCATGTTTTTTGGACTGTGGGAGGAAACCGGAGTGTCCGGCTAAAAACCCACGCAGACACGGGGAGAGCATGCAAACTCTACACAGCAAGACACCCGAGCCGAGATTCGAACCCTGGACCTTCTTGCTGTGAGGCGACAGCGCTACCCACTGGACCACCGTGCCGCCCATCATAACATTTTGTTGATTTTATCTCATCTCATTGTCTGAAACCGCTTAGTCCTATACAGGGTCACGGTGAAGCCAGAGCCTATCCCGGCAGACACAGGGCGCAAGGCAAGGATATACCGACGATGGGACGCCAGTCCATCGCCGGGCACTGCGGGGCAATTTAGCCTGCGAGCCAATTAACCTATGTAGCAGCATGCTTTTTGGACTGTGGGAGGAAACCGGAGTGCCCGGCGAAAACCCACGCGGACACGGGGAGAGCATGCAAACTCCACACAGCAAGACACCCGAGCCGAGAGATTCGAACCCGGGACCTTCTTGCTGTGAGGCGACAGCGCTAACCACTGGGCCACCGCGCCGCCCATCATTACATTTTGTTGATTTTATTTCTTGAATAATTAATTGTTGGAAAATTTGCTCGGAAGAGCAATAAAATCGGACTTAAATGTCTCTCTGTCAGCCCATTTCAGGGGTCGTTTCCGCTGGATACAAAGACAAAGATCCTCTGTATAACCTTCATAGACTGTATGGTCAGGTGCTGTAAGCGAGCATGTGCAGGCCAGCATACAAGTGGGTAGGCATCCAGCTGCATGCCCTGTCATCTTTGTTTCCCGAGTAGCGATATTTTAACATCGTACCAGGAATTTATTTGAGGCTAAGTTGACCTCGGGGAGGCCCAAGACCGGTTAAAATAATCGTCAACGCTATCGGTGGCCGTGATCGCTGCGTCCATAGCGCGTTCATAGCGCACCAACTGCCGCGCCACCTTTTCCCACCAACCCAGAAACCTACTCACCCATTTGCCCACTCACTCGCAATCATCTTCTGAAATCTCTCGTGGTTGATTATCATTTTTCTGCGTGGGCGACAATAATGGTCAGGAATTGCGGGTGCGCGATCCTGAAACCACGTGTCTTGTTAGAGTGACTTGCACGTGTTCACTGATTCTATGGGTTTCTGTGCAGCGGTAAGATCCTCGCCTCCTCACAGAGGTAAAAATCCTGCACGAGTCCGGTCGATTCGTGCCGTGGGAGCCTGTCAGGCGGAGCGTGCGCGTTCTTTCCCCATTGTGCGTGGATTTTCCCTGGGACTAGCCGGGATCCTCCCCCAATTAAAATAACCAATTTAATTAATTGGCTGATATTATCACGATATACAGGATGCAGAGTCTGGCAGATTGACACTGGTTGACCGCGTAACTGACTCGCCCCATCCCTGCTGTTTCCTCAATGCGTCTCTGTGTTATTATTTCGTCGAAAGAATACCGTCGGCATTTTACAAATACTGTAAATTGTACAATCATTGTAATGATGATTGCTTCGAATAGCTGCTCTCTCGGGACAGCCGCGTCGATCGCTCCCTCTCCTCTCCTCGCGACGTTGCGCCTCACACGTTAGAGGTATCCTCAAGCGCAATATGTGTATGTAGCGCATCACATTAATGTGATTCATATGTAGACTTACACAACAAAAGATGACTCAACACATGCATATTACCCACATATATAAAGGGAGCAACAGGCACTACACACACACTGCGCCTGAGGATGCCTCTAACGTGTGAGGCGAAACGTCGCGAGGAGAGGAGAGGGAGCGATCGACGCGGCTGTCCCGAGAGAGCAGCTATTCGAAGCAATCATCATGCATCGAGCCGTGAAAACCTACATCATTACAATCATTGTAATGTATTTTTGTGTCTGCATTGCGAATCCAGTCACCATGAGGACAACTGTGATACCGCTGGTGGTGATGGTGTTGACGGTGATCGCCAATGAAGATCCGGGTAAGAGTTTATTGATAGACGTAACCTGTACGATGAACTCGAAAGCTGTATCACCTGGAGTCTAGCACGCCTCGCTGGGTCTTGCTTGCTGAACACATCTGGCGTCTAGCGCTCCTGACCGTGTCTCCCTCGGTGAACACGTGTGGAGTTTCACCCACCCACTCACTAATCGACTTTTCCACTCGCCCACTCATCCACACACTTACCCACGAGTGCGGTCAACCGTGTTGTGATCTGGTCATTGTCGCTCAATCTGAGGAGTTTGCGACTCTGCTGCTGATACCTGGAGCGTGCACCGAAGACCCACGAAAACGAAGCTCCTGCTTGGATATTTTGTCACCGAACATTCCACCACATTAATGTGCCACGAGTGATGGGGCAGTTGTGGAAATAGTAGAGAGGTTTTCTTACCTAGGTCGTGCGCTTATGAAAATCTTCTGTTTGGCAGAGGATAATTCTCTCCAAATCACTCAAGTGACATTTTCATTCGGCTGCGTATCTCTGTGTGGAAACTGCCTGGCATGTCACTGTACATAGTGCTTCGGGTCTTCCAGGCCATGGTGATACCCTCCCTTCTCTATGCTTGATAAATTGTTAAACCCAGAGAATGTGACGCCAGAATATTGCAGGGCGCTTTTTGGGGAAATTTACTCAGCAGCTCCATTAACTTAGGCAGCAGCGTGTCTTTGGACGGTGAGAGGAAAACAGAGCACGCGGTAAAAGCCCACGCGGACATGGGGATAGAGAAAGAACTCGCAAACTCCACACAAAAAGGCACCCGAGGCGGGAACCGAACCCGACTCTTCTTGCTGTGAGGCGACGGTGCTACTCACTGCAGTACTACTCTGGCCTTCTACGGTCCATCACCTCTATATATAGAGCAAGTGATTGTATGTATATCTATATACGGGGCAAGTGATTGTTTGCATATCTATATATGGAGCAAGTGATTGTATGTATATCTATATATGGAGCAAGTGATTGTATGTATATCCCGTCTAAGGATACTGGGTTCAAATCTTTCATTAATTCACATTTAATCTGTACAACACCAAGGAATTAATATGTTATTTCAGCTTTACATCCCACTTATTGATGATTACTCTTTCTGAAACCTTAACACAATTTAAGATATAAATTCCAACTTTTCCCCACCCGTACCATCATCAACCCTCTTGGGCCACTCGTCGACTTTGATCTTGACATCAGAAGAACGTCTTAGACACTTAGAACAAGATCGCCCATAGGGCGGGCACTCTGCTAGTGAATATAACCAGACAGACTAAACAACAATGTGAGGAGTTCACAGATCGTTCGAAATATCTGGAAACGTTCCCCAATCATTAATGAACCAATCTGAGCCTCCTTAGATAAATATTCGAAAATTACTACGATTATAAGTTAGTCTTTATAAAAAATGTGCATTTAAGCTCGTGTAACAAACCATTGCGTCACAAATTATACTCCATGTGGACTTCATGCGTGACTGGAGTCAGAAGGAACACATTAGTCATGATGTTCGGACGGAGTTTTCACCATTGTTGGCCTGGGTTGTGTTCCTGGAAAATTCGTTTAGGCAAGTACATGAATCGGTTTGTCCAATAACACGATCCGAGAAATTATTTCAGTCGTGATCTTTTCCTGTGGAGAAAACTTGCTGCTCTCTGCACTGTGCAGCGCGGTCCAGATATCTTGTGACCCCGATGGGATTTTCCAACACTGAATATTCGTACATACGAAATGGCGTGTAATGCAATTGAGGTGATATAAAAATTACATTCACACACTTTATTAATCTGAAATCGATAAGGGCTGCATTGGGGTTGCCATCCAGTTTTTTTCCCAGAATCGTCCGCATGAATTCCCAGGATACCAGCTGTTGTCATGGTAATTCTACAGGGTGATGAAAATGTCTTGTAACGGCCATTTAGTAAACCCCTTGTTAACTCGCTATGGGGATTTATCAAAGAACGTCTCTCAGAAGGATGATTCAAGACAAGAGAAAGGTTAAAGAGGCTGTGAAGAATGCGTTTGCTCAAGCGTGGCTGACAACGATATTTCAACCCTCATAGGACATTCAGATGCGAAAATGTTATATTTGAGATAATGAAATGGGATCACAAGGCATATGGACCACCATGTGCAAATTTTGACTGTAGCATCTGCGCCTCACAGACATACCTTTAAAAAAAATCAGAATCGGTTCGATTCCCGCCTTGGGCACCTTTCTGTGAGGCAGAGATTTTGTAATAATTCCCCGTTTTGCGTGGGTTTTCCTCCGAGCTGTTTCTTTTCCACCCGCAACTAAAGAAAAACACTCGTGAACTGGACGATAACATGATATAATAATGGACGCAGCGTCTGGTGTGTTGGCGCCAGCCAACCCAAGCAGATGACTGCCTTCCACTCACGTCTCTGCGGGTTACTCGCTGCGCATTTGAGTCGCTCTCTCTTCCAACGAATACTGGTGCAAAGATACGGCACAGTTGTAGCTTGTAATATTATGTTATCGTTAAAACCCCAGTTTCTTAACCAGTTACACGGGGTACAGAGCCGGTGCCTGTCATTCTGTTAACTCCACGCACGTGATATTTGTGCCTTCAAGGTGGTAAATGTACCCGCCTCCCCACAAACACGAAGATCCCCTGTATAACTTTGCCGATCTCCAGTGTCAAGGCGTGTTAGCGGCTAACGCCGGCACGGCACACGAGGAGGTAGGTAGCCAGCACCATGGCCTTCCTTTCCCCAGTGGGAATGTTTGCGTGCCGCACCAGGTCGTCATTTGAGGCCGAGACGACCGAGGGGAAGCTCAGCACCGGCTCAAAAAATCATCGCTGGCTTCTGCCGTGATCGAGGACTCTAACTCGGGTCTCCACGTTGGTAGCGCGGCACGCTACCCGCTATGCCACCGCTCTCCACAACTCCGTCGCGCTCCCCTAACATTCAACCCTACATCCTCCAGAATTGTCCCGCAATGCCCGGCGATGGACCGGCGTCCCGTCGTCGGGTGTATTCCTGCCTTACGCCCTATGTTTCCGGGATAGGCTCCGGCTTCACCGTGACCCTATATAGGATTAAGCGGTTTCAGATAATGAGATGAGATGAGATCCTCCAGAAACTCCCTCCCCCACATCACTCTAGCACACGCCCTCCATCTGCGCCTCACGCACACCCCTGATACCCCCCTCCCCCCGCTGCCCTACACCTCTTTGCTAAGAATTTTCCAGCCATAAAGTCTCAGTGGGCTTATCTCATTCCCACCATCTGAGCGCAGCCAGTGGCTCCAAGGTTTTACTCGCTGTGTCGGCCAATCTGCTCCGTGCCTCGTGCTCACTTACTTCCCAGTGATTCTCACGTCATTTTCCACGAATCAACACACAATCGCTTTCAAAAGCTACTGTTTCTGGATAGACGTGTCCAGCGCTCCTCCTCTCTCCTTTGCCTGATTGCGCCGCTAACGTGGGAGGGGAAACGTCACGACGAAGGGGAGGAGGAATGCTCGACGCGGGCATCCCGAAAGAACGGCTCTTGAAAGTAATTCTCGCAGATCAGGAAAGCATTCCTCACTGCAATGACTATACCGTTACCCCTCTGTCATATTTACACCTGTGACGATTCTCACATTATTTCCCCATCATTTTGTATCGATTAGGACCTGATTCACCCTCCTGCCCTTGTCCTGCACGCAAGGTTATCCAAATCCACGCACGTGGGAGTCAGAATGAACGTCTCACTCCTGTCCATTTCCTGAAGAGCCTGTGACTCGTGTCCAATTATGTGAAGTGCCTGGAACTTGTAGACCAATGCGGAGCCATTTGACGCCCGTGTATTCGTTTGCACGTGTCGAATGTGTGTGACGTGCCATCATAATACTGTTACAATTCATTAGCCCGCGTGGCTGCACACAGGATTCGTTCAGTGTCGACAGTGTTCATTGGGAGAGGGAGAGAGACCAGAGCCGCAGGGAAGAAACTACAAAGGTGGTGGTAAGGGGGGGGGTCTGCGTGTTTATTCGGTGAAACATTTACGAGGAACAAGGGGGGAGAACAGAAAGAATCCTGAGACAGGAATCGAACCACTTCGAGTAGAAGAACCTTCACGCTATGAGGCGCAGATTGCAAGTGTTTGGGATTGAAGACACTGTTAGAGATAGGAGTCAGTGTTAGACATAGGAGACAGTGTTCCAAGTGGGAATCGAACCACCTCGAGAAAGGCAATCTTTTCTTTGAGGAGGCGCGGGTGTTATCGCTGCACAGATACCCTGCCTTTGGGTTCGAGTGGGTTCACTGAACGCCAAGCGCGGCGTTTCCGTACCAGCATCGCGTCTGCACTGTGTTGCGAACCTCAATGGATGACCTGTCACGTCGTCGTCAATCCTGTGCCGTCACAATGAAACCTGGCACCTGCACTCAAACGTCACGCCGCTGGCTTTGAAACGATAGCGGAAGAGGTGACGAGGAGGAGGAGCAGAATGAGGATCACGAGGAAGACGATGGGATGAGGGGGAGGGGAGGAAGAGGAGCGGGAGGAGGATGATGATGAGGTGGAGAATGAGAAGGGGGATGAGGAAGATGATGAACGTGAATGGAAGAATAATGAGGGTAATAATGAGGAAGATGATTAGGAGAAAGATGATGATAATGATGATGAGTGTTATGTCTTGTCTGGACTATCGTTCGCTATTACGTGGTCTTCACGTTGTTGTTACGTGCGTCATTGTTACGTGCGTCGTTGTTACGTGCGTCGTTGTTACGTGCGTCGTTGTTACGTGCGTCGTTGTTACGTGCGTCGCTACGTGCGTCGTTGTTACGTGCGTCGTTGTCACGTGCGTCGTTGTCACGTGCGTTGTTGTTACGTGCGTCGCTACGTGCGTCGTTGTCACGTGTGCCGTTGTTACGTGCGTCGTTGTCACGTGCGTTGTTGTTACGTGCGTCGTTGTTACGTGCGTCGCTACGTGCGTCGTTGTTACGTGCGTCGTTGTCACGTGCGT
>JAZEWT010000013.1:15460840-15487444 GCA_036362905.1 Mordacia mordax
TTATGTCTCACTCAGACTCTCCCGCTCGCTATTGCGTGTTCTTTGCGTTGTTATGTTTATCGTTATTACGTGCGTTGTTTTTACATTCGTTCTTGCGTGCATTTGCTGCCACGCCTTTACCTTAAGCATATGTCAATTGCATGCAACGTTTCGGCGAATCCCGGCACATCCGCTAGTAACGTCATCGGTAGTGATGTCAGGTCCGCGAGCTCGTGGTAGAGTTACCACCATTATTTGCAGGGGTCCTTCAGTGTGCGCAGCTTGTGATCCGGAGATACGTATCTTGTTTTTACCAACAAATATAGTTGTGTTCCATACACTCAATACCCTCTCGTTCTTTCTTTCTCTCACTCTCACGCGGTGACAGCACACTCACACAGTCACGTTGAGTCGTGTCAGCACGGTGAATCGTGAATTAAACGAGGTTCGAATTTAGGTTGTAGCCCCGATTCTTCCTGCGTGAATGAGAGATGGGAGCTCTTGGTTATGCTACTTGTGTGGCCTTGCGATGCACAGCTAGGCTGGACAGAACGAAGAGGATGACAAGGATGATTAAGATGAGGAACAATGATAAGGATGATGAGGATTATGAGATGAATGGTGATGATGATGGGGATGATAATAATATTTGCATTACTAGAGCGCTTTTCACCCGAAGGTCACAGAGCTCTTGAGATGACTGCATATTAAC
Source organism: Mordacia mordax (assembly GCA_036362905.1). NCBI lineage: Eukaryota > Metazoa > Chordata > Hyperoartia > Petromyzontiformes > Petromyzontidae > Mordacia > Mordacia mordax. The sequence goes on from JAZEWT010000013.1 coordinate 15,461,532, forward strand.
AGAAACATCAGATTGGATCGATGAATTTAAATTGTGACTAAATCAATAAAGGACAAATCACGAGGAATAAAATAATTGTTAACCAAATGATCGACGGAAGAAGTGTTCCTGAGCAGGCACAGGTCAATAGTGCACCATCATCCAAGCACACAGCAGCGAGCAGCATCAACAGATATATATGTGGGGTTTGAGAAGCTTGTCTTAAATGGCACGTTCTAATACTACAATAAGCTTGGAAAAGGTAGTGAATTATTGTTATTATTTTTAATGATTATTGAGCAGACCCCCATATTGGGGGCGACTCACATCATTATAGAGGTGTAGTGAGGAAACCAGAGTGGCGAGGGGAAGGCAGCCATGCAATCAGCCAGCGCCAACATTTGCCAGACACTGTTATATCGTCATGTTATCGGCCAATTAATGAGTATTTTTTTGCCAGATGTGGGAGGAAACCGGAGAACCCGCAGGAAACCCACGCGGAACAGGGGTGGAACGCTCAAAGTCCACACAGAAAAGCGCCCTAGGCGGGATTCGAACTGCCTCAGGCAGGATTTCCTTCTGTGAGGCGCAGATGTTACCACTGCGCTACCCTGAATGATTACACAATGTACTGTCACTACAATGCAATTTTTCTTACAGCAAACCATTAAAAAAATCGGATATTCAAATTAGCATATATAGCAACAATTCAGTAAAAGACAAATTCTCTTATAAGGACTCAGCAGACATGTTAATCGTGAACAATTAAAAAGAAGCCATTAATCACAAATCAGCAAACGATTTTTTTACAATTACAAAAATGTGGCAATCACATTAGCACACTAACGATAAAACCCACAAGTTTTGTTCTCAACGTAAAACATACCCTCACTGACAATACATGACAAAAGTTGGTATCTTTCAAAAGAACTATGATTGTACTTTTATATGTAACCCACGGCTTAACGTGACAATTCAGTAAGCTGCTCTCGGGACAGCCGCGTCGATCACTTCCTTCACCGCACGTTAGAGGCATCCTCAGGTGCAGTGTCTCTGACGTGTGAGGCGAAACGTCGCGAGGTGGAGAGAGGGAGCGATCGACGCGGCTGTCCCGAGAGAGCAGCTTTTTGAAGCAATCATCATGCATCGAGCCGTGAAAACCTACATCATTACATACCGAGCAATAATTACTACTCGAACGAATGAGTTTAGTTGCATAGGAATTATAACACAGGCATTAGCTGTAGAAAAGTCATGAGCTCGAGTTCACCATGAGCCTGAGGAGAAGGAATATGATGTACTGTCACACGTATCGAGGCTTATTGCCAGCATCTACCGCTCACGCCTGAGAGGCCATCTCTCGTTACCAACAGGGACCGCGGACTGCATTGGACGCCAGATCGTGGAAAGTCAGAGGGACAGGGTCATCCTGAACTGTTCGCTGCCACCGAGCTCCACGGAACGACTCGTCACAATGCAGTGGAGGGGAGGCGACAAAACTGTGAGCCGCTGGCGAAACAACACGGGCAGTAATTTGGCGCTTTTCACAATGTTCAACTGGGCCGCGTGGCTGCACAATATTCGCTCAGCGTCGAAGGTAATCCTTCCAAGAGATAGCAAGTCCGATGCGCAGTAAAAAAGATAATGCAGAGAATGGGAGTGCAGGTAGGTAACCACGCGGTTGGCGGGCGCCAGCTCCATTCATTGGTCAATATATAGAATGCAGTGGCCGGCGAGTGTTGACGCCGGATAACCGCGTGGCTGTCTCCCCCCTACTTTACTCACTGTACTGAACGAATGCCGTGCGTGTTGTGAATTAATTTGAGACGAAACAAAACAACGTCTTGTGAAGTGTTTTCATTGCTACGTGTTACCAGAGAAATGCAACCGCGCGTGGTGCTGCCCCCCCAATATCCCCTCGTGTGCTCTGTCGACCTTCATGGGTGCTCTGTAATAGCACTTGACCCTACAGTCTGTTAAGGCTATACGGTGGATTGTAGTCTGTGTCTACCGGAGAGTGGCGGCTCACCGGTTAGCGTGCTCGACTACGAACCCAACGACCCGAGTTCTAATCCGGCTCATGGCCAACACCAATTATAATTTTCTGAGCCGATCCCAGGCCTCTCTTAGGTCGACTCAGCCTCAAATCATTACCTGGTGTAGAGACAAAGGCGTCCTGGTGTGGTGCTGGCCGCTCAGCCGCTCGTGTGCCGTGCTGGCCTTCATAGCTGCTAACATCACTTAATCTAAAAGTGTGTTGGAGGCTGCACGGAAATGTATGTCTTCGTGTTTTTCACTGCCTTGCAGATTCTCTTCTACAGATCCTCTGTAGTAAAAGAGGTGCTTCCAAGTTCGGGATACACGTTCATCGGCAATGTAGACCGGGGGGACGCCTCGTTGGAGATCGTCAACGTGAACGAGATTAAAGTCCGATCTTACTCGTGTAAGCTGACGACGGACACAACATCTCACGACGAAACTTTTTGTTTGGTGAGGAAATTATTAGGGAAGAAATATTCTCCAATCACCACCACATCGATGCCAACAGGTAAACATTTTTGTTACCTCTTTGTATAATGAAGACACTGAATACAGCAATCGTGTAATAATGATAATGGATAGTGTGAACATTCAGTGTGAGGAGCCAGTGCCGATAATTTTTTGATGTGAAGGAAGACATGTAGTCACGTGGTTATGTATCTGTTATATTCTCCACAATGACAACTGCCACTCGAGATGATTGCTCTCAGTTGATCGTCGTAATAAATCTACAATTTATAACACGCAGCATAGTAACAATAATAATCATGTTTACACTTTTAGAGCCCTTTCATCCATGGGTCTAAACACGTTGCACAGAGCTATGGTGAGAACGGCATGTCAACAACAACATCAGAGTAGATCAACTAAAGTCAAATAATGCCTATAAATCAATGAAGGGCGTAAAATAACGAATAAAATAATTGTTAAAGAAATTAAGGAAGGAATACGTGACCTTGAGCAGGCGCAGATCAACAGTAAGCTATCATTCAAGCACACAGCAGTGAGCAGCATCAATAGTCCTAACCAGAGAACTTCAAGGCCTTACGGAACGAGTGAGTCTCGAAACTGAATGTAAAGATGCCCAGGGACTCATCTGACATCATTTCCAAGGGAAGGGTGTTCCAGAGTCTGGGAGCAGTGTACACAAAGGCCACTGTCACCCATCGAATGGAGGTGTGATTTGGGCGCATGCAGCAAGCCCGTATTGGAGGATCGAAGTTGCCGTGTTGTGGAAGTTGCCTGAAGTAGGTCATGCATGTATGTCGGGGCAGTGCGAGAGCCTTGTTGGTGACAAGTACGGTCTTGAATTCAATCCTGTATTTAACCGGAAGCCAGTGGAGAGACACCAGCACTGGGGATATGTGATCGTGGTTGGGGGTGCGAGTGAGGACTCCTGCAGCCGCATTATGGACGCCAGGGAGCAGTAGATTACAATAATCGATTCGTGACGCGAATGAAGATGTGGATTAGCCTTTCAGCATCGGAGGATATTGCGCAGTCTGGCTATTTATTCAATGTTGAAGGTGTTCGTCATGAGAAAAGAGCGACTCGCATGTGCAGAGAAGAGATCGCGGAGACGGGGGTAGTCAGCCACGACGCGGTCAGCTCACGTCAACCCGCTAGATACCAGGTCTCTGCAGAAAGGCACTGAAGGCAGGAATCTAACTGCCTCATGAAGGACCTGCAGAAGGCTCGTTTTCATGGCCGCCATAGAGGCCTTGTAGTGCTCCACCGTGTTACTGCCGACATCCGTCCGATTCCGTCGCCGACCTTCCGTTCATTCGAACATATATCTCTGGATTGGAGGTCAGCTCAACATGTGAAGTTGGTGCTGCTCTACTGCCCACCAGGAGCCTCGACTTCTTTTGTCATTGGACTATATGAACTGCTTTCTAAGCTGTGCTCCAGTTGTGAGAGGATTCTGATGATGGGCTATTTCAACATTCATGTTAACTCTCCAAAGAGCTCCTCTGCAAGGGATATCATGCCCACTCTAAACTCATTTGGATTCATTCAACATGTCGTTGACCACCCTTCATTACTGGAGCGACTGGAAGACATAGGGGTCTTTGGCTATGCCCTACAGTGTCTCAGGTCCGATCTCTCCGACGAGAAGCAGTTCGTCAGCCTTGGAGGATGCAACTCACGGATCCTTCCTGTTTTGTCTGATGTAAATATAATAATAATTAATAATTGCATTTCTAGAGCGCTTTTCACCCGAGGGTCACAAAGCGCTGCACAGAGCTGTGGAGACAATGATATGTCAACAACAACATCAAGGAGATCAATGAAAGTAAAATAATGATGATAGTGTGAGAGCTTTGCTTGTTAGATTGTAGTGAGCGTCTACAGATGGTGCACTTCATGCGCAGCGTAGGCAGTAGGGTGGTGCAGCCGTAACATCGGCACCTCACAAAAAGAAGGTCCTGCTCGAGGCGGTTCGATTCCCGCCTCGGCTGCCCTTCCGTGTGGTGCCAGTGTGCTCTCCTCCCGTTCTGCGTGTTTTTCCTCCGGTTTCTCCGGTGTTTTTCCACGACGAACAATGAACACCCATAAATTAATCGGCTGATGACATAATACATAGGACTCAGTGCTTGGTAAATCTTGTCGCCAGGTAACCGCGAGACTGCCCTGCACCCCTCCGTGTCTCTCTGGTTTCGTCACGCCTCAAGGTCCGTTCTCTCTTCCATTGAAAACATTTGACAGTTAACGAATACGAGCGGCACGTTACAAATTGTAGCTATTATCAGGAATCAGTGTTGCTGTAAGTTTGCCGTTCCCAATTGGTGGGCCAGTGGGCCGGTTGGGAATGGCACCACCTACTGATCTGTGGAAACCAGACCCAAGTGGGCCTTGAGGTGCAAACAGTTGAGAACCGCTTCTTTATACAACACAGGCTTATACAGCTAATTATCTAGAGTGTGCTTCTATGCCTAGTTTGGGCTGCACATCGCTAACATTGAGGATGCGTGATTGTTAATAACGCCTAGGCCTCCAACTCCTTCGTGTCCCTTTGGTTGAGCTGGTAGTCATAAGCGACTCGAGGTACCAGCCCGATGTATAGTAGCTCACTGCTTTTGAGCATGCTTAAGAGCGGATATGCTCGTTGGGTTAAGGTTGTTTATACGTGTAACAAAATATCGTGCATCTGCGTGACTTATGTCCCTATATCCGACGTGCATTTGAAATCATTAAATGAGTTCTTTCCGCGGGCGGCGCGGTGGCCCAGTGGTTAGCGCTGACGCCTCACAGCAAGAAGGTCCCGGGTTCGAATCTCTCGGCTCGGGTGCCTTTCTGTGTGGAGTTTGCATGCTCTCCCCGTGTCCGCGTGGGTTTTCGCCGGGAACTCCGGTTTCCTCCCACAGTCCAAAAGCATGCTCCTGGATAGGTTGATTGGCTCGCAGACTAAAATTGACCCGCAATGCCCGGCAATGGACTGGCGTCCCGTCGTCGGGTGTATTCCTGCCTTACGCCCTGTGTTTCCGGGATAGGCTCCGGCTCACCGTGACCCTATATAGGATTAAGCGGTTTCAGATAATGAGATGAGATGAGATAAATAACACTGCAGCACTCTTGCAATGTCGATAGGCGGGCGAGAAGGCAGTCACGAAGGGAGCTGACGCCAAATATCTGCCAGACACAACGACGTCCAATATATTGCGATGATATCGGCCAATTAGTGTTTTATTAGTCATGGGAGGAACCCGGAGGAAACACAGTGGAAACCCATGCAGAACAAAGGGAGAACACACGAACTCTGCACAGAAACGCGCCCAAGGCAGCAACAAAACCGCCCCGGGCAGGACCTTATTCCATCAGGCGCAGATGTTACAACTGCACCACCCGACAGCCCAAACCCAGCGAGAAACCTACCTGCTCTTGGGCCAGGTTAGCCTCTCCATTTCCATCACCTTGCTGCTGGCAGACAGCAGGGGGATGGACCCTCAGCGGAGTTCCAGGGCTCAAAAGAGCACAATCAGAACGTGTTGTAGTTAGCATATGATAGATACTTGGGGTGGAATTGGGAAAAAAATCGGTCTGGGAACGCAACAGGGGCCGTGAATGCCTTTAAAGCCGGGTGGTCTAAGGCAGAGATTCTCAAAATTCTGCACCTCGAGGGCCACATGGCCTACTTGGGTCTGGACTCCACGGACCACTAGGTGGCGCTCACGGCCCACTGGTGGGTCGCACTACGCATTGGTTGAGAATGGTCCTTAAATCGTCCAAATATACTACCATGGAAGCCTAATAGTTTCCCCTCTGAGATGTTAACCCTGGGAACTGCATTCTCGTGCGTTCCCATCCAATTAAAACCCTAATTCTTACCTAGTAATAGCTACTTAGTAATAAAGAAAACATCTATGCAATCATTTTTTATTTTATTTTAAAAGATACTCGTGTGTATTATAAGCTAGATAGACTGTTACTTGCACACTGTTCCTCTGGGCTCAATCCTCGGCTCATTTCCCTTCAGCATCAATATATAACCACTTCGCCACATCCTGTGCAGCCTTAATCTAAGCTACCATTGCAATGCCACTGACATTCAAATCTACATCCACAAAAATCCGTTCATCAGTGCATCTGGTCTTTGCACGTCTTTCTCACTATCAACTTTGAAGCATTGGCGCAAGTCAAACTTCCGAAAACCAAATGGTGACCAAAAAAGACGCTTTGCTTGTCAGAACCCCACAGCAATTGTCCAAGGATGAACCCATCCATTTGATGCTTGACGATCAAACCGTCGGAGTTGCTAAGGTAGTCCGCAGTCCAGAAGTGATTCTTGATTTATCACTCACCTTCGAGACACGCATTAATAAGATAACAAAGGTAGACCCTTTTAATCTCAGCTATGCTCTCTTTGGGTGGAGAATGAGCAGCTGACCGATGTGGAGGAATTCTCGGGGTCGTATTCGCGAGTGAGGGTGAAAGGGAGCATGAGATTGACAGACAGATGTGGAAAATACAGTAATGCAGGCGTTGTACTGAACCGTCGTGTTAAAGAGGTAGCTGAGTCGGGAGGCAAAGCTAGTAATTTACCAGTTAATCTCCGTTGCAATCCTCACTTATGGTTATGAGGTCACGGATAAAGGCGTCTGAAATCAGGTTCCTCCGTAGGGTTTCTGGGCTCAGCCTTAGAGATAGGGTGAGTAGCCGCTGTTCCTCTGCATTGAGAGGAGCCAGTTTAGATGGCTTGGACATCTGATAATGATGCCTCCTGGGCACCTCCCTTTGGTAGTGTACCGGGCACGGACAACTGGGAGGAGAACTTGAGGCAGACCCAGAACCCGATGGAAGATTTATATCTCTCAGCTGGCTTGGGGATGCCATGGAAAGCCCCAGCAAGAGCTGGAGGAAGTTGCTCGGGAAAAGGACGTCTGACCTGCTTTGCTAAACCTATTGCCTCTGCAACCCTGTCCCAGCCAAGCGGCATGACAATGGATGGATGGTTCCTGGCATAGCTGCCTACCTTCTCAATCGTCTCCAACGTGTGCAGAATGCGGCTGCTAGAGTCCTCACCCGCAGAACCATCCACGATCACATATCCCCAGTGCTGGTGTCTCTCCACTGGCTACCGATTAAATACAGGATTGAAATCACGACTCTCCTCCTCACCTACAAGGCTCTCATTGGTGCTGCTCCGACATACATCCGTGACCTACTTCAGGCACCCTCCTCAACACGACAACTTCGACCCTCCAATACGGGTTTGCTGCGTGTGCCCAGATCGCACCTCTGTTTGATGGGTGAAGGAAGTCCTCTATCTAGGACAGTTGATGCTGCTCACTGCTATGTGCTTGGATGATGGCACACTATTGACCTCCACCTGCTCAGTAACACCTATTCCTATTTTAGTTTTTAACAATTATTTTATTTGTTACTTGATGTCCTTCAGTGATTTATATTCATAGTTTAATTCAATTGATCTGTTCTGATGCTGTTGTTGACATTTCGTTCTCTCCACAGTTCTATGCAGTGCTCTGTACCCCTCTGATAAAATGTGCCCTAGCAATGCAAATATTATTATATTATTATTCACATTCGTATTAGACTCCTGTCAGTCAGACTCGTGTTAATAAGAACCGTGTTAGTCATACTCGTGTGAGTCAGACTCATGTTAGACCCATGTTGCATTCGTGGTAGTCAGACCCGTGTCACTAAGACTTCCATTAGACCCGTGCTAGATTCCTGAGTCATTCCCGTGACATTCAAACTGGTGTAACTCTCGTGCGTGCTCATCAGACTCGTGTTGGACTCATTTTAGTCAGTCTCATGTCAGTCAGAAGCATGCTAGTCAGACCCATGCCAGTCAGACCCGTGCCAATGAGGCCCGTGTTAATCCGACCCGTGTTAATCAGACCCGTGTTAGTCAGACCCGTATTAGTCTGACAAGTGTTAAACTCTTTTCAGTCAGCCTCGTATTAGATTCGTGTTAGTCAGACTCATGTCAGTCACACTCGTATTAACCAAGGATCACCTCTAATGCACTTGATGCTTTCAGGAACTGGAAATTATTCGTAAAATTGCAGATACGTATGGTTTATATAACCTAAAATTACAAAACAATATTTAATGTCACACTGTATTACTGCAATTAATAATATGTTGTGGGAGCTCATGGGTAACTCGGAAATTCCTAAATTGTGGACTGTCCGTATACAGATGATGGAAATAGGGAAAAGTTGTAAGGAGGTGTTAGAATGTTAATACATCAAATAGACACCGTTTTACAAGGCATCAAGTTTGCAATAACTCCATATACTTGCAATAAAACACGCAAATTATACGCTTTGATATTGTGTACATCGGGAATTGCTCTCCGTAACTATTGCTTCAGGATAGCCGTGTGAGTGTTCCTTCTCTCTCCTTCAGGATGTTTTACCTTCCACGTTGGAGGCATCATCAGGATTCAGAATGGTTCAGCTGCAACGAATTGTTTTATATTTGTAGTGCATGAGTGTGTTCTTGTGATGTTGAAAATGGTCATATATTTTTCAGTTGCACTTGCACTGCTGTGATGTCGCTATTACTTATATTCCAGGACACTTTCAAATATTTATATGCATGCGAGTGAATTGTTTAAAGCGTTACTTTATTTTATTTGAAGTGTTCTTGAACTGATGATTGCTCCGAAAAGCTGCTCTCTCCGGACAGCCGCGATCAATGCAGCTATCCCTGAGAGACCAGCTTTTCGAAGCAATCATCCTGCATCGAGCCGTGAAAACCTACGTCATTATTTTGTTGAACTTTTCAAAGTTTAATGTCACTGCCAACTGCAATTAGTTCTAAGACTGGCTTCCATGTTTGAATCAATCTTAAGCTTGTCATTTGCATTTCTTGGTCTCTTATGAAATTCTATGGCTTTACATGCTAATATCGGGCTTTATTTTGGCGTATTGTGGCTAGCACAGGTATGTTGTCAAAGTTTTTTGTCTATTGTTTTCCCAGGTGTGAGCCACAGTTGCCAATTTCTGCGTGTGTAGCAAACGTGCTGCAGCCTCATTCATGTTCATTCTTGTGGCTATCATTCAACCAATTTGTAATTGTCATCCCGAAGGAGGACACAGGAAACACGCAATACAACTATCACGAAAGAGCAGCTATGGACAGTGGTTTTCATGAATAATTATCGTCATCACAGGCGTCATCGCGGAGATGTTGCCGAACGGAGGGATGGACGTTACCGCTGACTCGGAGTGGAGTAATTACACTGCAGTCTATGGTCAGTGTTGGTCTGTGGTCAGTGTAATTGCGGGCAGCATGAGCCTATGGTCTTTTGGCAGTATGAGCAGAGTAAGTCTATGGGCAGTGTGAGTCAATAAAGTCTCTATTGTACAGACATCTATTGAATGGACTTCTGAAGCAATGGATGCTGTATCTACTACTTCTCTGAAAGCGGTCTGCATTGGAAATAATATTCAATGTTAGCGTTTCCATTGCTGCTATTAGATAGATGTATTACTCTGTTTAATCGTGTTCATAATATATAGTGTGGTTATTACTGTCTACATAAGATCGTCATATAAACAGACTTGCAGACACCCTTTACCCACTCTTAGTCCATTAATTCGAGGTTTCACGGCATTACTGCACTCAACAGGCAAAGATGGGGGGATTGTGGTACAATACACGTTGGCCATGCAAATAATCGATCAATAAGTCAATACAGGGTGGGACGGTGGCGCAGTGGGTAGCGCTGCCTCCTCACAGCAAGAAGCGACTGAGTTTGATTCCCAGCCCGGGTGCCTTTCTGTGTCGTGTTTGCCTGTTCTCTCCCCGTGCCCACGTGTGTTTTCGCTGGGTACTCTGATTTCCTCCCACCGTCCAAAAACAAGCTGCTGCCTAGGTTAATTGGCCTGCTGAGTAAATTGCCTAAAAATGTATGCCCTGCGATTTACGGGCGTCACTCCTGGGTATTCCCTCGCCTTGCGCCCTCTGTCGGCCGGGATATGTTCCGGCCCCCCGCGACCCTGTAGAGGGTTAAGCGATTGTAAAAAAGAGTTTGTCTCTTTTTTACATACGTATAGTTGCAAAAGTACCTATCCTATAGATTAAGCGGGTATTGATAATGAATTGAGAATGAATGAATCAAGTCAATACAATTCTGGGGGCTGGCACAGTCCAGAGTGGGATGGTGTCAACCTGCATTTTATCCAATCACATATCGTTTAACAGGAATACAACCGAGCGGAGAGCCGGAAAATGAGACATTGGTCTGGGTCGTGGCGGCGGTAGTGGGCATCGTGGCTCTGGCCGTGCTCGTGGTGGCGCCGTCTGTGCTGTGGGGGTACCGGCGCAGTCAGAGACGGATCCTCAAGCGCTACCAAAATCGCAAGTCGAGGTGAGGACCCCTCCGCCACCAAGCGCCAAGCTACCGTCCAGGCTATGTCAGTGATCGTGTTTATCATCGCTCAGAGTCCAACCATCACACTCAGTCCTGTAGAGTAGGGGTCACCCCTCAACATTCTGTACCTCACGGCCCACTTGGTCCACTTGGGTCTCCACGGACCACTATGTGGTGCTCGTAGCCCACTGATCGGTCGCCACCTACAAGTTCAAAATAGCGGCTGTATAGAGTCACATACACAGACTCATTCATTCACTCAACAACAACCACCATTCTCCAATAAGTGGCATAAACACCCCCACAGCACCTGTCCCAAGATAGGTGAACTTAAAGGCCACGAAAAGTGTCGAAGGCCCGCTAAAACTAGGTCAAGGGACAGACTCGGGTGTTATTAATACTCACACTCATCCACTCACACAGAGACTCGTTCACACACGAACAGAGACTCTCACAGAGACTGTCACACAGACACGTTCATTCACTCACACTCACAGAGATGTATTCATTCATTTGTTTTCAGTCACCGCTTGCCCCTGACTGCTAATGAAAATGCCTCCAAATATGGGGGTGAAATGTCGCGAAGGAGTGGGAAGGAACGCTCAATATGGCTATCAAGAACGAGTAGCTCTTGAGAGTGATTCGCATTATACACTAAGATGTAACAACCCTACAGGGTGGTCCATATGTCCTATCACCCTGTGCAAAGAAAATTAAACGAATAATAATTGCACTTCTAGAGAGCTGTGGAGAGAACGACAAAACAACAACATCAGAGTTGATAAATTAAAAGTCAGATAATGGCTATAATTTAGAGAAGATAATTAACAAAGCGATTCAAATAATTGTTACACAGAGGAAGGAAGAAGGGTTTCTGAGGCACGAGTCGGCAGCGAGCCATCATCCTGGCTTTCAAGTCCTAGTCAGAGGACTTGAAAGCCTTACGAAACAAGTGAGTGTCTTGAGACGAGATTTGAGGATGCCCAGGGATCAGCTGACCGAATCTCCAATGGAAGGGCATTCCACAGCCTGGGAGCAGCGCACGAGAAGGCTGTCACCCATCGAATGGAGGTGTGCTCTGGGCACATGCAGAAAGCCCGTATTGGAGGATGGAAGTGGTCGTGTAGAGAAGGATACCTGAAGTAGATCATGGATGTATGTCGGAGCAGCGCAAGTGACAGTAGGTGAGAAGCAGGATCTTGAAATCATTCCTATATTTAACCGGTAGCCAGTGGAGAGACATTAGTACTGGGGATATGTGATCGTGGATGGGTGTGAGAATGTGGACACTAGCAGCCGCATTCTGCACACATTGGAGACGATCAGATAGGGGTGCCAGGGAGCAGTGCATTGCAGTAACGATTCATTAGGAGATGAAGATGTGTATTTGCTTCTCAGAGTCAGCAGGTAACAGGATGTTGCGCAGTCTGGCTATGTTTCTGAGATGGAAATAGGCTACCTTCGTCGCTGAGTGAGGAATCAAGAGTCACACCTAGACTCAGGACTGCCTCAGCAACTTCAATGGTCTGGATAACTAGCATCAATTGGGTGTGTTCAGCCTGGGACAATTCGTGTGTGGTTTCAACAAGGAAAAGTTCTGTTTTGTCACCATTTAGTTTTAGGAAATTTGAATTGAGCCAAGCCTTCAAAGTTAACAGTGAGGATGACATGCAAAGACCAGGTGCATTTATGGATGGCTTTGCATGGATATAGATTTGTATGTAATCGGCATAGCAATGGCAGCTGAGATTGAGGCTGCACAGGATATTGCCAAGTGATTGTATGCAGATGCTGAAGAGGAGTGGGCCGAAACTGAATCCTGAGGAACCCTAGACAAAACAAGATGGATCCTGAGGTTTGACCTCCGAGGATGACCAACTGCTTCCGGTCAGAGCGGTAGGGGCTCAGCTTATGTAGGGCACAACCAGAGACCCCTATACCCTCTGGTCGCTCATGTCAGATTGGGTGGTCAGTGGTATCAAAGGCAGTACTCAGGTCCAGGAGGACAACAATCCTTGGCAAACCTTTATCAGCAGCGATTGAGTAGGTTATTAACCACCTTGACCATAGCACTTTCAGTACTACTTCTGAATGTGAACCCAGATTGAAAAGGATTGAGGAGGTCATTGTTGAGGAAATGTTTCTGGAGTTGCACGGCCACTACACATTCAAGGACCTTAGAGAGGAATGGTTGATTTGGGATGGAGCAATAGTTATCATGGACGTTACAATCGAGAATCGAGGCCGGGTTTTTAAGCAGAGGGGTAACTGCGGCACATTTGAATAGCGGGGTAACGATTCCAGAGGAAGTGAATTATTAAAGAGATTAGTGATGAAAGTGGCAAGGGATTTGAAAATTGTCCAGATGAGTTTGGATGGGAAGGCATCCAAGGAGCAGTTTGTAGGCTGAGATCTGGTAACTATTGAGACATCAGATTCCATTAACTTGGAAAATTCCAGGACTTTTGAGCTCGAGGTAGGGGGAGGAACATTTGTTGAGGTATTGGTTGGTGGTTGATACTGAGTAGAGATATGGTGGGCTTCGGTTTTCTCTGAGAAAAACCGAATCAACTGATCCGTCTGATCTTTATTCGTGAACAGAGGTGAGAGAAAGTGGCTGGTTGGAAGAGCGTGCCAATTAATGGTCGAGAAATAAAGGAATCAGCCACAATGCTGGAAAAATGGTTGGTACGGGCGCATGTCAAGTGCCTTCCTATAGCGCTTAAGCTGGTCCTTAAAGATTTGAGTATTAACAGTAAGGCCAGATTTTCTCCAAGTCCATTCGGTCCTGCGTGCATTAGCCTTGAGGTCCCGCAGTTCAGCAGTATACTCGGGAGATGGTTTCCTGCCTGACACAGAGCGCAATTTTAATGGGGCTAAATCATCCAATATTCTTGATAGCAGGCTGTTAAAAGTTTGCACTGTCGAATCAGAGGGAGAGTGAGCCGTTGCAGAGTGAATAACTGTTGATTGCCGCAGTGAATATGTCTGGTGTGACAGCGTTAAGATTTTGAAATTGAATTAGGGGCTTGGTGATGGAAATGGGAGGTGGTACCTGAAGATCAAACCACACAGCGGAATGATTAGACAGACCAGGATCAGTGACAGACAGGTTGGTTATAAATGTAATGATGTGGATTTTCACGGCTCGATGCATGAGCCGTGAAATCCTACTCTCTCGGGACAGTCCCGTCGATTGCTCCCTCTCTCCATCGCGACGTTTCGCCTCATACGTCAGAGGTATCATCAGGTGCTGTGTACGTGTGTGTGTTCTGTGTGTACACACAGAACAACAACAACAACCGCCATTCACCACGAAGTAGCGGTGATATCACCACGGTGCCTGTACCAGGCCATATGCACCTTTACGCCACGTGAAGTGTCGAAGGCTCGCTGAAAGGAGGTCACTGGACAGACCCAGGTGTTATGGGTTGCCTGACTGAAATGACTGGCAGATGCACCACCTATGCTCCCTACTGTGCCAACTTGTTGTGTTTTAGCCGCCTGACACGCCGCTCATTGTTGTGAGCATCGCGCCTCGGCCCTCCGTTGTTGTTAGAGGGCGACTGCCTCCAACTGCCCCGTAGCATCCCCTATGATCCTCCATCACAGAGGTCGATCTTGACACTGCTGGTATCAGCCTTAGCAAGTCCACTCAGCTCCAAGTCCTCCTGTGCCACATCAGTCCTTCTCTATCCCATGCCGCACACATTTATCCCCCTCTATCCAGCCAAATAGTAACTGCTTGGCCGTGCGGTGGCTTGGCATGCGGGTTGCATGACCCAGCCACTGCAGCCCCGCCTGCTGGAGGAGCTCACCAATGGGACTTTGTCCAGATTTGTCGAGAATTTGTGAGCTCCTCACACAATCCAACCTGGTTAAACCCAGAATGGATCATAGACAGGCCACCCAGAAAGTTTCAAGATGGCGCAGATGTTCCGCCAGAGGGGGTCCACGTTTCACAAGCATAGAGAAGAGAGGGCATGACCGCAGCTGAGAACACCCGAAGCTTCATGTGAAGCGACAGGCCAGGCAGCTTCCACTCAGCGTTACATAGCCGATTAAACGATAATGCCGTCCGACTGATTTGGAGCGAGACCTCTGCTGTCAAACTAGAACCGGCCATAAGCACACTGCCTAGTTATATAAACTTCTCCACTGTCTCCACAACTGCCCCATCACTTCTTTGTGGCATGTTCCAGGTTCAACAGCAGAGCACCCAACTCCTCCTCAGCATGAACAGCAAGCACCATATCATCGGCATAGATAACATGGTTGGTAAATAGTGAGCCATCCCTTGACTACACCCTGGCATCGATCAGCCGACAATTGTACCTGTACCAGATGGAAATTCCACTGGAACATCCATGGAAAGCCTCTCGAACTGCGTGCTCAAAAAAAATATTGAATAATGTTGGAGTCAGAGGACATTCCTGTCGCACCCCAATGTCAACAGGGAATAGCTTTGACTCCCAACCACGTAGCTTTACCCGGGCTTGCCCACCCTCATGAAAGTCTTTAATGATGGTGGGCAGGGTGTCAGAGATCCCATAGCATGAAGAACAATCGACAGCCCTGGCTTACTGATGGTATCGTAGGCCTTGACCAGGTCAATAAAGCAGAGATGCAGGTTCTCTTGGAATTCCTTACATCTCTGCTGTAGCAATCAGACAGAGAATATGGCATCTGTGCAAGACCACCCCAGCCTGAAACCACATTGGGGTTCCACAAGCCTCTCCTCAGCGTGCCTAGCAAGGCAATGTTGAATGATCCTTGCCAAGACCTTTGTCGGAACACTGAGCAGCGAGATGCCCCTGTAGTTAAGACAATCAGTGCGGTCCACCTTCTTAAAAGAGGGGGACCACAAGATCATCCTTCCATTCTTGCGGGACCCTTCCTGTGTTCCAGACGGTATTAAGGATGTCATACAGCGCAGTCTGCAGACAGGCACCACCTTATAAGATTACAACAGGTTTTACCGTATCTGGCGATTATGCAGGTGTTAAGATCCCAAACACCAAAATAGACACATTTTGCAATGCGTCCAGTTTGCAAAAGCCACACATACTAGTGGCAAAGTATGCAAACAGGTAGCTTTGATAACCTATGCATTGTCCTTCAACTGACCGACCTTCACCTTTTGAGCCTATTTGCCCGTGTCAGCCGTTGCCAAAAGGCAGTCAGCTCAGGACAACGCAGTATCAATGCCTTATAGCTTAGGTGGAGCTGGTGTTAAGATCTTAACACCTGCATAATCGCCAGATGTGGTAAAACCTGTTGTAATCTCATATATGTATACTGGCAAAAAAGTACCCATAGGCACTACCTTCTCTCAGCATTTTGCTTGGAAGATCATCTCTGCTCGGTGCTTTTTTTGATCTCATGCTCTGGATCGCGTTACGTACTAACTTATAGGTCGCATCTTCGCCAGCCACTCGCAGGGTGTGGCTACTTCTTCCATTATTTGAGGAACCAGAGCCCCAGAAGGGTCACTCGCATGTTGAACCACAGTGTTATCTGATCCGGGGGGGTTTCACATCCCCCAAGACCTTACAGAAATGCTCTGCAAATCTGCAACGTGTTCCTGGGAGTCGGTGATTGGATGAGTATTTTCACCTTTAAGAAGGTAATCAGTGCAGCATTGCAAGTCAATCTTTTGATGGAATTAGAGTGATTTTTGATCACGGGCTACCGAGGCAGACTCCATCTCCTCAGCAGCCCACGACCACTACTCATCCTTGCAACACTGCACAGCTCTCCAGAGGTTTGCTGAAGGCTGTGGTCAGCCTCCTCATTTTTTGGCATAGGATGTTGCAGGCGGTGGGAGTGAGCCTCTCGTTTTCTCTCGGCTGCTTGAACACCTCCTCTGTCAACCAAGGTTTCTGGGGATGTCTGAACCGTGTTTCCAGTGCAGCCATTCCAGATGCATGAGCAAGAGCCCTGAATCTCACCCATCTCCCCTCGGCATTGGGAGGAGTGGGGGACGATGTCAGCCCCAGCTGCAAATGATGATGGAATTCTCTTTTACAGCTTTCATCAGCTAGCTGATACCAGGCTACTGTGGGTTTGAATGAGGTCCTTGGTGGATGCCCACCACTGCTGTGGAAGAATGGCAGGAGGATCTTAGAGATGACAAGCTGATGGTCAGAGGTCAAATCAGCTCCTCGGTAGGTCCTGATGCCAAGGACATGGGCCCACATACGTTGCTCTGCTAATATGTAGTCCAGCAGATGGTCTTGCTTGGATCCAGCATGCACCCAAGATGTTGTGTGGATGCAGCAATGATGGAACAGCATGTTGGTTATTACGAGTCCATGGGCTGCACAGAAGCCTAGCAGCATCCTACCGGTGTTGTTCAGCTAACCTGGCCCATGCTTCCAATCACTCCAGCCTAGGTGTCTGCATCATGACCCACTCGGGCTTTAAAGTCACCTAGCAGGATGACTCTATCCCGAGGTGCCACTTTAGCCAACATCTGGGAGTGTAGGTCATAGAAGGCATCTCACTCATTGGCCTTGTATGCATCCCTCCACTTATGTTCCATCTTCAGTGGGAGCGTAATCCACCACTACCACCATCCGTTACCTTCAATTTATAGGGTGCGAGCCCACAGTAGTCTGGGACTCACCTGTTCCCACACCTCACCACGACGTTTCCACACACCCTTCATTCTTTTATTAAGACAAAGAGCCACTCCCTGATGCTTGGCAGTTTCCTGTCCAGATTGGAGGACTGTCCACCCCTCCTGCTGATTGGAGCCAGAACAAGTCCACCGGACCTCCTATATCCCACAGAGGTCCAGGCGGTTTAAGTCCAGCTCCCGACAGAGCAGTGCAACCTCTCCTCCTCAACGAGCATTCGAACATTCCACGTGGCCACATGCAGCGGCTTTTTGTTGTTTTTGGAGGAACCCCTAGGATGGATACTCAGTCTTCTGGCACCATCAAATGGGATTTTGCCAGGAGACGTTATAAGCGCCTGTCTCCCCGGGGCCTACGGCACAAGCTTGAGTTTTTCTATTTCACATGGTATTTTCGTAATTAAATTGAAGGTGGGTGGGGGAGGGGGGTTACCAAACCCCTACATCTGTCTAGAGCCCCCTTCACTGCTGTAGAAGCTGTGAGATCAGCAACCACAGCATTACCGACTGACACCACGAGCAGGAGGGGGGTTGTTTTGCCAGCCACACACAAGACACACACACACACAGGACACACACAGGACACACACAGTGCCTGAGGATGCCTTGAATGTGTCAGGCGAAACGTTGCGATGGAGAAAGAAGGAGTGATCAACGCAGCTGTCCTGAGAGAGCAGCTTTTCGAAACAATCATCAGGTTGGTTACTGATATGCCCCTTGAGCAAACCAAGTCGAGAGTATGGCCACATCTGTGAGTGGTAGATGTTACGTGTTGAGTGAATCCAAGTGATTTTAGAGAGGCCATGAGATCCCTTGCAAGAGAGCTATTTAGAGTGTCAACATGGATGTTGAAATTGCCAAGTATTAGGATCCTCTCAAAACTGGAGCACAGCTTAGAAATCAGCTCAGACAATTGATTGACAAATGAAGTGGAGACTCCCGGTGGGCATTAGAGCAGCATTAACTTCACAGATTGATCCGACCTCCAATCCAGAGACATATGCTCTAATGAATGGAATGTCGGAGATGGAATTGGTCGAATGTCGGCAGTAACACAGTGGAAAACTGCAAAGCCGCCACCGTGGCCATGGAAACAAGCCTTCTGATGGAGTGCAAAGTCTCGTGTTAAAGCATGATTCAGTGTAAGAAAATCATCTTGATCGTGCCAGATATCGGTTAGTCAGAGCAGGTCCAGACTGTTGTTCGAGATCAGATCAGCAAAGAGTTTGGCTTTTATGATGTTCAGAGAGTGCACATTGAGCAGGGCAAAGTGGGTTTCAGTTGCAGACAATGTGTGTGCTAGAGGAGGGACACCGACCAAAGGTATTTTCCACAAGCAACACCACTCTGCAAAAGGTTTGACTTGTTGTTTCCTCGGCAGCCAATATGTAGGCCTTAATAAAGGGGTGGGCGTAGGGAAACAATCGCAGGCATGTTAATGGGCTTTTGTTGCCACCACTCCGATGGACGTAATGGGGGAGGGGGGCAAATATCATCAGCTCACGGCAAATGGCCAGAAGGTTGGAGGTACAGGGAACCGATGGAGGAAACAAGCTCTGAAGAGCTGCGCATGTGTAGGTGATCATAACGAATCGGGGCCAGAGACCACCGTGGAAGACACGAGGCGCAAGGCAGGGCATCATCCAGGATACAACGCCAACACATCACGGGGCACCTCCTTGGGGGAAAATGTATTCAGCAGACCTATGAAGCCAGAGAGCGGCGCATCCCTGGACGGTGGGAGCAAAACGAGAACCCATCAAAAAACCAACACAACTCCACACTGAAAGGCGCCTGAGCCAGGAATCAAACCTCGGACAATTCCGCTGAGGAGCAGCAGCGAGATTATGTCGTGCAGGAGCAGGGTGGTGGGTAATTAGATTGTGAAGCGATGAGTGGGTGGATGGTTGAGTGGTGATGAGGAGAAGATTTGTCAAAAAAACAATAATCCTTATATAATAAGGAGGAATGAGTGAGGATGTTTAACGAGGTGAAATTGTGGACACGTGATGCTGCTGTAAAGAGACCACTGCAAACGACTGCCGCAAGACAGAATGGTGCACTCTCGCAGTGAGAATGGTAAGCCTCAGGAATGAGATGTAATATTACTGATTAAGAACACTAAGAATTCGGGAAGAGTTAAACATTGATAAGTGATTAAAATTGTTTAAGACGCACGTATAATGACATGTAAAATGCGCTTCAAGATAAAAACATCTTAAGGCAGTTAAGGAATCGCTGCAAACAGTTGCCATGAGACAAAGGGTTGATTTATCACAACGGGATTTCTATGCCTCTGTACATGAGATAAATTTTTGATTGAGACTTATATGATTTAAGAAAAAGAATAAAACAAAATAAATGGTTAAAACTGATTCAAACACGCCCAGAATGACCTGCAATACGCGCCCAGGACTCGCAGGTTAGACTGCATCAATGGCACCAGGGTGAGTGGGGGATAAGGTAAACATGAGTATATAGCAGAAGATGTGGATTGTAAATAAGTGCGAATGAGGTGAGGAGGAGCATGAGGTATTGCTGCACGGTGAGTGAGGTGGAGATACTGAATCATACGAGCGGAAGAAGATATTGTTGCAGGAAGCAACCACCCATCAGTTACAAGGCATGGCGAGGCTTCAGTGTAGATCTAGCAGTAGATTGCTTTGTTGGGCCCAGGCATATCGCCAACAAAACACGAGCAGCCTGTTGATCGCGATGATTAAATATCCACCTCTCCCTCCCCTGTTGTCTCCCCCCCCCCACAGCGAGATGCAGACGTCACCCTCCTACATTAATGTGAAGGTGAGCAGTGGATGCTCTGTGCCCGGGGCATTGATGAACCCAGTCAAAGGGAACTCTGAGCCACACCGTCGTCATCAAACAGGAATTCCCCGTCTCACAGAAAAAAAGACCCAATTCCATTCCCGTTTCGGGTGCTACGCTTGTGTGTGGAGTTTGTGTATGTTTGCTCTCCCGGTGTCCACGTGGGTACTCCGGTTTCATCACACGGTCTAAAGACATGTTGCCACTTACCCACTTATTGACTCACTCACTCACACACTAAGCGACTTACCCAGCTACATACCCACCTACTTTATGATTCTTTATAGTTTAACAGACGCCCTTATCCGGAGCGACTTACAAAATCACACACGTATACAGTTAGAATAAATATATATACAAATAAGTAGATAAATACCAAATTAACATTATCGGTGCGGTGGCGCAGTGGTTAGCGCTGACGCCTCACAGCAAGAAGGTCCCGGGTTCGAGTCTCTCGGCTCCGGTGCCTTTCTGTGTGGAGTTTGCATGCTCTCCCCGTGTCCGCGTGGGTTTTCGCCGGGTACTCCGGTTTCCTCCCACAGTCCAAAAGCATGCTCCTGGATAGGTTGATTGGCTCGCAGACTAAAATTGTCCCGCAATGCCCGGCGATGGACCGGCGTCCCGTCGTCGGGTGTATTCCTGCCTTACGCCCTATGTTTCCGGGATAGGCTCCGGCTTCACCGTGACCCTATATATGATTAAGCAGTTTCAGATAATGAGATGATAACATTATCGGTTACCCCGCAATTGCAGTATCAAAGTGTTGTTGTCAGACATGTAAGTAATTGCTGTACAGATGTGTATTTAGTTGTTTCTGAAATGACGTAAGTTACTCTGCAGTCCTGATTTGTATTGGGATGTCATTTTAACCATTGTGATGACAGGGTACGAAATCAGCGGGCCTTAGAACCCAGAGAGCAGGTGTGTGGTGCGAGCAGGCGACCAGACGTTGCGGAGCCTAGAGAGCGAGAGGAAGTGTAGGGGGAAACAGTATAACAGAGAAAAAATAATAATTGCACTTCGAGAGCGCAATTCACCTGAGGGTCACGAACCATTGCACAGAGCTGTGGAGGGAATGGCATGTCAACGACAACAACATCAAGACAGTTCAACTGAAAGTCAAATAGTGGTAATAAATTATAGATTGACATAAAATAAGCTATAGAAAAAATAATTCTTCAACAAACGAGGAAGGAATAAATGTTCCCGAGCAGGTGCAGGTCGGCAGAGAGCCATCATCCCAGCATGACAACCTTGAGCCGCATCAACAGTCCTAGCCAGAGGGCTTGAAAGCCTTACGGAACAAGTGAGTGTGGAGACATGATTAGTAGATGCCCAGGGACTCATCTGACATCATTTCCAAGGGAAGGGCACTCCAGAGTCTGGGAGCAGTGTGCACAAAGGCTACTGTCACCAATCGAATGGAAGTGTGATCTGGGCACATGCAGCAAGCCCGTATTGAAAGAGAGAAGTTATCGTGTTAAGGAAGGTGCCTGAAGTAGGTCACAGATGTATGTCGGATCAGCGCCAGTAAGATCCTTGAAGGTGAGAAGGAGGATCTTGAATTCAATCTTGTATTTAACCGGTAACCAGTGGAGAGACATCAGTACCGGGATCTCTGTGATCGTGGATGGGTGTGAGAGTAAGTATGCCAGCAGCCGCATTCTGCACACGTTGGAAACGAATGATCAGGTATGCAGTGATGCTATGGAGCAGTGTATTGCAGTGATCGATTTGTGAAGAGAAGAAGATGTGTATTAGCTTATCGGCTATATTTCTGAGATGGAAATAGGCTACCTTCGTCACCTTGTTGATGTGTGTCTCGAAGCTGAGTGAGAAATCAAAAGTCACACCTAGACTCCGGACTGCCGTAGCAACTTCAATGATACATGGGTATTCTCTGTTTACTCCATGTGCTGTGCCCAGGGGTGGAAGTAGCTTAAATTTATTTCCAAAGCTGTGATAACGGAGCCCCCCTTCCCACCGCCACTCCTAGACTGACAACTTCATGCATCCCTTCGCATTGTGGTTTGTGTGCCCGACACGACAGACTTGACGAATAATAAGCAGGCGGTTGTTGCCTTTGCGGCACTCACAAGCTAAATGTACAAATCGCGCGAACATCCAATTCCGCTCGACAAGACGTAAACAATGAGGACTTAATGGGAGCATTTTGTTTCCAGAGACTGTAAATATATTTAACTCAAGCGATAAATCAGATTTTCTCTTTTAAATATAGTTAAATCGAGCCTATTTTACCCATGTATGCAAAATGCTTGGGGCACGTTCTTACCAAAAAGCCACATTAAACCATACCAGCTTACTTTTACCTCTGCCTAGCACCAACGAAGTTCTTTAGGAACTGGTCGATTTGCACAACACTGGATGCAGAGGGACTTTTTCATGATGCAGGTGGAAAAAGAAAGATGGGGTGAAGAAGATGGAAAAAAAAACATGTGTTTTTAAAGGATTTAACTGTAGATGGTGCACACACATCCATGATGAAATGTGCAAGAGACAAAGAAATTCGGGATAAATGTCAGATGAAGTGAAAGAAATAGCTGGACATAATCGACGTATAGGTGATCGGAAAAGCCAAAGGAAGTGATCAATGGGCCAAGAGAGTGGATATACAGAGAGAAAAGCAGAGAGTTAAGAACCATTCACTCACGCACAACAACAACCGCCATTCGCAACAAAGTGGCCGTTGCGTCACAATGGCGCCTGTGCCAGGCCATATGCACCTTGAAGCCATGTGAAGTGTTGAAGACTCGCTGACAGGAGGTCACGGGGCAGACCCAGGTGTTACAGGTTGCCTGACTGAGATAACTGGCAGATGTACCACCTATGCTCCCTACTGTGCCAACTTGCTGTATTTTTTTGCCGCCCTACACTCCGCTCATTGTTGTGAGCGTCGCTTCTCCGCAACGCTCACAAGGGTGTGGCTACTTCTTCCATTATCTGAGGTGCCACAGCCCCAGCAGAGTCACACTCATGTTGTACCACAGTGTTATCTGATCCGGGAGGGGTCACCTCCCCAAGACCTGACATGCTCTGCAAATCTGCAAACTTGTTCCTGGCGGTCGAAGATCAGATCACCATTTTTCCCTTTTAAGAAGGGTATCGATGCAGCATTGCCAGTCAATCTTTTGATGGAGTGAAAGAGTTATTTTTTATCACAGACTACCGAGGAAGATTCCATCTCCTAAGCAGCCCACGACCACCAGTCATCCTTGCAATGCTGCACAGCTCTCCGAACCTCCGAGCAAAGGCTGTGGTAAACCTCTTTGTTTCGGGCGTTGGATATTGCAGGCGGTGGGAGTGGCCCTGCCATTTCCTCTCGGCTATAGCTTGAACACCTCCTCTATCAGCCAAGGTTTCTGTGGAGGTATGGACCAGGTACCCAGTGCAGCCATTTCAGCTGCATGAGCCACAGCCCTAAACCTCACCCACATCCCCTTGGCATCGGGAGGAGTGGGGGACGATGTCAGCCCTAACTGCCAACGATGTTGTAATCCTTTTTACAGATTTCATCAGCTAGCTAAGACCAAGCAACTGTGGATTTGAATGGGGTCCTTGGTGGACGCCTACCACTACCATGGAAAAATGGCAGGAGGATCTTAAAGATGACAAGC
This sequence comes from Mordacia mordax, assembly GCA_036362905.1. Classification (NCBI taxonomy): domain Eukaryota; kingdom Metazoa; phylum Chordata; class Hyperoartia; order Petromyzontiformes; family Petromyzontidae; genus Mordacia; species Mordacia mordax. The sequence goes on from JAZEWT010000013.1 coordinate 15,485,497, forward strand.
CGATGGTAAGAGGTCAGATCAGTTCCTTGGTAGGTCCTGGTGTCAAGGACATGGGCCCACATCCGCTACTCCGCCAATATGTAGTCCAGCAGATGGTCTTGCCTGGACCCGGCATGCACCCAAGATGTTGTATGGATGCGCCAATGACGGAAGAGCGTGTTAGTTATTACTAACACGTAGGCTGCACAGAAGCCTAGCAGGCTCCTACCATTGTTGTTAAGCTAATCTGGCCCATGCCTTCCAATCGCACCAGCCCAGATGTCTGCATCATGACCCACTCAGGCAATAAAGTCACCTAGCAGAATGACTCTATGCCAATTGGCCACTTTAGCCAAAACCTGGGACAGGAGGTCATAGAAGGCATCTGAGTCATTGGCCTTGCCTGCATCCCTCCACTGATCTTCATCTTGAGTGGGAGCATAAGCCACAACCACCATCCCTTGCCTTCCATTTATAGGGAGGCGAGCCCACAGTAGCTTGGGACTCACAGGTTCCCACACCTCACCGCCACGTTCCCACGCCCCCTTCATTCTTTTATTTAAAGAAGATCCACTCCCTGTTGCTTGGCAGTTTCCTGTCCCGAATGGAGGATTGTCCACCCCTCCTGATGACTAGAGCCAGAACCAGTTCACCAGACCTCCTGTATCCCAGAAGTCCAGGCTGTACCGGTTCATCTCCCAACAGAGGAGTGACAACCTCTCCCCCGCAACGAGCGTTCAACATTCCACGTGGCACACGCAGCGGCTTTTTGTTGTTTCTGGAGGCACCTCGGAAGTGGATACTCATCCTCCTGGCTCCGCCAGGTTACCAGCCCCCCGCAGCCGTCCAGAGCCTCCTTGGCTGCTGTGGAAGCCACGAGAGCAGCCACCACAGCGTTACCGACTGGCATCATGAAGAGGAAGGAGGGTTGTTTTGCCAGTCAGTCTAGACACACCCAAGCTTAACACACAACAATCTAAACATACATCAAGCTAAACATACAGGAATCTAAAGGCACAACAATCTAAACACACAACAATCGAAATACACAACAAGCTAAACACACAATAATCCAAACACACAAGATTCAAAACAAGGATCAAATGCATTACAATTTTATATCCACTACAGATTCCACTGTATTCACCAGCGAGCAGACACATTGGTCATGATCTGCTCAACTCAGTCTTAACTATTCACTGTGCTACATTTGTTCCAGATGCTTTGTTTAAGATGCAGCAGTCGGTTCTGTCATCTTAATATAGCCTTATCGCGTTATGAATTTTACACGTGTGACAATATATTTAGAAGCGTCGTTCCTTTTAAGTTACAATATTTGATCATTCCTTTCCGCGAGTTTTATGAGTTGCAGTTTTGGTTGGAATGATTTTTTAAATGAAAAGCATTAGACTGATTTTACTGTTATTGCATCACCTTCGCACGAGATTTCATGGAACACTTGCGCGCCGTTTGTTAACCACTGGGCTACAAACTCAAACGGACTGAGCATGAGTGAATGAGTAAACTTCCTGTGTATTCAAACATCATCCGTGCGATTCTCACCCCTGTGTTGTAGGACCTTCCTGAAGAGTCGTTATATGAGAACTGAGAACGAGCCTGGCGCTACGCTGCAGAACAATGCCTATGACACATCACTCTACCCATATATAGACGTTTACTGGCTGGGGCGACCCGCGTTGCCCGGGTAAATTTGATGGTTGATCCATGTGCGTTGTGCGGGTAAATGTTATGGTTTACCCGTGCACAAAGGAACGCGAAATTCATGAACACGAACCCGATGGTGCCCGGTTCAAGAAAATAACTTGAAATTAATCCTGACGAAACAAAACACACAATAAAAATGAGTAAAACGCTGTACGAAAGCAAAAGCTAAAGTCGGTTTTCATTATGAACAAAATCTAAAAATCCAGTTGTTTGAATGCAAACAATGCAACTGGGTGGCGCGGTG
>JAZEWT010000013.1:15528674-15539757 GCA_036362905.1 Mordacia mordax
CGAACCCGGGACCTTCTTGCTGTGAGGCGTCAGCGCTAACCACTGGGCCACCGCGCCGCCCGTCAGACAACCTGCGACCTGCAAATGTGATCGGCCAACTAATATATCGCTGTGAGAGGAGACCAGAGATTTCGGAGGAAACCCGCAGAACAGGGGGATAACGTACAAAGTCCGCACAGAAAGGTACTCGAGGCGGGCACCGAACTGCTGCGGGGAGAACATTCTTTCTGTGAGACGCAGATGTTGCGCCTGCGCCATCTTGCTGATGCCACAGGATGTTCCTTCCTATACCCATCTGTCAGTTGATCAGGATTGATGCAAGCGAACGGGTAGCCCTGCTGATGAAACAATGTGAGTCTAAACCGCTCCAGAGCCTTATGCTTGTTGGATACCGTCTCAGTACGCCTGAGGATGTCTCCAATGAGACAGGCTAAACGTCGTGAAGGGGAGAGGAGCACTCGACACGACTATCCCGAAAGAACAGATTTGGAAGGCAACCATCATGCATTGAACCGTGACAACTTACATCTGTACATTTAGTCCTGTATTGATAATAATGCAATCGTCTGTCCTTGAGATCCACGCAGAGCGCTTTGTCAGAAGGGTCCTACCACTCCATTGGGTTTATATTTTAGGATGGTTTCAGCCAATCAACGACTGTTATTTTTTTTATACACAAGTGGAGAGTAACCCCGCGCAAGATGAAAACACTCAGTCCCATACACGTGGAGGCGAATATTCCCGCTCCTGGCAAGTAGAGACATCGCTCTTTTGACTCCCACGGGATGATAGGTTTCACGCCATCCGTGTGCGATCCACCAACCCTCCGCGAAGAGCTATGTGCTAGCCCCCCTCGGCCCCGTGTATCCGATCCGAGCCGCAGTAAAGAAACTCGTGGAACACTCACTGCGGTAGAAGTCCTTCTTGGCCAGAAGCGATCCCGACGGGATGGACGCCATGGTGGTGCCGAGGTGTTCGACTCTGTGTGGTCGACACAGCGGGGACCACACTCGTTACCCGAGCCGCCACGGGGAGCGGAGCGACGTGTGGGAGAGAGACCCCGGAGCGGGAGAGGAGAGCGACGGTGGAGAGGTCGTGAGACGGGAGCACGTGGAGCGGGAGAGGGAGGGGAGAGCTGCCATCACGGCCTCGAAACCGTTGCTGCGCTGAGGAGGGGGGACCTCCCCCCCCCCCCTCTGTTTTCAGAGGGGGGGGGGGGTTCCCCCTTCTGTGGTCACCCCCACTCTGAATCGCTCAGAGTGGGGGTGACCGCAAGGAAGTCAGTTGATTTACTGGAGGCTTGAGGTGGTTTGGCCATGGAGAAGGAATACGGGAGAACGTCTTAACACCGCGGCCATATCACCCGCGCCGTGTTTTCCAAAGCGCGCGATCGCCAACCGGACCCCCACGCAGCTGGGGAGTCGTGATGATGAATGAGCGAGCGAGACATCGCGCTCACCTGTGCAGCTCCTCCGTGATGGTTCCCCTCACTCGGCAGATGGATGTCGATGTCTGCGGCTCTCTCTCTCGGCCGATGCCAGAGTGCTGCGCTTGCGAGTCTATGTACTATCGTGCGAGTCTATGTACTGTCGTGCGAGTCTATGTACTGTCGTGACCCATTGACGTGGCGGCCAGAGCGGGGCGAGGAAGTGAGAACGACGGGCGGTAGTGATTGCTGTGCATGACACGACTCTCGATTGACTCCTGGTTTGACCCCCCTCGAGCGGCCGTATTTATACATCGCTGTTGTCTCCGCGCACGCGGTCATTCTGGCCCCCACACAGACACACAGCGCCCACCAATGGGCGTGCGGGTGGGAGGCGGTGACGAGACGCGGCCCATCGCAAACATGCACCTCGTCCACCTCATCGAGGAGATAATAATACTTGTCGGGGTTATGTAACCTAGTTGCAGTTTATGACGGGAGGACACGGGGGTCTCTGCTGTGCCCATTTCTGGGGACTGTTAAGTCCTCTACATGAAACCACTTGGCCACGTTCTGCGCAGCCTTAATCTAAGCTATCATTGCTATGCCCATGACATTCAAATCTATATCCACATAAAGCCGTCCATCAATGAGTCTGGTCGTCCTCACTGTCAACTTTGAAGGCCTGGCAGAATTAAATTTTCCTAAAACTAAATGGTGACAAAACAGAAATTTAATTTTGTCACAACCCTGCACCAATTGGTCAAGACTGAATCCGTCCATTTGATGCTTGATGACCAAGTTTCGAGTGCAGTCTGGAGTCCAGGAGTGATTCTTGATTCCTCACTCATCTTCGAGACATACATCAACAAAATGACGAACGTAGCCTCTTTCCATCTCAGAAACCTAGACAGACTGCGCAACATCTTGTAATTCTCCAGCGCCGAGAGACTAAGCCACATCTTCATCTCTTCATGAATTGATTATTGCAATTCACAACTCCCTGGCATCCATGCTTACCTTATCAATCGTCTACAACGCATCCAAAATGTGGCTGCTGAGTCCTCACCCGCACTCCCATGCACAATCACATATTTCCAGTGCTGGCGTCTCTCCATTGGCTACCAGATAAAAACAGGATTAAATCAAGACCCTCTTGTCACCAACAAGGCTCTTACTGGTGCTGCTGTAACGTGCATCCGTGACCCACTTCATGCACCCTCCTCAACACTCAATTTAGATCTTCCAAGATGGTTTGCTACATGTGCCCAGATCGATGGTTGACAGAACCCTTCTCACGCGCTGTTCCCATACTCTGGAACGGGCTTCCATTAGAAATTCGGTCAGCTGAGTCCCTTGGCATCTACAAATTCCATCTTCAAGACTCATTAAAGTCCTATGGCTAGGACCATTGATGCTGCGCGCTGCTATGTGCTTGGATATTGGTGCTCTATCAACCTCTGCCAGCTCAAAAGCACTTCATCCTTCTTTAATTTGTTTAACAATTTTGTAATGATGTAGGTTGTCACGGCTCGATGCATGATGATTGCTTCGAAAAGCTGCTCCCTCGGGACAGCCGTGTCGATCGCTTCCTCGCTCCACCTCGCGACGTTTCGCCTCACACGTTAGAGACATCTCAGGCGCAGTGTGCGTGTGTCATGTGTGTGACTCCTATTTATATGTAGGTACTATATATGTGATGAGTCACCACCACAGAGTTGCTGCATTCCAGGATCAATGGATGACTGTTGGGGTCAACTTGAAATGGTCAATTGTCCTGCTCACACCCTGGAATCACATTAACCCCATCCTGTTCCACCTGTGACTAATCTCCGAGTTTGCATCTCATGAAGAAGTTACCAAACACTTGGTAACTCCCCTCCTATGTCTGCATTTTAGAGCTATATATCTATGCATTACTGACTTCAATAACTGGCCTCCAGGTTTCTCATCTCATTATCTGAAACCGCTTAATCCTATATAGGGTCACGGTGAGCTGGAGCCTATCCCGGAAACACAGGGCGTAAGGCAGGAATATACCCGACGACGGGACGCCAGTCCATCGCCGGGAATTGCGGGACAATTTTAGTCTGCGAGCCAATCAACCTATCCAGGAGCATGCTTTTGGACTGTGGGAGGAAACCGGAGTACCCGGCGAAAACCCACGCGGACACGGGGAGAGCATGCAAACTCCACACAGAAAGGCACCCGAGCCGAGAGATTCGAACCCGGGACCTTCTTGCTGTGAGGCGTCAGCGCTAACCACTGGGCCACCGCGCCGCCCGTCAGACAACCTGCGACCTGCAGAAACGGGGGTACTGCACACCTTAGCCTATCGGTCAAAAACGATTTCAGACAACATCTAAGATATGAGCTATAACATCTATAACAAGCACTAGTGAGCATGGATACACAAAAACAGAAATCCAACGTGCCATAAGTAGAGAACTTAAGACAGAAAGAGCAAGAAAATGAGGAGGATATCAAAATTCGCGCTTTTTTGCCATATATGAAAGGGACCACAGACAAAATTAGCAAAAGTCTAGAAAGCTATAAAATAAAACAGTCATCACAGCCCACCAGAAGACACAAGACGTGCTCAAATCACCCAAAGACCGACTGCCGTTACAGACAGAAGGCGTGTATTGCATTCCTTGCAGCAACTGTGAGGAAGTGTGCATCGGGCAAACAAGAAGAACAATTGCCACAAGAAAGAAAGAGCACGAGGCAGCAGTGCATTTTTTGCATACGGATAAATCAGCAATGGCAGCACACAGTGTAGACAAACAACACAGAATCGATTTTGACAAGATGCGAGTACTAGCAGCCATCTGCCATAAAGGTCCAAGAAAAATTTGTGAAGCAATCGAGATTCACAAGACAGAAAAGACTATGAACCGCAAACAAAATATGAGAATAAAGCTCAGCCACACCTTGAGGCGTCATTGAAGTCAGTAGTGAATAGATATAGAGCTCTGAAATGCGGACATCAGAGGGGAATAACCAAGTGTTTGGGAACTTCTTTCATGAGATGTAAACTAGGAGATTAGTCACAGTAGGAACAGGATGGGGTTAATGTGATTCCAGGATGTGAGCAGGACAATTGACCATTTCAAGTTGACCACAACAGTCATCCATTGATCCTGGAATGCAACAACTCTGTGGAGGTGACTCAACACATACATAGTACCTACATATAAATAGGAGTCACACACACAACACAAGCACACTGCGTCTAAAGATATCTCTAACGTGTGAGGCGAAACGTCGCAAGCTGGAGAGAGGAAGCGATCGACGCGGCTGTCCCGAGAGGGCAGCCCTTTCAAAGCAATCATCAATCAGTTGCACGTTATTTAATAAACAGACCAATCCGCTATACGTAATTCAATAAATATACCAATCCGATGTATGTTATTCAATATAGACCAATTCAATTAGCATACCAATCCGTTGCACGTTATTCAATACATATACCAATCTGATGTAGGTAATTCAATACATGCTGAGAGACTAATGTTGTCTGCATTGTTAACCTCTTAAATGCCCTATTGTCTTATCTGCACAGAATATTACAAAACCTAATCATGACAAACCACAAGTGCCTTACACACTATACAGCCAATACATAGTCTATAGTCTTTGGAGTATATAATACAGTCTGTGTTCTATACATAGGTCTAGTCCCTGCAGTCTATACATACTGTCTATAGTCTATACAATCTATTCATACAGAATATAGTGTAGTGATATGTCGCATCCTTGGTGTAGTTCTTCCTTGCGCTCCTTGTGTCCTGAGTTGGACTCCGGCCCCGTTCGATATGATCACCTACAAACACGCAGCTCTAGGGAGCTTGATTCCTACATCGGTTCCTTGTAACCCCGAACTTCTGGCCATTTGCCATGAGATGATGATTCTTCAACGCCCTTGTTGCATCCTTCGATGCACCGGCAACAAAAAACCCATTAACCTGCCTACAATTTATTTCCCTACCCCCATCCCCGTATTAAGCCATACATATAATAATAATAATTTTGCATTTATACCGCGCACATATTCATTCACTCTCGAAGGTATGCATTCGACAGAGAACAACTCAGAGGCGCGAGGAGAGCACAGAGAGGCGGAGGAGGCAGCCAGGCGGTTTGCCGGCGCCACATTGCCACACACTGCTTCCTATATATTAGGATGACATCGGTCAATTAATTAATGAGATTTTTTTTTTAAGTTGTGGGCGGAAGCCAGAAAACCTGGAGGAAACCTACGCAGAACAGGGGGGGGAATACACAAACTCCACACAGAAAGGTGCCCAAGGTGGGGATCGAACCTACTCAGGCAAGACCAGTCTTTCTGTGAGGTGCAGATGTTACTATTGTGCCACCCTGCCGAGGAAATAAGTTAGACCATTTGCAACTCGATATTGCTTGCTTAAAATACCACTGGTAGGTGTCCCTCTTCCAGCATGCACATTGCCTGCAACTGAAACCCACTTTGTCCTACTTAATGTGTGCTCTTTGAACACCTCAAAAGCCCCATTCATCGCTGAGCTGATCTCGGACAACAGTCTCGATCTACTCTGCCCAACAGAGACCTGGCATCATCAAGATGATTTTCTCACATTGAATAAGGCCCTACCGGAAGACTTTGCATTCCACCAGAAGGTCCGTTCAAATGGTCGTAGTGGCAGCCTAGCAGTTCTCCACCATGTGTCTGCCAACATCCTACTAATTCCATCACCGACCTTCAATTCAATCGAGGATATGTCTCTGGATTGGAGGTCGGCTCAACCAGTGAAATTGGTTCTGCTCTACCGCCTGCCTGGAGGCTCCTCTTCTTTTGTCAATGAACTGTCTGAGCTGCTTTCTAAGATGTGCTCCATCTCTGAAAGGATCCTGATTCTTGGTGATTTCAACATCCATGTTTATCCTCTAAAAAGCCCTCTTGCAAGGGATCTCATGGTCACTCTGACCCAACTTGGTTTCACTCAACATGTAACATCTGCCACTCACAGATGTAGCCATACTCTCAATTTTGTTTGCTCTTGGGGCATATCGGTAACCAAACTGCCTGTCACCGACCCATATCTGTCTGATCGCTCCGCTGTGTGGTTTGATCCTCAAGCACCGCCTCCAATTTCCATCATCAATCGTCAATTCCAATTTCAATACCTTAATCCCCTCCCTCCTGACATATTCACTGCAGCAATCAACAGTACTTCACTCTCCCCCTCAGCTCACTCTGACTGATGCAACAGCAGAAACTTACAATAACGTGCTATGAAGCATATGGAATGATATGGCCCCATTAAAATCACACTATGTCTCAGGTGGAAAATCATCTCCCTGGTATACTGCTGAAATCCGAGATCTCAAGGCGAATGCATGCAGGGCCGAACTGATTTGGAGAAAATCTGACATCACCGTTCATGCTCAAATCTTTGTCTTTTAGGAACAGCTAATTCACTACCGGACGGCAATTGACTGTGCACATACCAGTCATATTTCCATCATTCTGGCTGTTACCTGCGACAAGCCCAAGATTATTTTCTAGATCATTAATCAGCTCCTTTGTCCAAAAAGTCACTCGCCCTCACCTCCCTTCACTAATAAAGATCAGGCAGATCAGTTGATTCAGTTTTTCTCAGAAAAAACAGAATCCCACCGTATCTCTACTCTACCCAGCCTAAACCACGAACCAATAACTCAATAAATGTTCCTCCCCCTTCCTTGACCTCAAAACTTATGAAATATTCCGAATTGACGGAGTCCGAGATCTCTTCTTTATTTACCAGATCTCAGCACACAAACTACTCCCTGGATCCCTTCCCATATAAAATCATCAGGGCGAATTTCAAATCCCTTGCCACGTTCGTCACTAATCTCTTTAAAAACTCACTTCACTCTGGTATCGTTCCCCCACTATTCAAATGTGCCACAGTTACCCCCATACTTTAAAATCCTGGCCTCGATTGCAACATCCCTGATAATTATCTCTCCATCTCAAATCTACCATTCCTCTCTAAGGTCCTTGAATGCGCCATAGCCGCGCAACTCCAGAAACACATTCTCTTCAATGACCTCCTCGATCCCCTCCAATCTGGGTTCAGATTCGGCCACGGTACTGAAACTGCTATGGTAAAAGTAGTTAATGACCAACTCGTCGCTGCTGATGAAGGCTTCCCAAGTATCTTTGTCCTCCTGGACCTGAGCTCTGCCTTTGACACCATTGACCACTCGATTTAACTTGAGTGACTGGAGGGTAAAAGGGTCTCTGGCATTGCCCTGCATTGGATGAGCTCCTACCTGTCCGACCAGAAGTAGTTTGTCAGCCTAGTAGAGCAATACTCAAAGATCCATCCTGTTTTGTCTGGAGTTCCTCAGGGTTCAGATCTCGACCCACTCCTCTTCAGTATCTACATACAACCACTTGGCATATCCTGCGCAGCATCAATCTCATCTACCATTGCTATGCCAATGGCATCCAAATCTAAATCCATGCAAAGCCATCCATCAATGCGTCTGGTCTTTGCATTTCGTCCTCACTGTCAACTGTAAAGACCTAGCTCAAATTTCGTAAACCTTAATAGCGACAAAACAGAAGTGTTCCTTGTTGGAACCCGGCACCAATTGTCCAAGGCTGAACCTAGCAAATTAATGCTTGACGACCTGACCCTTAAAGTTGCTGAGGCAGTCCGGTCTTCTAGGTGTGATTCTTGATTCCTCACTCAGCTTCAATACACACATCAACAAGGTGACGAAGGTAGCCTATTTCCATCTCAGAAATATAGCCAGACTGCGCAACATCCTGTCACACGCTGAAGCTAAGAAGCTAATACACATCTTCATCTTGTCATGAATCGATAACTGCAATGCACTGCTCCTTGACACCCCTGCCTACCTCATCAATCTTCTCCAACGTGTGCAGAATGTGGCTGCTAGAGTTCTCACTCGCACACTCATCCACGATCACATATCCATAGCATTGATGTCTCTCCACTGATTACTGGTTAAATACAGTATTGAATCAAGATCCTTCTTCTCACCCACATGGCTTCCAACATACATCCGTGACCTACTCCAGGCACCCTCCTCAACCCGACCACTCCGATCCTCAAAATACGGGCATGTTGCGTGTGCGCAGATCGCACCTCCATTCGATGGGTGACAGAGCCTTCTCGCGCGCTGCTCCCAGACTCTGAAATGCCCTTCCAGTGGAGATTTAATCAGCTGATTCCCTGGGCATCTTCAAATCTCATCTCAAAACTTACTTGTTCCATAAGGTTTTCAAGCCCTCTGTCTAGGACTGTTGATGCGGCTAGAAGTCAGAATCCCGCCCGAGGCGGTTTGATTGCCGACTCGTACGTGTTGGGTCACTGCCCCTACGCGCGTAGGGAATGCGGTCCCTCGCCCTCTCAATTACCGTCGGGTTCACGAGTGAAGTAGCGGCTGAAGGAAGGAGCAGTGGGTTCTGACTGCCCGCTTCTGCCCCCACCCCGCTGTGGCCCCCGGGCCCCTCAGAGGGAGACACAACGCGAGGAGAGAGGGGCTCCGCTGCGGCGAGCTCTGGCAAGACCCCGCTGCCTGGCTGACCATCACCGTCCATCCTACTCACTGCGCTACTACAGGTTCCCCGACACACACACGGCGAACTAACCACTACGCCACCGCTTCCCCGCGCCCAACGCGCTAACTGCTGCGCCACCGCTCCCCACACACGGAGTGCGCTAACCGCTGCGCCACCGCTCTCCGTCCCACTTCCCAGCAATACAATTACCAGACACACGTGGATGCTGTTGAAGACGAACTTAATTCCTCGCTGCCGGTCCAGTTCGTCAAAGCTCTCAGCCCCGTCCGTTCTCCCCGCCCGCTACAAAATGGCGGCTCCTTCTCCCCTCACGTGGCTCCCCTTCGCCCCTATTTCTCCGTCTATTGTCAGCTGTTTCTCACTGCTCCCGTCTCTCCATGTATCTCCCCACGTCTCTGCCCGGCCCGTCCTCTACTCTCAGCTCACGTTGCTCTCTTCTCAGCAGCGTCACCCCCTACCCCCTCCCTCTCTCCCCCGTCTCCTGCCCGGGGGACCCCGTCTCGTCCCCCCATTGTTCAGTCGTCGTCTCGAGTACAGCAGCCCTCTGGTCCCAAAACGAGATTGCGCTTTGAACCTGGCCCTTGGTGATGACCCCGGCTGAACCAAATTCCACACCTTGGGGAAAACCTTGGCTTTTATGGAAACCCTTAATGGGGATCCTGGTCGAAAACCCATAGCGTGGGCTCGGGGTGCACCGGTGCGGGTCTCTACCCCGTTGTTGGGTGTCGATTGTGAAATTCATGGCACTACATACGCATTTATATAAGAAGGTTGTGTATACTCCCCCTGTTCTGCGTGGCTTTTCTCTGGTTTTCTACCACAACTAAAGGGCAACAACGACGAGGTTAGCATCACATAGGAGGCAGTGTTCAGCGGGCAGGCGTGGGGTAACCTCGTGGTTCCTCTCGAGTGTTACCTCTCCACGTCGTGCTCTGCCCCAATGCAAACCTTCGACAATTAATGAACAATGGTGTTACGATGTATTCAGCCCTTAATGAGTGTTTATTCGTCGAGTGTCTCTCGATAACTCAATAAGAGTAGTTACCTCCAACGTTTATAACGAGCGGAGCGTTACCCTCAGCGCTGGGAAAACAAGTGTTTACACTCTGGGATATGGGGCCACTTCCCGCAACATCTCTTACAGATGACTTTCCCTTGTGATGCCGGTGTAATTGGAGAACGCACGGAGTTTTCGTTAATGATTATCATGAGCATCAACGACGATGAATCCACTGCTGGACGAAGGCCACTGCTGGAGCGTCCTCAGCACGGGCGCCTTTCGTGATAGACTGAGACCAAGTGTCAGTGTGCAGGAAACTCAAACGCGCTCTTTTTTGACACCTTGTGCCCGGCGTTGAAACAAATAAATCAGAGACGTTTCGAACAACAATCCTTCATTAAAGAGAGCCATGAATAACACGTGTTGTTGGCGCTTATACATGAAAGGTAGCCGATGCCGAGACGTCAACTTCCCTGGTGGTCTAGTGGTTAGGATTCGGCGCTCTCACCGCCGCGGCCCGGGTTCGATTCCCGGTCAGGGAACGCTTTTTTTACAATATTTTTAAAATTGTTTTCTTTATGTTTAGCGATTGTTGTGCGCGTTTTAGAATTGCAATGCAAAGTTTGTAAACTATCATGAACCTTAATGTACGCACCTCTTTATTACAATATCACCACCACCTATATTTTAAATTTGTGTACGAATTTTACAACGTTGTAAGTAATGTTGAAGTTTCTGATGTGCCACTGTCTGATAACACACAGCCGCGCAGTGTCCATCCGATACATTGCATTAATAATTAATACGAACAATCACCGCGCACGGCATCCGCTCACTCTCCACACAAGGCCACTGTCGTGCCAAGCAAGCCCTGCTCGATAGCGCTCTCTAGCCCTGCTCGATAGCGCTCTCTAGCCCTGCTCGATAGCGCTCTCTAGCGACCGGTGCTGCGAACGATGAGGAGCCGTGGCTACTTCAGAGCCTGATGCTGGAACCCCCAACACACCTGGTCAACGCATTACAGCAGTTGGCCCTGAATTTCTTCTGGTCAGGCAGGAGACACTGGGTCGCGGCC
>JAZEWT010000013.1:15622859-15636156 GCA_036362905.1 Mordacia mordax
GGGGGGGCGTGAGCGCGCGGCGCTTGTGCCAGGCTAGGTGCACCGTGGGTACCTGCAGCGTGATTTGTATGAATTCCTTGAGTTTCTGGAATTTGTCCGAGTCGCCGGAGAGGTAGAGGGGCGGCGGGCTGTCGAGCAGAGGTCTGTGTCTGAGGACGAGGGCGAAGACGTGTGGAACAGTCAAGCAACTACGTTACGTTGCTCCGTGAGCTTAGGCTCGAAGGAACCGTTGAGCTCGTATCGACGTTAACAGTTTCCCAGCGGAGGAGGGGTAAGCAAGTAACAGTACGAAAAAATAATTGAAAGTAAGTTAAGTTAAGCATCTCAGAAATAAGAACAAAAAAACTACCTATAATCATCACGGAAGCATCAGAGAGAGCACAGCAAGCGGGTTCTGTAAAGCATTATTAAACCAATTTTCACCGTTTGAAATCATTAAACAGACAGCTTGTAGCACATGTGTAGAACGACAGCAGTATTGGCAATCGTCAAATCTTCACCATTGATTCAAGCCACGATTGCCAGTGCAACTGTAATTGTCATTAATCGATTGATGAGCATTTCGATTCGAGAATCGATTAGAGAATTTAGATAGAAAGTCTACCATGTGCGCGCAGGAGGCAAAATTATTCCAGAAAGTAGGTGCAGCGAATTGCTTGCACGGCGAGCCAACGCGCAGAGGCAGAGTAGGCGGTCTCAGCCTCCGTTACGCTTACATTGAGACACACGCACTCACACAGAGACACACGTACTTACACTGAGACACTGAGACACACGCACTCACACAGAGACACACGTACTTACACTGAGACACACGTACTTATATGGAGACACACGTACTTACACTGAGACACGTACTTACACAGAGTCACACGTACTTACACTGAGACACACGCACTCACACAGAGACACACGTACTTACACCGAGACACGTACTTACACAGAGTCACACGTATTTACACTTGAGACACACGCACTCACACAGAGTCACACGTACTTACACTGAGACACACGTACTTACACGGAGACACACTGTGCACATTTGTCAATAAGAGCCAGTGTGGCCATCATGGAACATTATATAATTAACGACGTTTCGGCCCTGGCCGCTCTTCATAGCACAGGAAGTGGCCCGAGGAAGAGAGGGGGCTCTGTGTGTGCTGTAAAAACTGTGAAAAGGGGCTTTTGCCTTAAACGTCACCGATTTTAAATGTTTCCTTCAAGGACACAGAGTGTTCGTCACGCACTTGTCGAGTCTTTTGATTTCTTTAATAATGACTGTAAGCTCGCGGCCTCACTCTCATATGTCGTGGTTGTTCTTTCTGGCGTGCCGATCTCTCCACACCTCTGTACAGCGCTCCAGAAGTGCAATGATTATGATCACTTCCCTCCTCCCTCTCCCCTCCCTGCCCTCCCTGCTCACCCGCGCCGGCCTTCTAGGAGCGACAGCAGCAGCTTGCGCCCCGCCTGCTTGTGCCGATAGCGGCTGAAGTCGTTGGTGAAGATGGCATCGGCCTGGCGCTTGGCGAGCGAGGGGAGCCCCGAGGCGTCGCTCGCGCTCAGCGCCGAGCTGTGGGTTGTGGGAGGGGTGGCAGGGGTGGGAGTTGTGGGCACAGCGCGCGCGTCCAACTCCCGGGCACAATCGGGCCCGTGGTATCGGACCGGTGCCCGAACGCAAATGCTGCCTCGCTCCGAATGGCGCGGCACGGCGGTGACGGAGTGGTCACGGTCCTGCGTAACAGCGAGAAGGCCCTGGGTTTGATGATCAACTCCTGCGCGGACTTTGTATGTTCTCAGCCAGTTCTGCAGGGGTTTCCCCCGGGTTCTCCGGGTTTCCTCCCACAGCTAAAGTAAACGCCTCAGTGCTGGCGGGTTTTAAACTTCGGAGGCGAAACGTGATGAAGGGGGAAAAGAGGAGCGCTCGACACGGCTATCCCGAAAGAACAGCTATGGAGAGCAATTCTCATGCATCGAGCTTTGACGAACCTACATCAGAACATTCCGGTGTAATTAACACATCAGCATCGACTCGCTTAACGCGAGAACTTGGCAGAACCCTCCTGATTAAGCAGGGGTCTCCAACCCATCTCAACACAATATCACGTTGATAATCTAAACGCAACTCTAGATCTACTGTTACAAATTCAACTTTGCTAACACTCAAAAAAGTACTCTATCCATAGCACTCCTTAGCATGACACCTGTGCTTGCTGCACCCTACCGAAGTGTGCTGCACTCTATCCGTGCTTGCTGCACGCTATCTCCAGAAGCTTGCACTTGCCACCCAGGACCGCCAAATATTTAAAAACAAGCACTGTACAAAATATTGGGTTTTCCCCAGTTGCACATCTATTTATTTATTTATTTAAGGTTAAGATCAACTGCTCTGGGATGGATCGCGATCGACTGGCATGGAGACGCCCTGCGATACCGTGTCACGCGCCTCGGCGAGGCTCCCTTGGGTGAGCAAGAGTGGCGACGGGTAGCGAGGGGGCGGTAGCGAGGGGGTAGCGAGGGGGGTAGCGAATGGATATGGGGGAGAGGGGGGTCACTCACCCGAGGTGCGCCGCCAACAGCCCATCCATGTAACGGCGCGCGGACATCTGTGCGAGCACGTGGCGATACCCGCTCGTGAAGATCCCGTCCGCGTGACGCTCCCGCCTGCGCACGGCGGGCACACGGCGGGTAGCGCTACTGCTCCGCAGTAAGAAAGACCCCGGCTCGAGACCCGGCTCGGGTGCCTTTCCGTGTGGCGCTTTTGCATGATCTCCCCGTGTCCGCGTGGGTTTTCGCTGGGTGCTCCGGCTGTCCCTCGACAGTCCAAACACATGTTGCCGAGATTAATCGTCCTGACAAAATTGTCCCAGGTTCCCTGAGATGTAACGTGTTTAACCTTTTCTGCTAAACAACTGTCATAAAGCTCTACGTAGATCAACGGTTCCTTCCAGCTTGAATAGAAACTGACTGGATGGCACAGTGCGGGGTGCAGCGGCTGGCACAATGCCTGCCCGGACGCCTTTGTCTCTCCAGGAGGAGTCCACCCCAAGGATGAGCAACACCGGTTAGGATAAATATTCGTCACTGATGTTGATTGTGAGCGCGATTGGAACTCGAGTTGCCGGGTTCGTGTTGCAATGCTGTGACCACTGCGCCGCCGTTCCCCACACCGATAGCTGTGGGGGGAAGGGGGGCTTATGTCAATCCACTTCTGGATGACGGCCTTCCCGAGCCGCTCGAACCGTGGGGGTTAATTGACCATACTTCACCTCGCTGGTTTGCGTGTTTGCCTATGAGCCGAGCTCGGAAATCGAGCCTGGGACGCTCTTGCAATGAGGCGGCAGCGCTAACTCGCCGCGATTCAAATGACTTTAGAGGTATCCATGGCATACATTTCCAGGGAGGGGCAGGCCCTAACACAGGGTGATGCACTGCTCCCTGCGAGCTCTCGACGGACACTGCTGCCGCTGCATCTCATCACAAGATGACGTCAATGGGAGCATAGCTGGAATAATATCGAGATTGAGGAGGGGGCAGTGATTATTTATATGTTCCCATTATTATTATGATTTTGTTCCATACCTGAAGATAAACCAGGAGTCTTAGCTGCAGTGACGGTGTGCGCAGCGGCAGCACTGCGCGCGGGATTAGAGGAATGAATCACGAGAGATATCTCTCGCTTTCTCTCTCTCTCTCGCTCCCCCTTTCTCTCCCCTCCGCTGTCTTCTGCGCTCTCCCCTCTTCTATCCCCGCTCTCTGATCCGAGCGGTTCGCCGCGCGCCCAATTATGCCGCGGCGCTCATCCCGAGGAGCGAGACTCACAACCCCCTCACCCCGCTCTCTGGCGCTCTCATCCACATCCATATCAGTGTCTTAGCTTAGCTCACTCACAAATCCCCACTTGCTCTTTGCGTTTTCTCTCATCTGTAAAAAAAAAAAGTCACTTCTGTCTTTACGAACTTTGGTTTAATCAGCTTTTCCGCGTTTTTTGTACTTTTAACGCTTTTGAAAAAATAAATAATTTTCTTAAAAATACGAACAAAAACTCCCCCACCCTCACACTCTCTCACCCTCACTCTCACCCTTTCTCTCACCCTCATCCTCTTTCATGCATTCGTGCTTTAATCTTTGGGACAGGAGCATAAAAACCAAATGACGAATCTACCCCCCCCCTCTCTCTGTTTCTCACCCCTCATCTGCGATGAGGTTATTGTCGAGGGTGGTGACGATGAGACGTTGAGAGCCTCCCGCGGAACTGTCAATCACAGTTCGGCTAGGTGGTCGCAGCCGAAGCCACGGATACCCCCCTTCCTCCTCCCTCCACCTTCTCCCGCTCTACCTCCCCCCCTCCTCCTCCTGCTGCTCGGAGCTACGAGCGCTCTCTCTCCCCTCCTCAAGGGGGAGAAGGTCTCATCTCATCTCATTGTCAGAAACCGCTTAATCATGTACAGGGTCGCGGTGAGCCGGAACCTATCCCGGCAGACACAAGACGCAAGGCAGGGATACACCCACGATGGGACGCCAGTCCATCACCGGACACTGAGGGCAATTTAGTCTGCAAGCCAATTCACCTGTGGAGCAGCATGGTTTTTGGACCGTAGGAGGAAACCGAAGTGCCCGGCGAAAACCCACGTGGACACGGACAGAACATGGAAACGCCACACAGAAAGGCACCCGAGCCGAGATTCGAACTCGGAACCTTCTTGCTGTGAGGCGACAGCGGGGGGAGAGGGTGCTACGGTGAATATTGGAGCTGGCTCGCCGTGTATATGTGGGTTTTCCCTGGGTACTCCGGTCTCCTACCTCAGTCTAAATAGATGCTTCCTAGATTATTTGTTTTTACTAAATTGTCCCGGTTCCCTGAGATACTGTTACTTACTTGCCTGACCCCGCTGACGAACTGTTAAAAAGAGCCATAGAGCTCAACGGTTCCTTCCAGCTTAAGTCAAAGTTAACTGCCTTCTTCGTAGCCCCTAACAGCTTTGAAAGGCCGTTGCCCGGAACGTCGACTGGGGTGTGCGCGAGGTCACTCGCGGGTCGGGTGCCGGGTGCGCGGAGCCCTGTGGCAGAAGGCGGCCCTGTATCCCCGGTCCCCAGGACCCAGCACAGAGTGCTCTACACACAGTCCCGTGATGTGGCCGAACATCACAGCTCCACTCACACGGCTGGATGCGAGAGGGGGGTAAGAGGAAGGTAACGGACGTGAGTGATTGTGAGCGTTGGGAGATCTGGGAATGGTCGGAGCGCTGTGAGAGACGTGAGAGATGTGAGGTGATGGGAGCGATGAGGCGGGGGGCAACCTGGCCAGCGCGGTGGGGCCGGGCCCTGGCAAGGCGACCGCGCTCAGCGCGAGCAGCAGCAGGAGCAGGACGGCGCGGAACGGGGCTCCACGCGACATCGCGCGGCGAGGAACCTGCACGCCCAGGGGAACACGGGTACGAGAGAGGGGAGACACGAGTCTCCCAAACGCCATCCCTCCCATCACACCGCCTAACCTCGTATCACTAACCCCACGCCTCCCATCCCTCCAGCTGCCTTCCATCGCTCCCACTACCTATCATCACTCCCACTAACTCCTATCACTCCCACTAAATACCATCGCTCCCATTGCCTCCCATCACTACCACTGCCTCCCATCACTCCCACTGCCTCCCATCACTCCCACTGCCTCCCATCACTCCAATTGCCTCCCATCACTCCCACTGCCTCCCATCGCTCCCACTGCCTCCCATCACTCCAATTGCCTCCCATCACTCCCACTAACCTCCCATCGCTCCCACTACCTCCAATCATCCAAGCAGACACACACAGCCGTGAGCAGCAGCAAGTCATAGCTATAGGACTTCAAGGCCTTACGGGACAACTGTTAAGAAGAGCTACATAGCTCAACGGTTCCTTTCCGCGTAGATGCAGACTAGTTTTGGAGTCAGGAGGAGGAAGTCGCTTCGTCGCGGTCTTTGACCGGAATCATCAGCAAGGAGTTTTGCTTCGTGCTGGAAGAAATCGGATGAACCCCTGCTTGGCGCTTCTCGACGAGGGGGGGCATCACTCTCGGCTCTGCCACATCACTGCCAGAGCCTCTCATACCTGATATTCCGATATAAGCACTGCCCCGGCTCAATGCATGCTTAGCTTCTCAGCTCCGACGCGAGCGTGCAGCGCGGGCTGTTATAATGTTACAATAACTCCACATTCTTATGGTGGGCGCGAGACCATCTACAAAATAACGCATGTTGACTTCCCAACACAGCGCTACTCATTTTATCGACCCCCGCGGAGCAGCGACTGATGGTCTGAGTCCACGCGGAAGTCAACTCGGATCGTGCAGACTTTGAGCCGCGCGCGCTCTGTCCGCTGAGCCGCCCTCCCTCTGTTTTATTGCTTCGAGTACCGGAGAAGCTCGTGCACCCCGAGAGGGAGATTGTCCCAGCAACGTCCGTGCAGCGAGACGGGGTCGTAGTTGTGTCTACGGTGTTCTGAACCGATTCTGGGCCTCTCCTAGGTCGACTTAGCCTCAAACGTGTACCTGCTGCTGGGCGGGAGACAAAGGCGGTCGGGCGTGGCGCTGGGCACCTGCCCCGCTCGTGTGCCCTGCTGGCCTTCACAAGCGTTCGCAAACGGCACTTGACCCTACCGTCTGTGAAGGCTATAAAGGGGACCTTTGTGTTGGTGGTGCTGTTTGCATGTTGACTTGGAGGGCTGATTGTTGTCTCTGTGTTGATGTCTCTGTGTTGGTCTTTGTGCGGGGAGCGGTGGTGCAGTGGTTTGCGCAATGCATTACGAATCGAGAGAAACTCAGTTCTGACGACGGTCATGACATGTTTTCTAATAAAAATTTGGGCCGTCCCCTAGGTTGGCTCAACCGTAAATAAGTACATTGCGCGGTGAGACAAAGGTGGCACAGCGTGGTGTTTGCCAACGCCATTTGTTACCCTCTTTGCCATCCTTAACATGAGTCCGCCCTTGCCCTGAGCATCGATGTTGGCTATACGGTGACTTTGTCAGTGTAGTTGGATTTACGCTGTTGGGTGGCTGCGTTGCTTCAGAGTTGGCAGCGCGCGATTGGGACTCGCCGCGTACTCGCCGTGTACACCGCGCTACAGTACACAGACTCGCCGTGTGCTCGCCGTGTACACCGCGCTACAGTACACAGACTCGCCGTGTACTCGCCATGTACACCGCGCTACAGTACACAGACTCGCCGTGTACACCGCGCTACAGTACACAGACTCGCCGCGTACACCGCGCTACAGTACACAGACGCGCGTGTACACCGCGCTACAGTACAGAGACTCGCCGTGTACATCGCGCTATAGTACACAGACTCGCCGTGTACACCGCGCTACAGTACACAGACTCGCGTGTACACCGCGCTACAGTACACAGATTCGCGTGTACACCGCGCTACGGTACACAGACTCGCCGTGTACACCGCGCTACGGTACACAGACTCGCCGAGTACACCGCGCTACAGTACACAGACTCGCGTGTACACCGCGCTACAGTACACAGACTCGCCGAGTACACCGCGCTACAGTACACAGACTCGCGTGTACACCGCGCTACAGTACACAGACTCGCCGTGTACTCGCCATGTACACCGCGCTACAGTACACAGACTCGCTATGCCGCGCGGGTCAGATCTACCGCTGCTGCGTGAGCAGTGATCGCACACAGCTGTGGTTCCCAGGCACTCATCACAACAATAACTTGCTCGACATGTACCGTCGCAACATGTGGCCTTAACGTGAAGTGTACGGACAGTGGCTGTCTTCATAGCATATCTTCATAGCATATTTCATAGCATAACTTCGTAGCCCATCGCAATGTATGACCGATAAAAAGGATGAGGATCGTTTCATAAATTCGTCACCGATGCTGGCTGTGTCCGGGAATCAGAACTCGGGTTGCCGATTTCAAATGAGAACCATGTCCTGAAACGTCGCCTATTATATGTTAGATTTACATTCATTTTATTGAACAAGTATGCTCTTAAAATCTACCACCTACTCTCATCGTCGTCATCGTCAGCCGTGATCAATGCACTGCTGGATAAAGGCCTCCGTAGTGTTTGCAGTGAACAGGCGCGCCACTGCTCAGTTCACGCGATGCGGTGTCACCTTGCGTGGGGATGGTTGTGTCTCCCGTGACCCATCTGACTATTCATACAGAACCGAATCCGAACCGGGATCTACTAACCCCGAAGCTGGTTCCAAGTGAATGATATGACCGGAGGAAGGCGGTCATGTTCCAGAGTTGTGTGTTACCTGAACGTCACGCAGCGATGCCGATGATGCTGTAGGGGATACCGTGCCGCTGTCCAAGGTACTCAGACACAGGCCACCACCAGTGTTGCTTTATGTGTTTATGTGTGTTTATCTCTGCGCGTGTATCTGCGCGTGAGTTAATCTGTTTGTATTTGTGTCTGTGCCGTGACCGCGTGTCAGCAAGCCTCTGACACTTCGCGTGGCCTCAGAGTGCACCTGACCTGGCACACGACGCCGTGGAGACGTCACCGCCACTTACTAGCGAACAAGCACAACAACCGTGTATTTGTGTGTGCGCGCGTGTGTGAGTTGGAATTTATTCGTTTGTCTATCTGTGTCACCGTTTATCCGCGTGTGAGTTTATTTGTGTCTATCTGTCACCGTTAATCCGCGTGTGAGTTTATTTGTGTGTCTGTGTCACTGTTAATCCGCGTGTGAGTTTATTTGTGTCTATCTGTCACCGTTAATCCGCGTGTGAGTTTATTTGTGTGTCTGTGTCACTGTTAATCCGCATGTGAGTTTATTTGTGTCTATCTGTCACCGTTATTCCGCGTGTGAGTTTATTTGTGTGTCTGTGTCACTGTTAATCCGCGTGTGAGTTTATTTGTGTCTATCTGTCACCGTTATTCCGCGTGTGAGTTTATTTGTGTGTCTGTGTCACTGTTAATCCGCATGTGAGTTTATTTGTGTCTATCTGTCACCGTCATTCCGCGTGTGAGTTTATTTGTGTGTCTGTGTCACCGTTAATCCGCGTGTGAGTTTATTTGTGTGTCTATCTGCGTGTGAGTTGTTTGTGTTTTTCTCCGATCGCGTCCACGCGCGAGCGCACGCGTGGGGTGGTAAAGGCGTCCCACCCTCGGCAGCAAGAGCAGCAGCAGAGCACGCAGCGATCGGACGAGGCAGCCCAACACACGCGTTTAAATACAAGCGAGAAGTGACGGGGCAGGCGGGGGTTGGGGGGGGGGAGGTAAGAGAGGCAGGGTTGAGAGCGGCGAGGTTTGTGGTGGCGCGGTGGCGCATAGAGCAGCGCTGCTGCCTGACAGCAGGAAGCCTCCGGGTTTGATTCCCAGGTCGGTTGTATTTTTCTGTGAAGTTTGCATGCTTCCCTCGTGTCCACTTGAAATTTGGCCGCGTTCTCCGTTTTCCTCTCTCAGTGTAAAAACATGCTGCTGATTTCGGGAAACCGATCTGCTGACTAAACTGTTGCCGGTGCAGCAATTTAGTCAGCAGGTCACCTGGTTCAGGTGACTGTGTCCAGGTGACTATGTCCAGGTGACTGTGTCTGGTTGACTGTGTCCAGGTGACTGTGTCCAGGTGACCGTGTCCAGGTGACTGTCTGGTTGACTGTGTCCAGGTTACCGTGTCCAGGTGACTGTGTCTGTGTCTGGTTGACTGTGTCCAGGTGACTGTATCTGGTTGACTGTGCTGGTTGACTGTGTCCAGGTGACTGTGTCTGGTTGACTGTGTCTAGGTGACTGTGTCCAGGTGACCGTGTCCGGGTGACTGGGTCTAGGTGACTTTGTCGAGATGACCGTGTCCGGGTGACCGTGTCCAGGTGACTGTATCTGGTTGACTGTGTCCAGGTGACCGTGTCCAGGTGTCTGTGTCTGGTTGACTGTGTCCAGGTGACTGTGTATGGTTGACTGTGTCCAGGTGACTGTGTCCAGGTGACTATGTCTGGTTGACTGTGTCCAGGTGACCGTGTCCGAGTGACCGTGTCCAGGTGACTGTGTCCAGGTGTCTGTGTCTGGTTGACTCTGTCTGGTTGACTGTGTCCAGGTGACCGTGTCCGGGTGACCGTGTCCGGGTGACTGTGTCCAGATGACTCTTTCCGGGTGTCTGTGTCCAGGTGACTGTGTCCAGGTGTCTGTGTCTGGTTGACTGTGTCCAGGTGACTGTGTATGGTTGACTGTGTCCAGGTGACTGTGTCCAGGTGACTATGTCTGGTTGACTGTGTCCAGGTGACCGTGTCCAGGTGACTGTGTCCGGGTGTCTGTGTTTGGTAGACTCTGTCTGGTTGACTGTCTCCAGGTAACAGTGTCCAGCTGACCGTGTCCAGGTAACTGTGTCCGGGTGTCTGTGTTTTGTAGACTCTGTCTGGTTGACTGTGTCCAGGTGACCGTGTCCGGGTGACCGTGTCCGGGTGACCGTGTCCAGATGACTCTTTCCGGGTGTCTGTGTCCAGGTGACTGTGTCCAGGTGACTGTGTCCGGGTGACTGTGTCCGGGTGTCTGTGTCTGGTTGACTCTGTCTGGTTGACTGTGTCCAGGTGACTGTGTCTGGTTGACTCTGTCTGGTTGACTGTGTCCAGGTGACTGTGTCTGGTTGACTGTGTCCGGGTGACTCTTTCCGGGTGTCTGTGTCCAGGTGACTGTGTCCAGGTGACTGTGTCCAGGTGACTGTGTCTGGTTGACTCTGTCTGGTTGACTGTCTGCAGGTGACCGTGTCCGGGTGACCGTGTCCAGGTGACTTTGTCCGGGTGTCTGGGTCTGGTTGACTCTGTCTGGTTGACTGTGTCCAGGTGACTGTGTCTGGTTGACTGTGTCCAAGTGATTGTTTCCAGGTGACTGTGTCCGGGTGTCTGTGTCTGGTTGACTCTGTCTGGCTGACTGTCCGGGTGATTGTGTCCGGGTGATTGTGTCCAAGTGATTGTGTCCGGGTGACTGTGTCCAGGCGACTGTGTCACCTTCCAGGAATTAACGTCAGCCGGGCGTGCTGCTTGCCGCCTACCGCGTCATGCACTCGCTCACGGCCGGGTTCAGAACTCAACAGGCCCTGTGGAGCCCGTAGAGTAACTTTGTAGTGTTGCTTAAATAAACAAAACTTCCACGCATGATGAAATTATTATACCTTCTTGCTAGATTTTCTGATTACACAACCCTGGACTAATTCATCGAAGGTGATTTGATGAAGATTGTCCGCTTCCATACACAGTGGGCAAAGTGAGTCGAGTCTGTCCTGACAACATTGTTGTTCTCTGAGAGTTTTTTTTAATTTTTTTAAGCAAAGATAAAAAGCGTTCTGCGAAGCAATTAATAATCATAAATGTTATAATAATACGGGCGGCACAGTGGCCCAGTGGCCCAGTGGGTAGCGCTGCCGCCTCACAGCAAGAAGGTCCCGGTTTCGAATCTCTCGGCTCGGGTGCCTTTCTGTGTGGAGTTTGCATGCTCTCCCCGTGTCCGCGTGGGTTTTCGCCGGGCACTCCGGTTTCCTCCCATAGTCCAAATCATGCTGCTGCATAGGTTAATTGACTTGCAGACTAAATTGCCCGCAGTGCCCGGTGATGGACTGGCGTCCCATCGTAGGTATATCCCCGCCTTGCGCCCTGTGTCTGCCGGGATAGGCTCCGGCAAACCGCGACCCTATACAGGACTAATCGGTTTCTGACAATGAGATGAGATGAGTTTATAAAAATACGTAATGCGATCTCTACATTTGAAAATGCACGTTGAATTCCGTCATTCATTACCATCGTGAAGATCAATGCGTGATCATTTGTTTTTCCACGTTCCATTCAACTTTGCGCGCACGTGCAACTGTTGGAGTTCTGCACAGAGATGATCAAGTAATCAGGGTCCGAGTCAACTCGCTTTTGGCGAACCTTGTCAAATGACCCATGAAACGCGATTGTTTTCAACCCACGAACATCCTTCTGCAGTGACGGACACCGTGGACAACGGTTGAGCTCAGCCATTGTTGTGATCTTTCCAAATCATCCACTTGTACGGGCAAAGCAACATTCCCGTGTGTTATTAAATGTTATCACCAACTTAATGGCTACCACCAACAACACAAACAAAAAAGTTTTGCCTGCTGTGCTGGTGCATGAAGCACGTCTGTGGTCTGCCTATTGGATAATCCAACACTGCCCATGCCGGAATTCATAGCTGCTACTTGATTACAGCACCCCCTCTAACAATGTGAGAATCCAAAGCCCTCTACAACCTAGCGAGAATATGTACACATCTGGGTCTTCATTTGAAGCTGAGTCGACCTTGCGGAGGCCCAGGATCGGGTCAGATAATGGTCAATGGTATTGGCTGCGAGCCGCAATCGAAATCGGGGAACCGGGTTTGCAGTGCAAACCGCTGTACTGGAGATACCGGGAACCCTGGAGGTGTCGATATGTGTGTGTGTGTGTGTGTGGAGTGTGTTATGTTCTACATGACCCATCAGTGGGCCGCGAACGCTACCTTGTGGTCCGTAGAGAGTCAAGTAGGCTTTGACGTACAGAAAACTGAGAACAGCGTTTGACGGATTTCTTCTGGAGTCTCCGGTTTTCCCTTTTAACCAAATTTTGCCAATGCTTGAAAATGACTGGCACAGACTGAATTAGGATCGCCCCCAAAACGGTAAAGCTTGGCAGGACCCTCCTGCAATTATAATCTTGAGACTCAGCGAAGGCACCATCGTCCCTTACAGACTGACGCGCGAGAAGGCTGAGACGACGCCTCCCCCTCACCTCTGCTCATGGAATGGACACGGAACGTTTCTGTGCTGTCCGCCCCGAATGCCGCGATGCAGGGAAGAGCCACGGGAGGGCGCCCTCGGCCCGCGAGACCATCGGACCGCTCTGCCGTGGCCAGGAGCTCCACGCTCACACAGAACCAGACACTCATAGACTCCCTAGAGAGCCACAGACTCATATTGATACATAAACACATAGCGATGTACAGAGCTACATCGTCTAACAAAGAAACACAGAGTGATGCACAGAGACTCATACGGCCTTAAGCCACCTAGAGATCTCATGTCATCCCATTGTGTGAAACCGCTTAGTCCTATACAGGGTCACGGTGAAGCCGGAGCCTATCCCGGCAGACACAGGGCGCAAGGCAAGGATATACCGACGATGGGACGCCAGTCCATCGCCGGGCACCGCGGGGCAATTTAGCCTGCGAGCCAATTAATCTATGCAGCAGCATGCTTTTTGGACTGTGGGAGGAAACCGGAGTGCTCGGCGAAAACCCACGCGGACACTCCACACAGAAAGGCACCCGAGCCGAGAGATTCGAAACCGGGACCTTCTT
>JAZEWT010000013.1:15724948-15743002 GCA_036362905.1 Mordacia mordax
GGGGGGGGGGGGTCAGCCAGGCGGTCAGGTGGCACCAACCCACCAGACATTGCTCTGCTACATGAAATGTATTATTTTATGAGCCAGTTAATGAGTGTTTTGTTTTAGTTGTGGGAATAAACCCATACTGAACAAGGGGAGAGAACACCAACTGTGCACGGAAAGACACTCGTGGCTGAATTCCAATTGGTTCGAGCAGGGCTTTCAGAGGCGCAGATGTTACCGCTATGTCACCCTTTATTCAGTCTTAGGTTTGACACGCACGTGACAGGCAAGAAGCAATGCGCGCAGCTTAATTAGCACTTCCTAACACAGGTAAACATAGAGACCCAACACTGAGAAGAGACTCTAACCCAGTGGTTCTTAACCTGGGTTCGATCGAACCCCAGGGGTTCGGTGAGTCAGTCTCAGGGGTTCGGTGGAGGTCAAGACACACACCTCACTCATATGATTCGTGATGACACGCCCCGCTTGGCCATCACTGGCTGCAGGTGATCACATTTTATTTTTCCAATAAAGAAGGTTTCGGTGAACGCGCATATGAAACTGGTTGGGTTCAGTACCTCCAACAAGGTTAAGAACCACTGCTCTAAAGTGAAAGGAGGCACGTTTTTCGTCAGCGGTGAAGCTGATGCGAGTGGTTATTTAGCTTGTTAGTTAGCGGTAGGGCTCGGAAACGGTTGACCAGTGGAGTATAATGATATTTTCATTTCTAAAGATTATGGCTGCTCCGCGTAGTTGGTTTGGTTCGTGGGCTAGAGTCACAGATGCCACTTAACACGGCTGAGCTACGTTGGCTTGGCATTTTATTGGAGCGTTTGGTAACAACCCCCCCCCAACTTGCTAACCTTTCCTCATTACCGCTCATTGCCTTTTTATTGCTGGACACTGGCACGTCTCGTCGTGAGCTGCACGGCTCAGCAATCGTGTCTGTCGGCTGGAACTGTGTCTGTGGCTGCCAAGACTGATCATCAATCATAGAGATTGTTGTCGTTATCGCTCCGTCGCCCAGGTTCAGAGCCCCTCGTCTCCAGACCTGTTCCTGTTCACCCGCTCATTAACTCTTTAAGTGAATTCTTAAATGTACGGAATTCACATTTCGATGTAGATGTTCTCCCCATGTCAATTCACTCCTTGTGCATATATTTCATGAGGCTCTAAGCGTCAGAACAAACCATATCAATGGTATGGAGCCGACTAATACAACGGTCGAGATAGACATTACACTACAACGGAATCCAGTACACACGTGGCAAGAGACAGGGACACGCAAGTGAAACAGACAGATGTTTTAAGCTAGATTATACAAATGGGACGAAGCGTAGAGTTAGCCGGGACTAATGCGACCATGGAAGTGAGGCAGTACAAGTGAGGTGCAGTGTGGATGAGACCAGGAGTACAAACCCGCCAGGTACGGACCGGCATTGTCCCGACCAGACAGATGGCTCAGCAGCAGAGGGAGACACTCGCAGCTGAATGTTGCGAGTTTATATCCTGGTAGAATGTTGGCTCAAACCCTCTGGCATCGATAAAATTAGCACCACTTTGTGGGGAAGTCATCAGTGATTGTCCTATGGATTTGTTCGCAACTGCCATAGGAATGTGGAGTTCACCCCACTAGATCAAGGCTGTAAACAGCAGATGAGCTCCACTCCAATACTCATTATTGGAAATCAGTTTGACAGCACAATAAATACAACGCAAGTGAAATGGACACTGCAAAAAAGACACTACGACCAAACAAAGGTAAGGAATCGATTTTAGAATCAAAGCATGACCACAAATTGTGACAATTGGAGTGCAGCGGAGATAGGTGACATGCCTTAACATCGGAGGGATAAGGCCAGCGCTGGTGATGAGGAATCTGTGCGATTGTCCGCGTGAGTAGTGAGCCCCGGCCACCCCGGCATTCACGCAATGGTCCAGATTTGCGCGCTGTCCTCTGGTACCAACCCCTGACATTGGTGGCCTTAGCTCCTGCAATTAGCCCTAAAAATAAGTCTACAGGTAATCTGGCTGCAATGTGCTGCGTTGTCTCTGTAAGCGCTATTGTCTCACTATCAAAATGTTTTCAAGTTCACACCTCTCAGAGAATTTGTCCATATTTGCCAGGGCTATTTTGAGTTGGTACAGGTTTTTAGGATGTCAGCAGCAGTTGTCCTATGGATCTATTCGATCCACCATAGCAATGTGGAATTTACTGGCTCAGGAGCCACTGATGGGAGATGGGCACCACCCATTGCTCGTATGAGAAGGAAGAATGTTCACTTTGCCTGTCAATCATGCAGTCGCCCTGCAACAGTTTTTTTTATTTCAGAATTTGACCTCGTTCACTCAAACAACATATCGTGTGCTTTTAAATGTCTCCTCACTCGTTGAAATTGGTGGGATGTTGAAGGAAGCGCCACCCAAGCAAACGTGTCAACGCATTATCATCTAATCACACCGGTGCTGTAGGCTGCAGCAGTGGCTCGATCATCTCCGTGGATGTTCAGTGATTCGGTACTGCGAGAGACCTCGGTTATCGTAATTGACTTGTGGTTACGCCACATAATGATCTGACCGTGTCGATGTCGTGAACCCCTCCACCACCTGGCACAGCTCGCACAGAGTGTTCAAAGCAGGGATTATTATTGTTTCATTTCCATCGACGATGACCCGATGAACGATTCTCTGTACGGGGTTTCATCATCGCCCCTCTGGTGACGAATGATACAATTCATAACGCACGCGCATTCCACGGACGAGACAGATAGAGGCGTAGTGAGCAAACCGCAGAGAGAAGGCGGAGGTAGCCATACGGTCAGCTGGCGCCAACCTGCCAGACACTGCTTTCTAAATATCATGACGTGATTGGACAATTCATTTATGAGTGAGGTTTTTTTAGTTTTGGGTGGAAAGTGGAGAACCCGAAGAAACTCACACAGAAAAAGAGGGATAATACACAGCCATTGACGTATGACTCTCAAACCATTGCTTCCAGTACACACAATTGGACGCATACATCGTGATGTTTAGTCACGGATTGGTGTTGGGCTACATGCAGCGGTTACTCAGTGGATCTCTACGCGCGTCTAGGAGTGTCTTTTAGAGACTGTCGACGATCAAGCCACTGTCGACTTATTCCAATGTCTCAATGGACCTCTGCGCCTGTGGGTCTGAATACGAGTTTATGGGTCTCTGTTTATATGTCTGGCTCTGCATGCGAGTCTGTGGCTCCCTGTGTGAGTCTGTGTGCGTTCGTGACGATCAAGCCACGTCCATCTTTCTCAGTTCCCTTGTCTCAATTGATTCACCCGCACGCGTTGTCACGCGAGACCAGAAAAGCCAGACCCGAATCTTTGTGTTTCGTTTCAGCCGCCTCCATCCCGATGCAAGGGGAGACGAACTCGCCGGCGCAGTGCACGCTGTGCCGCAGATAGCCTCGACCAGGCCGGCGCGCACAAACCGGCCGGGGAGGACGAGGAGACGAGGGCAGGAGGAGGAGGAGGAGGAATGCCTCTCGCCGAGCCGCACACATTGACAGGGAACCGCAAGCCGGAACGGAAATCAAAACGCGTTATTGCTTTAAAAAGATAGTTGAAGCAGATATCCGAGTGCGTCTCTGCGGTGTCTCACACGAACTCACACGTGGTCGCGCAGAGCAGACGGACTGAGATTGAGCAAAACAAATCAACCCATCACTGGGGGGGGGGATGTGGGGTCACAAGGTGCAAAATTGGGAATTGCCCAGTTTATAAACGATCAGAATTGTTTTATTATAAATTACACAACTATAATAATTTCGCTCTGTATAGTACATATTGTCTCTATCATTTCATACATTTGCCTCTGTTGCATGTTTCAGTATTCATTTCTGTACAATAATACATTAAATATTCTGTGCCTTTACATTCAGACATTCATTAGTACATTGCATTACCAATTAACCGCCTCGCCATTGCCTTTCCCAGCGCACGCCGTGACGGCGGCGGCGCCGCCGGGCGAATGAGAGTCCGTGCGGCCACCGCCGCGAACCGTGAGCCAAGCGTGGTTCTGGCTTTGCTCGCCTTGTGTGGGTGGGACGGTCACTCCGAACGTTTCATTGTGTACTGCCACAGTCGTGGACAGGGGGGGGGAGTGGTGGCGATTCCGTTCCAGCTTCTTGACTGCGTCCAGGTTGTGGATCCGGAGCAGTCGGGAGCAGATGTTGAGTAACTCCATGGACCGCCGGGGTGGCTGGTGTGGCGAGCGATCGAGTCGCCGGTAAGGGATCCCGCAGAGCGGCCCGCGGATGAGCTCGTCGGAGCCGACGAGAGTTCAGGTGGCAGCACGCGTCTGCGCGCCGCCACAACGCGCCGGCGCTCGTCCGAGCCGGGGAGCCCCCCATCGGCCGCGCGAGAGCGGCGCGGCAGTCACGGCAGTCACGGCAGTCACAGGCACGCACGAGACCTACTCCGGGAAGTCGTCGCAGCGGAGGTGAAAACATGCGGCGGGGACTCGGGACGTGATGCACAATTGAAAACAAAAATAAATAATGATCATAATACACACGTACATATAGATATGTATATATACACACACGTTATGTAAAGTCCACGAAATAATTAGAAGAAGCCTACGTGGAAACTTCAGGTGCGTCCGCTAATCTAGCGAGGACGGACGAGACTGCGGTGCAGCAGTCGCGCGTGACCTAGCGGTCCCCGCTGCCTTCAAACCAGTGGAGCAAAGCCAGATCACGATGTTGCTCTGTGTGGTACCGTAGAGAGAGCATTTGCTGACTTCGAAAGCAGCGTCCCAATTCCGATTTGTGCTGTTACTTTCAATACAAACTGTTCGTAAAATCGCTAGGGCTGATAGAACTTGCAGCGCACCGCAGCAGAAGTGGTCAATCAAGGTCAGGACGTGGTCACCTCCCAAGCAGCTAAAGCCACGCCGCTCACGCTCCCTCCTCCCCGGCAGATCCCAGCAGCAGAGCCGACACAAAACCTCAGCTACGAGTCCAGATGGTTTCCCAGCGTCTGGAATTTGCACTCTGAAGACTTTAAAAAACAAAACAAAAAATCTCCTTTACCGTCACAGGAGAGTGCGACAGAGGGACAGGGAGACATGCGGACACGTGCAACCTGTACTGGGGACAACGAGACAGGCCCGCAGAGACACGAGCGAGCAGCGCACAGACAGACAGGATGCACCGCGTCTCTGCACCCACACGCTGCGTCCGACACCTCCGCGTTCAGCACAATCCCGGAGCGTTTAAAACACGGCCGTAGTTTGACTCGGTTCACGGCAGCAGCGAAAATTGGGGGCGCGGTGAAAAATCACTCGTTTCTCGCTTCCCTCCGAGAAATGTTGACGTGCACGTTGTGATAGAGGTGAGCGATTTCTCGGTTAACCGCACGATCTGTTAGCGCAGCCTCCACGGTGACGCGCGTCGCACGCGGCACCACAGGCTCGGGATCCGCCACTTGGCTCGCTCGCCGATCGACTGCAAGCGAATTGCTCATTGGCCACAGCCATCATCGTTCTGTTGGCTGGCTGGAGGCCATCACAACGTTGCAGCGTCTTCCTTGTTCGTAATTTAAACAACCATCGGCAACGTTGTAATTTGTCTGCCCAGAATTCTCATATTGGCTCATATTGCACTCGTATTTGATCGTTGTTTTGTTACTCTAGGAGAGAGAGAAAAAAGCTTCCACTGAGTTTCAGGGTTTTTTTTCTGCGTTGATTTGTTTGGTTAATTGCCTCTTGAGAGTTTTGATGTGTAGCAGGAAATCACGGCGCCCACGCGCGTGCGACAACACTCGAAACTCTGCACGGATGGCCTGTCAGACAACTATTGTCGTACTGCTTCCTACATGCTGCACCCATGCCATATATATAGGGCAAAAAACCCATTCATTACTGGCAGGCATGCTGCCAACCCAATTAGATCATAAAGCACTTCGCCCGTAATGTGTCCTTAATTGCACATCGCAACTGCGTCACTGTTTTACATTTGCCATGAATGCGTCGCAAAATTATGCAGACTTCACAATCACTGTGTGTGTGGGAGGGAGGGGGCCAAGGAGCGTTCAACGCGTGTCTGCATACGAGGGTACGGTGGTGTCACTCCCGTCAAAGCCACTCTGTACTGTACACCGATCCCTTCATCCTACCGATATAAAAACTAAAAGTGAAGAGAGGACGCAAACTGACAAGGGTCCGTGCAGAGCCTGAACCAGGCCTTGTGAGAGAATCGGGTTCAGTGGTCGGGCTCCGTAGTGGGCACTGGTTGGAAGTTTGGGTAGGGTTTTTTTTTTAATGGAAAGGTCTGTGCTATTGGCTGCTGGATAGGGTTAGGCATTGTTCAAGTGTTAGAGGTTAGTTGGTTACTGTGCTTATGGCTATGGAGTTGGGGGTTCACTCGCGTGGTAAGAGTAAGGAGCACGATCACTGCTATGGACTAGTTGACCACAATGCTCGGTTTAAGGGGCAGGGGGATAGTGCTTGGGGCTAATCGTTCATGGTTGGGGAATGGTTTGACAGGGCGTGATTATGGTCTGAGGTGGTATCTAGTTAGCCAGTGTGGTGAGGGTTGCGAGTCGTTACAGTTTGGTTGACTGGCACGCTTAGTGTCAGGGCAGGCCTATGTGCTTGGTTTCGTTAGCATTTAGCATCAAGTGTTGGGATGTTTTTGTTGTTAAGGAGTGCGGGTTGGGTCGAGGGTTAGTGATGGGGTGGAAGGCTCCAGCATTGTCTAACCCCCTGTTGTTTGCCAGGATTTGTTGTCCAGTCTTTGTGCGTTTTCTCGCTTTTGGCGTTTATGAGCATCATCATCATCATCCTCATCCTCATCACCACCACCACCACCACGACCACCACGACCGCTGGCATCATCGTTATAAACCCCGCGCCGTCATCATCAGCGATGTTTCCATAAAAGCGAGAGCCAAGCAAGCGGTGACTCGCGTGCCCAGAGCCAAGGGCCCTTGGCACGGGCGCATGCGCCAGACGCGGAGCAGGAGTCGCATTCTCGTCGGCGCCATGGAAAGGAACATCGCAAAGTACCGACGTGGGTTTTCACGGCTCCATGTTTGAGATCTGTTCTCCAGAGATATTGTTTAGGGACAGCCGTGTCGCTCGACGCGTGGGGACCCGCGCGTCTGGGCACTCGCCGCGTGAACGTTTGTTTTTAGTGGCCTCGAAGCAGTCGATCGTGATGGACTGATCTATTCCAGAGTTTTGAAAAGTCGATATTAATATAGCCGGTGTGGCTACCTTTAAATAAATCGCACGTGCAACCACGCCACCATGCAGTGCAGATGTACATTGGAGGGGGAGTCGATTCGGCAATATATTTTGGAGCCGATTCGCTAATCGAAACCAAAATCGATTAAAAGTGATCTTGTGATTTAAAAAGAAAAACTGTGGGAGACCACTGAGCGAGCATCCGCCTTGACAGTAGGTGGCAGAGACGACTGCCGCGGTGACATCGTCAAACGAGACAAAGCGAGCAGAGTAACGGTCCTCGGATCAGTGCCAGACGGAACGGGGGCCACGCACGAGTGCGCGCACACATCGGTGTTAACGTCGTTTGCGACTGTGGGTTTGTGCGTGCGAGAGAGTGTGCGCAAGGTTGCTCTATTGGTACCTATGTGTGGCAATAGGTGTGCGTGCGTGAGTGAATGATTAGGCGCGTATGTGTGTGTGACGGACCATACAGATCTGCGTGCGCCTTTGCATCTGAATGACGGCACCAGTGTCCGTGCGTGAAGGATCGTCCACGTGTATTCCGTGCCATTATAACTGGTATTACAAAAAAAACACAACAACCAGCGTTACCAGTTCATTCGATCGATACTCAACAATGTTACGAGACATCCCCTTGTGACTCGTATCAGGATGAGCCCATCGGTGTAACAGAGTGCGGATGCTAACATCTTGGGATCCAATCTTCTGGGCTCCTGGGAAAGGTCATGCAGGAAGCGCTTCCATTTGCTGCCGACTCCCGCTCAATAGGAAACGTATTCTCCAGAAAGTGCTTCCTCCCTGGTCCAGTGAGGAATGCGATGATGAGAGGAGACAGGTGATCTCTGGCTGCTCACCGTAAGCAATCTCCATTCCGTACATATATTAACGTCTCATGTATGCATAACTTGCAGCTCTGCTGATAAAAGTGATGCATTTCAATTCCGCTAGCGAGGTTTGCACAGCTCGCGTAGGTTGTTTCTTGCAGTTCCTCCTGACGGGGCGGGTTATTGCAATTTGTCGTCATTACAAAGCAAAAAAAAAACAAAAATAAAAGTCCACAAAGGGCCCGTGTCACGAACCAAACGAAACATCCTCAAGCGTGAAGCGGATCGTGGGGTGCTCGCTGCGAGCTTCGTCACCGGAGAAACCGTTCTCTTCAAAAGCCCGGAAGGTTCACCTTTCAGCACCCGTGTTGTGACAACGTGGACCTCACAGGGAGGTCGTGGCATCGCACACGCTCCTCAGCATCGCGCCAGCGATCGGGTGCACATCTGAAACGTCGTGCGTGTTGTTGGAAAGCATATTTTCAACCCTTCCATCAGAAAGCAACATCCGTCGGTCTTGCTTTGGAGATAATCCCCCGGAGCGGGCTCGCTGCGCGAGATTTGCAAGTTTAGTTTACGTCGGATATTTGAATACATTCATAAAACGCCATCGTCTGTCGCCATGATCATGCGTTTCTATTTCGTCTTACGCGTTGGCATCCGACCAAACGTCGCCCAGTCGCCCACTGGACAACGCCCGTGTCTGTCTGCGTCCCTGATTGTGAAATGAACGGACAAAAGAAGAAAAACAAAATCTTAAACGAGAGAAGAACAATAGACAAGAGCACTGCCCGCTGCACAGGGCCCAGGGAGCATTTCTCCTGTCTCGTTCAACTGCTGTGCCCACGGGACAGAGCCCGTCGTGCTGGCGCCTGCCGCTCGCCCCGCACAGCGCCGCCGGCCGCGTGCTGCGGCGCCATCCTCCGGCTCGCTGGTGCGCCACTCTCCGAGCAGGTTTCAAAATTCCACTTGGGGGGAGGCGGGAGGGTGCGCTTCACATGCTGGTCTCGCACACGGTGGACAACGCGTCCACCTCCCCCGCGCCGTCTCCTTCTGGCGCCGGCAGCGCCTTGTGGTCGAGCGGCGCTGACGCGGAGCGAATGTGGTTTTGTCCGTGCGGAGGTGCTGCCTCCACGTGGTTCGCCTCCCCCTGGGACCCTGCGCGAGCCTCCAGGACGGCACCGCCGCCGCCGCCGCCGTCGCCGCCGCCGCCGCCATCGTTGTGGAAGAGGGACCTCGATGGTCTCGCTGCACTACCGCCAGCGCTAGCATCGTCGTGCTCCGCCGCTGGCGGTACGCCCGGGTTGGGCCGTTTCACCGCCACCTCGGCCGTGGTTCTGCCCGGTTGTGCGGCGCCCAGGGAAGACCCGGACAGACCTTTACCCACGGTGCCCAGCGCCAGCGGCTGCGTGCTCAGCTCTGCCAGGCTGCTCCAGCCCTTGCTGCTCCACGGCCTCGCCGCGGCCACCGGGTGCGCGGGACGGCTCCTGACGCTACCGCTGCAGCCCTCCCTCTGCACGCCGCCGAAGGGAGCCTTCTGGTGCTGCTGGCGCTGGAGCGGGGCGTGGGTGTCGCTGACGTGCCAGCTGGAGCGCACACCCGCCGGCAGGTTAGCCCACGGTACGCTGCCCTTGCCACACTCGCTTATGATTGGCAAGGGCTTGGGTCGCGGCTCGCCGGCCATTTCTGACAGGCCAGACATGAAGCTGGGGGCCCGGTCCCCATCCAGGAACTCGGAGGTGCAGCTCGTGAAGCTGTCAATGCTGGAGAAGCTGCGTATCTCTGGGTGCTGCTCGCCGCACGTACCACCAGTCGGCCCGTGGAAGTGCAGGCCCGAGGAGTCGGTGGGCAGCGGGCCCGTGTGGCCCTCCGTGGCTGTTTGGGGCCGCGTCACCGAGCTCGCGGACAGGGCCGTCAAATCCACTGGGGGCCGCGACTTGGCCATCTCATCGAACATCTCCTCCAACCGCTCCACACTCAGCCTCTGCGAGTCTCCTGAAATGGGGTTCGAGGTGGCGCCAGTCGGATGAAGCGCCACAACAGCATCCGCCGCTTCCTCTACCTTTCCGGCCGTGATGGTGGCACGCTTGTCCCGTGGGCTGGGCGGTTCACTGGTCTTCAGATCGAGTGATTTGACGGAGCCGGTCTCCACAAGGGAGCTCACGGAGTGGCGCCCCCATTTCCAGCGGGACGGTGACCGCTGCTGCTGCTGCTGCAGACCGTCGGCCTCCTTCTCCTTGTGCACCTCGATGCTGGATCCGTGGCGCTGGGACATGTCGGAGAGCTCCAGCCCGCGGGCGCACGCCTCCTTCGAATTCATCGACACGATGCTGCCATTGCGCTTGGCGCGCTCAAGTGCCTCGCGCCGCTTCACCGCCTTCTCCTGGCGCTTCTGCTCCTTGTAGAACTCGCTGAAGTTGTTGACGATGATGGGAATGGGCAGCGCGATGACCAGCACGCCCGCGATGCAGCACAGGCCGCCCACGATCTTGCCGAGCAGCGTCTGCGGGTAGATGTCCCCGTAGCCGACCGTCGTCATGGTGATGGTCGCCCACCAGAATGACGCCGGGATGCTCTTGAACTTGGTGTCTTGCTCATCCTTCTCGGCAAAGAAGACGAGGCTCGAGAAGATCATGATGCCCATGGCGAGGAAGAGGATGAGCAGGCCCAGCTCGTTGTAGCTGCGGCGCAGCGTGAAGCCCAGCGACTGGAGGCCCGTCGAGTGGCGCGCCAGTTTGAGGATCCTCAAGATCCTCATGATGCGGAAGATCTGCACGACGCGACGAACGTTCTGGAACTGCAGCACGCTCTTGTTGGACTCGGTGAGGAAGATGGTGATGTAGTAGGGCAGGATGGCGAGCAGGTCGATGACGTTGAGAGCACCCTAGAGAAGACGTCGCGCAAACGTTCAATCACGGGCAGCGGAAGAGCTGGCAATCGGCAGGTGCACACTTATATTCTCCTCTCCAAGGAGTGACTGATGGACCCGTCCATGTAATATCTTTAAATAATGCACGTTCAAGCCGAGGAAATACTGCAACACAGACAGAACTTGGAAGAGTTATGCGCTGTGCGAGTTCATTACAGGCATATGAACTCGATAGTTATATATTTACCACACATCACAGAGGGGAACCTGAACACAGAGTGTAGAAATAGACCGAGGTGTTTGATCACGAACATTCGCAAGAACAATTACCGACACATAACAATTAGGAGATATATTGATTGTTGTTTAAGTAATAATAATACTAAATTCTAAACACAGTTTGTAACACGCGGCCAGATTAATTTAATGTCAAATGTTTTAATATTCAGAGAGCAACTCGGAGGCTCGAGGTAACCCGCAGACGGGGCAGTCAAGCCACCGGTACCAAACCGCCACACACTGCGTCCAATTTGTTGTGTTGTTATTCGCCAATTAATTAATGAGTGTTTTCAGTTGTGTGACAAAGCTGGAGAACTCTGAGAAAACCCACGCAGAATTGGGGGAGAAAACACACAAACTCGACGCACAAACGCGCGTGATGCGGTAATCAAACCGCCTCGGCCAGAACTATAATTCTGTGAGACGCAGATGTCACCACTGTGCCATCCTGCCTTAAAGTCTCGCAGAGCCTCAACAACGTTCTGCGTTGGGACGTTTCGCCAATTCCATTCACCAGGGTTTGGCTATACACGAGAGGGCGCCACAGCAACCTCCTTGTCGCACCTCGCAAAGCGTAAGCCTGCGACACCTGGCAAGCCCAGTGGCGCAGCAGTTACATCTGCACCTCACGGAATTAAAGTCCTCTCTAAGGTGATATAACTTCCGCCTTGGATGCCGTTCTCTGTGGAGTGTCTGTGGTCTCCCCCTAAAACAAAAACCCAGCCTCGATGGCAACATCGCTGATAATTGTTGGCTCATCTCTAATTTATTATTCC
The DNA here is from genome assembly GCA_036362905.1 of Mordacia mordax. Classification (NCBI taxonomy): domain Eukaryota; kingdom Metazoa; phylum Chordata; class Hyperoartia; order Petromyzontiformes; family Petromyzontidae; genus Mordacia; species Mordacia mordax. The sequence goes on from JAZEWT010000013.1 coordinate 15,736,909, forward strand.
TTTCTAAGGCTCTTGAGCGTGCAGTAGCACAAACTCAACAATGACCTCCTCGATCTCTTCCAATTTAGGTTCCGATTTGGCCACAGTACTGAAACTGCTCTGGTCAAAGTAGTTAATGACCTCCTTGTCACTGCTGATTAAGGCTTATCAAGTATTCTTGTCCTGGACCTGAGCGCAGCCTCTGATACTGTTGACCGCCCGACTTTACTGGAGCGACTGGAGAACATGGGGGTCTGTGATTGTGCTCTGCTCTGGATAAGCTTCTACCTCTCTGACTGAAAGCTGTTCGTCATCATTGGAAGGTGCAACTCAGAGATCCATCCTGTTTTATCTGGCGTTACTCGGGGTTCAGCCCTCAGCCCATTTCTCTTCAACAACTGGATAAAGTCGCTTGGCCATACCTGCACAGCCTCAATCTAAGCTACTATTGCTATGCCGATGATATCCAAATCTCTATTCATGCAAAGCCGTCCATCAATGTGATTGGTCTTTGCATGTCGCCCTCACTATCATCTGTGCAGACTTGGCTCAAGTCAAATTTCTTAAAAGTAAATGGCGACAAAACTAAAGTGTTACGTTTTGCAACCCCCCACTAATCCAATTGATGCTTGATGACCAGACCATCGAAGTTGCTAAGGCAGTCCTGAGTCTAGGAGTCATTCTTGATTCCTCACTCACCGTCAAGACACACATCAATAAGGTGACGAAGGTAGCCTATTTCCATATCAGAAATATTCATGGTCACATATCCCTCGTGCTGGCGTCTCTCCACTGGCTATCGGTTATATACAGGATTAAACTCAAGACCCTCCTTGTCACCTACAAGGCTCTCATTGGCGCTGCTCCGATATACATCCGTGACCTACGTCAGGCACCCTCCTCAATACGACAACTTCGATCCTCCAATACGGGCTTGCTGCATGTGCCCAGATCGCACCTCCGGTCGATGAGTGACAGCCTTCTCGCGCGCTGCTCCCAGACTCTGGAACTCTCGTCTATTGGAAATTCGGTCAGCTGAGTCCTAGACATTTTCAAATCCCGTCTCAAGACTCACTTATTCCACAGGGCCTTGAAGTCCTCCGCCTAGGACTGTTGATGCTGCTCGCTGCTGTGTGCTTGGATGATGGCTCGCTGTTGACCTGTGCCTGCTCAGAAAAACGTCTTCCTTCCTTTATTTGTTTTAACAATGATCTTACTTTAATTTGACGGCCTTCGTTGATTTACAGTCATTATTTTACTTATTTGATCTTTTCGAATGCTGCTGACATGCCATTCTCTCTATAGTTCTGTGCAGTGCTTTGTAACCCTCGGGTGAAAAGTGCTTTAAAATGCTTATTTTATTATTATTCTCTGTGGGCATCATCTGAGTTCTCGGGTTTTCTCCCCTACAACTAAATTTTTTTTTATTTTAATCAATTGGCCGAGAGCGTCGTAATCTAGAGGCAGCAGTGTGTTTCCGCTAACTCCCGGTCCCGCGACCGAGCACATTGGCAGACGCGTGCACACACGCGGCCAGGCCGCTGCTCACCTTGAAGAACTTCCACTTGTTGGGCGAGGAGAGGAAGCGCAGCATGTACTCGGTGGTGAACCACGCGATGCACACGGCCTCCACGTGCGCCAGGCTCGGGTTGTCCGTGAAGTGTCCGTACTCGTCCTTGTGCTGCAGCTCGGGCAGCGTGTTGAGCGAAAGCGCGATCGTGGACAGCACGATGAACAGGATGGAAATGATGGCGAGCATCTGTGCGCGCACGGACGTACGCACTGGTGAAGACGAGCCCCCAAGGACGAACTCCCCCCTCCCTCCTCCCTCCCCCGTATCGCCTAATTAGACTGGGGTCAAGTGCTGTTGGCACCTGACACCTATAAAGGTGAGAGGTGGCCGGTCAGAACCAGGCCTGGCCACCTCTGTCTCGTTTGTGAAGATGCTTACACGCTGTGCCAGGTACTCACTTGAGGCTGAGTCAATGTAGGCGAGGCCCCGCACCGTTTCAGAAAATCATCACTGGTGTTGGCCATTGCTTGGACTTTGAACTCGGGTCGTACATTTCGTAGCGCAGTGCTAACCGTTACCGTATCTCTCCCGCACACAGGCGTGCGCACGAACACATTCGCGAATACTTGAGGCACGTGCGCGCACACACACAGGCACTCACAACTCAGGTTAGAGTGATTTCCTGTTCAAACGAACGTTGGACCAGTGCTCGTCTCGTTTCGACAGCTCCTGAACTAGTGGTGGAAATTCCACATCCTATGGTAGTGTAAGAATTGAGGGAGCAGCATTCCTGAGTTCCCCACGAAGCAGAACTCGCTATGTTAATCCCAGCGGGCATTTGAATTCGGAGCCTCCCGACTGTGACCCCCACTGTCCTGCCGAGCCACCCGGTCATCGTACAGCGAGCGAGGAGCGAATTGTGCGATCAAAGTAAACAACTCTGTGCCTGTGACAGTCTCTCCGACGACTCTCCACGGCGTTGCAGAAACCCCGGCAGTGCGCGAGCCACCGGTTGGAGCCATTCACCCGTTCTCAACCCATCAAGTGCACGCACAAAGCGACGGGGGGGGGGGGGCGCGGCTGCACCATCGCGTACAAAGAGAGCTAACCCGTCTACCATTACCAGAAATAATCGCGTGTAATTTGTGCCGCCGCTGACAGAGTATCATCCCCGCCTGCCTAATGAGCCGAGCGCGATGAACTTCACGAGTCCGCCGGGGGACGGACGACCCTGACCCAGCCAAGACCCGCTCTGCCATCAGAGCCGGCGGCCAATGTCTCCGCTGACAGTGATGGCGTTTGGCGTAAACAAGCTGAGCAGAAGCTCTGGGGGCACCAAGCGGTTCGGGGGTCCCGCATTTATGAACGATATATTAAATCGATTTGTTGTTATTATTATTATATAAGTAAACAACGTGACTTTGAAAGCCGCGCGTGAAAACGTGAAAACGTCGGCAGAGACATCAAGTCGTTATAAACCCCTAATAACATCTCATCTCATTATCTGAAACCGCTTAGTCCTATACAGGATCACGGTGAGCCGGAGCCTATCCCGGCAGACACAGGGCGCAAGGCAGGGATACACCCACGATGGGACGCCAGTCCATCGCCGGGCACTGCGGGGCAATTTAGCCTGCGAGCAAATTAACCTATGCAGCAGCATGCTTTTGGACTGTGGGAGGAAACCGGAGTGCCCGGCGAAAACCCACGCGGACACGGGGAGAGCATGCAAACTCCACACAGAAAGGCACCCGAGCCGAGAGATTCGAACCCGGGACCTTCTTGCTGTGAGGCGTCAGCGCTAACCACTGGGCCACCGCGCCGCCCTCCCCTAATAACACACAGATGCAATTAACATGTGGTCATCATTATACATCTCTGTGGTTTCATCTCACGTTGCTTCTTTTTGTCCGTGGTGTTTCTAATCTCCATCTCTGCTGTCACTCATGAGGATTTTAGACATTGAAATGGACCGCTCCAAAACGAATTGCTCCCGGTGGGCCGGCACCGCCTCTGACACACGAGTGACAGATGAATGGGCGTCACGTACGTATATGCATAGGCTTATTGTTGACGTGTACGTCTTGCCGTGCTACACACAAACCTGGTCACCAGAGTTTGAATCTCACCCCTAATGAACACGGGTGGTGAGTGACATCATAACCAGTACCGGGGACAGACTGACACAAGGCTGCACTTGGCAGTAGTTACGTACACACGCACACAGCCACACAGACGAGATACAATACAAGTTCTGTAAACAGAATGCGACAATAATCCCATTGATTGTTAGGCCTCGGTGTATCACGGCAACCACAGCATCATTCCCAAAGGAATGGAGGCTCGTTGCTATGGCACCCCCCACATCCCCGGAACACTGATGTGACAGCTGCTAGCAACATGGACAATCAATCACGACTGTCCCCGTAACCTGCTTGCGATGAAAGAGGAAGTTTAATGAAATAAAATCACAGCTAAATCAATGTCAAAACATGAAAACAATTCGGACGTCAGAGGATTGAGACATCTGCATACATTGAGTCCAGAAGAATGTTTTCCCCTGCCTCTCAGGTGCCTAAGTGCTTGCATTAACCATTCGCCAATGCGCTGACAGTGGCTGCGGGATGCCGACAGAGTGCTGTTTATTGACAGTGGCGATAACATTCGTGCCTCTGCCTAAATGCCGCGGCGTCAATCGTGGGTACGCGGGGAGTGGATGTGCGGGGGGCGATTCTGAGCGGTTTGTGGTAGATGCCTGCGCCCTGCACGTTGCACGCGCAGCCTGCAAGGCGCGGTGGGTAACTCACCGACTGCACCGTGATCTTGATAAACGCACACGCGTGTACTCGGAACGGCTCTGCTCACTTGCGTTCCTCGTCGCTCATTCCACTGTTCAGCGTCATCGGCATCCCTTAGCTGATAGAATAAATGTCACTCTTTATAAGGAGTCATTCTCGGGAACAGCAGTCAACGTTGGTAAAGACTTTGCTGCTAAGGAAGTCGAATTGTCATCACGTCTCTGGGCAACAAATGGAGTTGAGCCATTTGTGCTGAACAAATATTATTTGTTATCGCTTATTTGATGTCCTTCTCTAAATCATAGCCATTGTTTGACTTTCAGTTAACTGTTCTGTCAAAAAAATAGAAGAGGTTTTGTTTTACCATGTCTGGCAATTAAACAGGTGTTACGATCTTAAAACACCAAAATAGACACATTTCACAAAGTGTCTGGTTTGCAAAAGCCATACTTGTGGCGAAATATGCAAATATAGAAACATATATGTTTGCATATATATGATTATATATATAACAACATCTAAATAAATCAATTGAATAAAATAATGACTATAAATCAATGAGGGCGGCGCGGTGGCCCAGTGGTTAGCTCTGTCGCCTCACAGCAAGAAGGTCCCGGGTTCGAATCTCTCGGCTCGGGTGCCTTTCTGTGTGGAGTTTGCATGCTCTCCCCGTGTCCGCGTGGGTTTTCGCCGGGTACTCCGGTTTCCTCCCACAGTCCAAAAAGCATGCTGCTACATAGGTTGATTGGCTCGCAGGCTAAATTGCCCCGCAGTGCCCGGCGATGGACTGGCGTCCCATTGTCGGTATATCCTTGCCTTGCGCCCTGTGTCTGCCGGGATAGGCTCCGGCTTCACCGTGACCCTGTATAGGACTAAGCGGTTTCAGACAATGAGATGAGAGATGAGATGACATAAATCAATGAAGTCCACGAGTAACAAATAAAATAATATTTATTGAAAGTTATTTCGGCGGAATACTACGAGGGCAGGAAGGCTGATAAAACTAACAAACACATAGTCAGCATGACGAAAATAACAGCGGGATAAAGAAACAACACACCGAGTGGTAGAATGGACGGATGGGTGACAGGACAGATGCACATTCAATCCGCAAAGCAGATATGGACCTGACAGTTTATGTGTCAGCAAAAGGGAGAGTTCTGATTTGTTATTCGTTTAAATTGCGTACGAAAGGCCCGCGTGCACTGAGTAACCACGAGAGATCCTGAACGGACCAAGAGAAAACGTTGAGATTTGCTCTCAAATCCAATTCTCATACATATTCTCAAACATTGTTACGATCTTAACACATGTATAATTGCCAGAAATAGTAAAAAAAAATCCTTTTAATGTTTTATTATTATTACTTGACTAAGCAGGGGTGGGCTGCTGCATTATTATATTTATAATGGACAAATGATGCAGTGAGTTGCCAGATACAAATCAGCACCTCTGGAATCATGGCTGGGATAATACAATTACACACATTTTCACAGCCGCTGTACCAAATCATTATCATCATCATCGTAATGATGGATGGGAGCTGTGTTAAACGTCTCCGTAACGATAGGATCGCCGCGGTTCCAGCTGCCGCTCGCGTCCGGATGTTAGCAGCACCGCCTGGCGAGCCTTGAGGTGTTCGTGCCACAGTGGGCACAGCCGTGTGTGGGTGCCGCTCAGAAAACCGCCCTCGACCAAGCCCGTGTGTCAAGCTCGTGTGTCATCGCTGGATAGAAACCGTGGTGAATTGTGCCCGGTGCACGCGTGTTGGGGGAGAAGCTGCCGTCATTGGCCCATTGTCACA
>JAZEWT010000013.1:15774490-15784903 GCA_036362905.1 Mordacia mordax
CTCAGACTCAGCCACCTCAGTGTAAAGTTATACTTGACGCCCTACATCAGCGTCAGCCATATGAGGAAGAAGGAGACCCGTGTGGATTTGGTGAGGAAGAGGTCGGATGCGAGGAGCAGATTCCCAACGCAGGCGCGAGAGTGGCGCCCAGACGTCGGAGGTGGAGGGGAGAACTTGAAACTAGATGTGAGACGAGTATTTGCAAGGTCGGGGTCAGGCGTTAACCACTCAAGCAGCAGTTGTGCGAATCTAGTGGAAGAAAGGAAGTGACGACAGGTTGCCGTGGCATTTGTATGGTGATGATGACCTCGCGTCAATATTTTGATCTTTACAATCAAACGAACCCCCCCCCCCTCTGAATATAACTACGGTTTCTAGAAATGTGGCTTCGCTCGCCCACTCGTGTCGACCGCTCGGCGGCGACGGCTCATTAATTCGGGTCGCGAGTACATTTTTTATCACGCGTCTTTATTCCTGAGTGACCTTGGTGCTGAAGGGAAAGGGAGCGTGCTGATGGCAGATGGCCACCGCGCCTGCCTGCCACGCGCTAACCACACGCACGTTCGGTCTCTGAAGAAAGAGGTGCGGACGGGTCGGCTGGAGGTAGAAGCCCTGGTGTGGAAGCCCTGAAATCGTCAATGGTCCCTGAGGACACCTGACGGGGCCACGATCCTTTGGCCTGGCTCTCCGGAGATCTGAAGATTTACGGACGGCTTTGAGATCCGACGAACAGTGCCTGTTTGGAAGCACACGACCGCAGTGTACCGTGCACCATGACTGCTTGTGTGCACGGAGCCCATGGTCGAGACCAGCGACAATGCGACACCCAAAGGAAAGACGAAACTCGAGACCATGTCCGCTGCAGAGATGAAGCTTTGGAATTGGCTCCGATGCGACCGGATCGATTACTTCGTCACGTGACTGATACGCATGGAAACAGCTTCGGGAGGCTCGGTCCAGTAGAGCGAGGCCGATAATGCTGTGGCTCTCGTTTCATGTGAGATGAGATGCTCGATGGTGAATTCCATTTGAACCGGGTTACTGGAGGTCACCAGCAAACTGTTGGATTCCTCTGAGCACCAGGTTAATAACAAGGCAACTTGTTATTAATCTGGTATGAGTGTCAACTTGTTATTAATCTGGTATTACTGCCAAATTGTTATTAATCTGGTATGAGTGGCAACTTGTTATTAATCTGGTATGAGTGCCACATTGTTATTAATCTGGTATGAGTGCTACATTGTTATTAATCTGATATGAGTGTCAATTATTAAACTGGTATGAGTATCAAATTGTTATTAATCTGGTATGAGTGTCAATTATTAATCTGGTATGAGTGCAACTTGTTATTAATCTGGTATGAGTGCTACATTGTTATTAATCTGGTATGAGTGTCAACTTGTTATTAATCTGGTATGAGTGCTACATTGTTATTAATCTGCTATGAGTGCTACATTGTTATTAATCTGGTATGAGTATCAAATTGTTATTAATCTGGTATGAGTGTCAATTATGAATCTGGTATGAGTGCAACTTGTTATTAATCTGGCATGAGTGCTACATTGTTATTAATCTGGTATGAGTGTCAACTTGTTATTAATCTGGTATGAGTGCAACTTGTTATTAATCTGGTATGAGTGCAACTTGTTATTAATCTGGTATGAGTGCTACATTGTTATTAATCTGGTATGAGTGCTACATTGTTATTGGCCTACGAGGAAATCCCCCTCTCTACACCTGCTCACGTCCAAGCCTGGTTAGTACTTGTAGAGGTGACTACTCGTGCGTACTAGGTGTTGTAGGCATTATGCATAGGTGTGACCAGGAGATCGCAGTGTCCACAACCACCAGCTTGTACGCGTATTGGCTTTTCTCCAGCCTCTCTGTGTAATAATAGTTCTCCATCAATATCTAGTTCCTATTCTTCCCGAATCCCTTTCTGTTGACTTCAGCAGCTGTCAATGTCAAAAAAGTCAGTGATTTGCTGTTCAAATGAGCGTGGAGGAAAATATCATCTCCTGTTTGCAGCCCTGCACCAGTGGTGGAAAGTCCTCACTCTCATGACGAGTGTGAATTATTAAAATACTGCACATTCGCCAATGACTTCCCTACAAAGTTGCTCTTTACCAATGAACTGAGCCAATCTCCCCAACCAGGGATGGAATTGGCTACCTCTAGAATGGAGAGATTCCCATTCAACCTCTTCGCTGCCTGGCAAGTTATCTGTTAATGGGAGATGAGACATTGCCCGCAGCACCGTGTCGCATCAAGTCCATGAGGGCCCCTGCGGGAGGTGCGGCAACTTAAGCGAGCTCCACGCACCGTGTAAAACGAGCAGATGGCACGACAAGCTTCTCGGGCGCATCGCGCGGCACGCTCACAGCGGACGGAGAGCGCACAGCCTCGCGTTACATTGCCATTGAGGGGCGAAGGGGGATGCGAGACGGGGGTTTGCACAAGCATGTCCGACTGGGTAGGCTGGTCACATTGCTGTGCTCAAATCGGGTCGTGGCCCACCTCGCCCTTCCATCCATCCAGCTGATGAACGCCGTGTGTGGTTTTTTTTTTCTCGTTTCACCCAGCGGTCTGGCCACGCCAAGCGGAAACTTGAGAGTAGGAGACGTTGACGTTGTGCTTAGAGTCGCTAACTATAGCTGCGTTCAGTCCTGCTGGCATCCGGATAGCGAAACCGATACGGGCGTTGTGGGAGCACGCGTTGACCTCGCAGCTTGCACACTCACACATTGCAAAACCCGCCCGGCTCTCATGCCAGCATCCTGTGCTTTACGAGAAAACTTGCTTGAGGTTTCTGTTTGGACGCGGTAACCGTGAGATGTCACAGCTCAAATGGTCCCGTGTTGGACGCACACGACAGACTCACGTCCGCGCCGTAATTACCGCCGCCGACGCGATGCACGCTGACATTTTGCAGAGGGATTACCGCTCGTTTGCGCGTCCACAATCCGCTTAGCAGACTCGAGCAACCTGATGCTAGCCCAGTGGAAAAAGTGACGTGGGCGCTCGGATGAAGGTAACAAGGTCTTTGCATACTTCCAGCGTCCAGATGACAAAACGGACGTAGCGGCTCATCCTGCCGAGGAGAGCAGCGCCTCCCGCCTCGTCAGTGGGGCCGCAGCATGGGGGGTGTTAGTGGGGGTAAGGCCATCATTGAGTCCGGATCACAGTGATGGGGGCGGATGAGAGCGGGTTTGGGTGCTTTCGGAAAACCGAACCCAATTATGTTCTGACGTGGGTTTCCGCGGCTCGATGCATGATAATCGCTTCCAAAAGCGGCTATCCCGAAAGGGTATGAACCTCATTATGAAAGTGAATAGACCAATGTTGCTAAAGAAGATTGTTTTTTTTTAAAACAAGGTTTACTATGACGTGCAGATCAGAATCATGGGAATGTTAGACAGTTTTTTTTAACATGTAAGCTGGAAGAAACTGAAGTAAGGGTAAGGTAGTTGCAACATCTCAGAGCACCAGAGGCAATTTCGTCAGCACGGTTAACCTCGGTAGGATGTTTTTGCACTGTTGGAGGAAACCGGAGAGAACTTGCAAACTGCACACAGAAAGGTACCCGTGCTGGGAAACGAACCCGAATTCCTCTTGCTGTGAGGCAGCAGCGCTATTTACCACACCAGCGTGCCACCCTGCGTTGGCACACCGTGCCAATGTGTAATCGTTGGCGCAGTCTGAGCGCTGCACTGTGTCAACGCTCGTTTGAACAGGAAATCACTTTGAAGGACTCTACTCACCCAGCGTCTTAGTGTCCCATCTCACAGTCGATGATTCGCGTGCCACCTATTTCTAGATGGCTCACCAAGATCTGGCTGTGTAAAGGACTGCAAAGGTGGTCAATTAGGCATAACTGAAGTCTGTTATTGTCACCACCAAAAAGAGAGCAGGGTAGCCCCTACCGAATGAGAGAATGTTCTGGAAGGGAGTGGTCGCGAGAGGGTTCCAGTGTAGCGGTCGTGTTAGAACATACTGGGATTGAATGCACCAGTCGTACGAGGAACAACGTTCCATCACTGTTGATGTAATTGAAGGCAGGCTCGAGCAACAAAGGCACGGAAAAGGTACTTGGGCGGAAACGCAAAAGAGAGACATTGCCGTGAAAGAGGAGAGAGGCGTAGAGCTTAACCGCAGAGGCACGGGACAAGAGCGAGAGGTCTATAAGGGAATGCAAGGCTGGCTGTCAGCAGCAAGTGTTCGTGCCGTGCCCTACACGTGTCCGTGTTGATGTTGAAAGGAGGAACACGAGTTCCCTTGCTGGGACTACTCGTGTGGGCTCCCTTTCACAAGGGATGGCAGTGGAGAACTCAAGGTCCATTCGCAATCTCCCTACGGGAAGCCTGCTAATGGTGGGTAAAGTCGACCTATAGGCAGCAGCTCTACCAACGTGTGCCAGACTGTTCTACAGTGCAGAGCGTGGCTCGCAGGACAAACGATCAACACCACGCTGGGGAAATTGGAAACACTACGAGCTACACAATGAAATGAAATGCATCGTAGCGGCACCTGTTCCATTACTGCGTGGGAGTTCTCCGCGGCAGAGCGCTACATTATCAAGTCAGAGAAATTGCTTCTAACGCTGCTGCATTGAGAACGGATGGGTTTAACGTCGATGCAGGGCGGCCGGAACAAGATCAGGCTCTTCAACCAACAGTCTTGTCATCGTCCCTGTTCTTATTCCCTCGCCACAGCTATCCTGAAACAGCACCTCGTGAGAGAAAATCTAAACCAAGCTGCTAGATGGCCAGCTGCTGGATGAGGATCCGATGATCTTCTTGTTATCTCCAGAATCGCATGCTTCTCCCAGCACATTAAACACAATTTCACGATGCCGCCAAACCCATCTAGATTTTGCTGCCATTGGCTTCATGTCTCCTTTATGCAGCCGTGGAGTTGTCATAAACATCTCTTTTGGAAATATTTCTGTTCTTACAGAAAATCATGCGCTTAAAAAAACGTATTCTACTGAGTATTCTACTTACCACGACAAGGGCATTAGAACCACGGACAAATAAATAATGGAACAAAAATTGAAACGTGTGTAAAGAAGCGTGGAGATTTGCACACTTGGAATTGCACGAAGATAAGAAGCGGACCACACGTAAGTTGGGCAGAAGGGTGGCGCTGCAGCGGTAACATCTGTGCATCACGGAGATAAAATCCTGCCCGAGGAGGTTCGATTCCTGCCTCGGGCGTCTTTTTCTGTGGAGTTTGTGTGTTCTGCTCCTGTTCTGCTCCTGTTCTGCTCCTGTTCTGCTCCTGTTCTGCTCCTGTTCTGCTCCTGTTCTGCTCCTGTTCTGCTCCTGTTCTGCTCCTGTTCCGCATGGATTTTCTCCGGGTATTCTGGTTTCCACCAGCAACTTAAAAAATAAACCCTAATTAATTGGCCGACAACATCATGATACTCGGGAAATGTTGGCGTCGGTTAAGTGTGATGGATGCCCTCGTGCTCTCTGCAGTTTCCTCGCGCCTCTGAGTCGTTCTCTCTTGGAATACCTTCGACATTGAACAATTGTTCGTGGCGCGTTGTTAATGTATTGTTGTTAAGCTAGCGGTGTCGCACTGACTGCTCAGAAAAGTACGCGGGCCTGGAAACGTCATGGAACGGCTGGAAGGGAAGGTGACGGTGACTGAGACCAGTGACAGGGACAATCGTAGCCAAGAGGATGTTCAGAGCAGAGAAGGATCTCGACTCACATGCAGGTCCTACAGTGATCGGTTTATAACGAGACCGTGACGGATGGTGATGACATGGAGAGAACTTCGTCTGGATGCAGGTAAATCAAGGCCATTGATGTTGACAATTAAGCCAAATAATTAAGACCTATTTAGAATTTCAGCTCTGCATCTTACGAATAACATGCAGACTTAATTGATGGTGACCTTCCGTGCTCATTGATCACAAGGTGGGGAGCAAACACGTTGGGGGCATATAAGTACCGTGCAACAATGATCGTTGCAGTTCTACCCTTTGCCGCGTCCCTCCATTGCACAACCCTCGGTGGATTTGCCAGGAGACAAAATGTCGCTGAGAAGGAAGCCACATTTGTGAGCACTGCGCAGCCCTGATAAATAGATCGCGTGTGGCCGTCTCTGTTCGAACCGCCGCCACCGCCGCCGCCGCTCTCTCTGCTTTGCTCGATCAAACGAGCACATCTCTCACATGAAAGGGACCCACGCACACGTGCGACTGCGCGTGTCTCGCGCATCTGAGTCACTTCCCCATTCAAGCTGGAATGGCAGTTCATTGATGAGCGCCCCCCGGGCGCCCCCTGTTCCATTCTCACTCGTTGCTCATAGCCCACATTACCGATGAATATCTGAACCAGTCGCGGACCTCTCTTGTGTCAGCTCAGCCTTAAATCATGACCCGCTTAGCCCTGTCCCTCACTCAGGTAAGGATTGCAACAACCAATGAACATAAATATCTGTCAGCTGATTTGAAACAAGCACGAACTGTGCGGTAGCAACTGTCGCCGCTGCCTCCACGCTGCTGAAATAGAGCCTTGCAAAGCCACCAGCAGGACCGGCAAACTCCTCAGTTGGGAAGCTAAATTCTGGGGGCAATGCCCACCACCTGGCATTAATCTACACTGAAGAATACGTTTCTTATATCCTCTACATGCCGCCTCCGCCCACTCAGCGGTATAGAGACTTACATTACAATTACAGTGGCTACAGCACAGTACTTCTAGGCCTCCACGTGTTTGCAGTATGGATGATGACGTTGGGTGGGAGAAAGCGTGGGTACTGACACCTCTTCCACGACTTTCGGTCCTGCTTGGGAGAATGACGAAATACTGCTACAGCGTTCTGGAGTGAACGTGTCGGTGGAGGCCCTTCCATCAGCAATGGTCTTGAGTGAGATATTGCAGGGCTTCACCTTTGCCTGTGCCCAACTGGCAGCGAGCAATGAGGGCAGCCGGAGCATCCATTAATTATTCATGTGGTAGCAACAAATAAGGGGGAATCGGTGCATTGTGTTTTTTTGTATTGTCCGTTTGATCTTGGTCTAAAGATGAATAATTCATCGCTGGCTCTGTATGTACACAATGCAGCACAGCAAATCTGCCCCCGTGTGTCGCCAACACTGAGTAATCTTCAATCGGCCACTCACAGGAGAGCTTTAACTTTGTGGGGGGGGGGGGGTTTGGTTTTCAAGGAGGCCACCTTCATCAATTATGTAGGGAACACCGAAGAAGACAAAGCAGTTTTGATTGAGAATGGTAAAAGTTTGGACCCAAAAAGCTCTCGCCTGGCCAAGTGAAATTCTGCTTTGCGAATCAGTGCCCATCCTGTGTGTTCGGCTCTTTGCCTGAACACGACACCGATTGCCATTTATCTATTTTGATGACTACGGAGATAATTCAATAGTCAGTAAATATGGTCAATGTTTCATACAAAGACAAAGATCCCCCATTTAGCCTTCAGTTAAGTGCCGTTAGCGAGCATCTATGAAGATCAAAGTGCTACACGGGGAGATAGATGATTATCACCACGCCCGGCCGCCTTTGTCTCCCTAGGGGCAATGTTTGTACACTGTACTAGGTACTCATTCGAGGCTGAGTCAACCTAGGAGAATCCCAGAACTGATTCAGAAAACCGCCACTGACGTTGGTCCTGAACGGGAATCGATCTCAGGTCACACACGTCCACACATACACCAACAGCGCGAGTTTACTTTGAATCGTCTCACTACCACCAACGTGTCTGCAGAATGTATCTATTCGAAGTAATGAATTAACAAGGTGTATTGATGTAGGTTCTCACGGCTCGATGCACCATGATTGCTTCGAAAAGCTGCTCCCTCGGGGCAGCCGCGTCGATCGCGGTGGAGAGAGGGAGCGATCGACGCGGCTGTCCCGAGAGATTTTACAAGCGTTCTGCAATGCACCCTTTCTCTCCTCGCCTTGTCTGAGCACGCCCCGATTGTTGGCCACTCTTCGGTATGAGCACAGTGGTTGTTTCTTTGCAACTCGCAGATAGAATCACGGCACTCTCGTGCTGCAGCTGCACTTGGAGTGATTTACAGACCTAATATAATGTTCACGTCTGTGCAGTGTCGTCATTCACGCGAATTGCAACATTCGCGCTCGCTGAGCCATCAGGTGATAGACCTGCCAGCCGGCTGAGTCCGTCGACCGATAAACATTCCGGGTCTGTCCTGTGACCCACTGTCGGTGAACTTCGACACGTCACGTGGCCTCAGGGTGCACCTAGCCTGGCACAAGCGCTGCTGGGAACGTCATCACCGCTTGAGCGGTTATTACAACTGACATTCGCCCGCGTGTCAGTTCGGTCATTACGTGTGCGGGGATGCCCCAAATCCCAGATTTAACAATGACCCAAGTTGACCTCGGCCACATCCATGTCCCAAAGCAGCTTGGGGAATGAGCGGCTTCTCTGGAGCAGCTCCCCACGTCGTATTTTCAACATCGCTGCACGCTCTCGCCGTCGAGTGAGTGGATTTAGACGCGGCGAGGCTCGTGATTGGCGAGGATTGCGTGCGTGGCGATTGGACGCCAGCCGCCAGGCATGTGAGCGCACCCATGCCAAGGTTTTCTCAATCCCAGTGCGAGATTCCCATCACATTTCCTCGTTCCGAGTTTACCTACGCACCGCCTTTCAGAGTCAAATAAAAAGAAGAGCATGAACAACAGCTCATCACATTCACTCATCAATAACATTCGCCCGAAGGGACATCGGTACTGTGTGTGACGTGCAATGTTATTAGACAACCTGCTTCCATCTAAGCACAGAGACGTGAAGAGCCATTACGCAATACGTCACCTATTTTACTGAAAAACAATGCATGCATCACGTGTTATTGATGAATGCATTGTGGTTCTGTTGTACAGTATTTCCTTGTGCACCACTGCCAACACAGTACTTTATCACCATTTTTGTAGCCAAATTCCAAAGGCAGTACGTGACGATCGTGCCCCGTTGTTACTAAACATATCTCATCTACACTTGCAGAGCTCTGACGCGTGAACCTGTGCTCCCTACTTCACGTTCGGAACTCAGTTTGTTAAAGTCCGTCGACAGCGAGCCCCCATCGAGTATGAAATTGTCAATGGCCGAGAGAAAGTTCTGCAAGGAGGGCTCGTGAGAGGTTATTTTGGAAGGGCAGAGGAGGGGTCAACTTCCTGGGAAGCTGCTGACAGCGCGTGTTGTCAATGCTGAACTCCACAGAAGTCTGCTTCCAGGCAGACCCTTCTACGTATACAACCGTCACCCAGATCGGTCAGTCAGTTTGTGTTTAAACTGGGAGGAACCGTTGACATACGTATCTCGTTCAATAGTTGTCCAGCGGTGAGGGGTAAGCAAGTTACAACATTTTGTTTACCCCATTGTTTTTTATGCGTTGTTGCATTGGTCAGATTAGATGTTTGTTGCATCGCGGGGATCCTGCATCCGGAGCTTGCGAGCTCACTGGGTACACTCTGCTGTAATAATAAACATCTATCTCAATCGGGACAATTAACCCAGTCAGTAGCATGTCTTTGGACTGTGGGGGTGAAACCGGAATACCCGGCGAGAACCCATGCGGACACAGGAAAAACGTGCAAACTCCACACAGAAAGGCCCCTGAGCCGGGGATTGAACCCAGGACCTGTTTGCTGTAAGGCAGCAGCGCTACTCACCGCACTACCCGTGTGGCCTTCATCAGACTACTGCAGCAAGTGACGTTAGCGAGCGCCTATTAAAGTTGGCGCTACACAGGAGAGGCAGCGCACATGAGAGGCATCGCACACGAGAGGGGGGAAGGGGGTTAACAAAAAAAAACTACCGTTGTCACCCCAATGTTTACGCCTATTATCACTCGAGGTATCAATTTTAGGCAGAGCTAACCTAGCGAAGGCCCAGAACCATTGCAGATAATCGTTCGTGACGCAGGCCTCTAATCACTACAGTCATCGCTCATGGAAGAGTTTTAACAGTGATGCCTCGATATGCAAATATTCACTAACGGATGTTTCAGTGTAGCGAACACTGACGTTTACAATTATTTACACGGACAGTTCGAAACAAAGTGGAATAATATAGAAATAGGGCGGCACGGTGGCCCAGTGGGTAGCGCTGTCGCCTCACAGCAAGATATCCTGGGTTCGAATCTCAGCTCTGGTGCCTTTCTGTGTGGAATTTGAATGTTCTCTCCCCGTGTCCACGTGGGTTTTCGCCGGACACTCCAGTTTACTCCCACGGTCTAAAAAACATGCTGCTGCATAGGTTAATTAGCTTGCAGAATAAATTGCCCGCAGTGCCCGGTGTTGGACTGGCGTCCGATCGTGGGTATATCCCTGCTTTGCGCCCTGTGTCTGTCGGGATAGGCTCTGGCTCACCGCGACCCTGTACAGGACTAAGCGGTTTCTGACAATGAGATGAGAT
>JAZEWT010000013.1:15790951-15803381 GCA_036362905.1 Mordacia mordax
GTGATGTAGGTAGAAACATAATACTGTAGTGATGTAGGTAGCAACATGATACTGTAATGATGTAGGTAGCAACATAATACTGTAGTAATGTAGGTAGAAACATAATACTGTAGTGATGTAGGTAGAAACATAACACTGTAGTGATGTAGGTAGCAACATGATACTGTAATGATGTAGGTAGCAACATGATACTGTAGTGATGTAGGTAGCAACATAATACTGTAGTGATGAAGGTAGCAACATGATACTGTAATGATGTAGGTAGCAATATGATACTGTAGTGATGTAGGTAGCAACATAATACTGTAGTGATGAAGGTAGCAACATGATACTGTAGTGATGTAGGTAGCAACATGATACTGTAGTGATGTAGGTAGCAACATAATACTGTAGTGATGTAGGTAGCAACATAATACTGTAGTGATGAAGGTAGCAACATGATACTGTAATGATGTAGGTAGCAACATGATACTGTAGTGATGTAGGTAGCAACATGATACCGTCGTGTGCCCACAGCGCGGTAGACTGAACACCGGATAGTGGACAGAGTACTCAACATGGACGGAGGGATGAACAGGTGGAGTTGAAGGAAACAGTAGCCATCGTGGTAGTGAGGTCGGCATGATGAGTCAAAGCGTCTGGTTGCTGGTTCAGTGAGTTCATTAGCGAGAGCTCCGTCCTCAATCAAACCGACTGCTTTACGAACAGTGACCAGTTTGGAACTGCAACTGCACGGGCCTGTCAATTGGAAATCAATGTACCAGCGTGAGGAAAGTACTAAACATCTCCATATTTGTGACTGCAAGGCTTTCACCCGCTTTGCAGGCAGCATCGTAACAATCTTCTGCAACTGAACATTCCCGTGTGAGTGGATAATGGCTGAGGAGTTCAAATAAATAAGGTAAGCTGTGTGGCGGTCAAAGATGCAGCAGGTTCAGCCGTTCGCGATGGCTGATGTGCCTGCTTTAGCCGCGGCAAGAGCAAGACCGGTTTTCTGCGCATTGCTCTTCGCAACGGGAGAGAGAAACGTGGCAGAGCTTTGAGGCCGCTGCTGGAGCAGACATTAGTTTGGGATGGGCCCGTCTTGTGACGGGACACGAGGTGGGGACCCAAAATAATCCACTTGTATGTTTTTAAATATATGAACGATCCAACCAGAGAGTAGGTAATGTGCTGTAAATACACAAGGAGGCAATGTGGCAGACATGAGCAGAAGATTAGGCCAGTGGTCTGCAACCGTTTCCGTTTAAAATCAAAATTCAACACAAGGACTGCACTTAAACATTTTACTTCGTTAAAACGCCCACAAAACGTGCGCTGTACATCATCATTATCATTGGCGATCATTCGCTGATGATCATGATGATCATGATGGCAGGTACGGTCATTTGTGGATGTTGAGATGGTTGCTGAACCCAGATCCAGAGGTGCTGCTGTAGTGTGGGCAGGTGTGAATGGTTAAAGAGGTAGGAGATGTAGGTGGTTGAGCCTTTCTTGTGTGGTTTCCGCATGTCCTCTGCGGCAAGGTGGAGGACTTTTTCAAGTTGTGCTGTCCATGGACAATCCTTCCCCATTTGCATAACAAGCACATATACTGGTGTGGGTTTTCAAAATGCCTGAAGATGCCTCCAACATGGGAGGCGAAACGTCGCGAAGGAGAGAGGAGGAGCAATCGACGCGGCTATCCGGAAAGAGCAGCTTTTGGAAGCAATCATCATAACAAACATATGTTCTTAGTGTCTGGATCGATTCCAGCATCCATCCCCCTAATCTACACCCGAATCGATTTCCCTTTGAAACTGCATGGAGAGCACTGGCGTAGATCGAGAAACCATAATTTAAAATGAGTCGTGAGTACCCTTGAGGCATTGGAATCGCATCATCCCAACAGCACGGCGTAATTCCAGAATACACGGGTGTTTTTCAGAGGGTATGATCTGAATGCACAACAGGTTCCGTGTTTCACTGTTAGTAGTTAGTTGTGGTTAAATACGTATTTGTTTCTGCACCGTGAGTGCCCATCAGAGACATTTGCTGATGGATAAATTACAGAGTCTTACCAGTCTTCTTTACGCTGTCAATGAACCCAACTGAAATAAAGTTTTGCCCGAGGCGGTTCGATTCCCACCTCGGGCATTTTTTTTTCGTGTGGAGTTTGTGTGTTCTCCCCCTGTTCTGCGTGGGCTTCCTCGAGGTTCTCCGGTTTCCTCCCACAACTTAAAAAAAAACCCCACTAATCAATTGTCTGCCTGATTGGCGCCGGCTGACTCTCCCACTCTCTCCAGTTTCCTCGCCTCTCGGCATCCCTGTGTGGGGCACGACCAGGCGTGGGATTTGTACGCACTATAAATTGTATTGGGCGGCACGGTGGCTGAGTGGGAAGCGATGTCGCCTCACAGCAAGAATTCCCCGGTTCGAATCTCCACTCGGGGGCCTTTCTGTATGGAGTTTGCATGTTCTCTCGCCGTGTCGCCGGGCACTCCGGTTTCCCCCCAGAGTCCAAAAAATACGCTGCTGCATAGGTGAATTGGTTTGCGGACTAAATTGCCCGCAGTGCCCGGTGATGGACTGGCGTCCCATCGTGGGTATATCCCTGCCTTGCGCCCTGTGTCTGCCGGGATAGGCTCCGGCTCACCGCGACCCTGTACAGGACTAAGCGGTTGCTGACAATGAGATGAGATGTGATCAATTGTATGATTATACACCGAGAGATGGCTGTTGTCGTCATTGCCATCATCATACCAACGAGTTTATAGATCTAATTATAAATATACGTCCACTTGCAACTCAAGGACGAAGAGCAGGGCAATGTAGCACGTGGTCATGGTTGTGATACAGCATCGAGGCGGCCTCCTTTCAATGGCGAGCGCTGGCTGCCCACAAGCCTGAGCTGGGACATGTAATGACGTAAAACGAGAAGAGGCTTTACCCTTTATGGCTATGACGTGCAAGACAAGGTGCTTAGATAATGTATGCATTGTCCTTGAAACTGACTGGCCTACACCAGAGACAGCCGTTTGTGTAACTCGATTTTTATTCAAGCTAGGAGGAACCGTTGAGCTATGTAGCTCTCTTTAACAGCTGTCTAGCGGGGAGAGGTAAGCAAGTGACTGCATCGCGGCTCACCGGGGGCAAGTTAGCCGAGGGCAGCTCTGACAGCGCTTGTGAAGGTGGCACCTTGCAAGCTGTACA
Source organism: Mordacia mordax (assembly GCA_036362905.1). Lineage (NCBI taxonomy): Eukaryota > Metazoa > Chordata > Hyperoartia > Petromyzontiformes > Petromyzontidae > Mordacia > Mordacia mordax. The sequence continues at coordinate 15,794,144 of JAZEWT010000013.1, forward strand.
TGTGTTATCGGATGGACAGGTGGCCTCATTTAAACGCATCCCTGCTTCCCTCCCCAGTGCATCGCTCTCACACTTTGACTTTGTAAGAAAGCTTAAAATAAAGTTATTTAATATTTTCCTCTTTAGTGACGTTTGTTTTTAATTAAAAGGGCAGAGACTAATGAAGCAGTCTTGCGCTGATGCTAATTAGATATGTTCATTCAAATTGTTTAAATATTTTTAAAAAAACCAATCGCCCCAACATAAAATCACTTTATTTGCAGGGAGCGCAAATGAGAGCAAATCCTCGTCATTTGTTCTTTGCCCGATGGTGATGCGCGTATGCGCTCCCAGAACGCGATGCGGGCACTGCCCGCCGTAACGGTGAACACCGAGTCCTTGTTATTGGCGAGGGATAAGGGGGACAGCAGGGGCCGCGAAGAGCGAAACACACAGCGACTCGCAGCACCAGTCCACTACGCATCATACACCTCGCAAATCAAGACAAATGTGCCCGCGCCCAGCTAAAAATATACAACTCGTAAAACCGTACTGGCAAACAAACGGCGTGTGTGATGCTAGCTGGCTGCTGGCTGCACTGGCCCCAATGAATGACCTTCACGTGTGAGCTCTACCGGTGTCTCTGTGATCAGTTCTCTCGCCTGGATTTGCATCTCGGAGCCAGCGCTCCACTAAACAAATGAAATTCGCCGCGCCTACGACCTCGAACGTGCGTTCAACTACGGGCGCAGAGATAAAAAGCGATTACATTTTCATTTTTCATTTCACAGTCAACGACAGACAAAAGGTTAAGAAGCGACAGCGGGGCTGCGCGCCACCGCTGTGCTGCTGATGATGATGTTACTTTATTTTTTTGCAGATCGCACCAACAATCTGTCGCTCTCCGCACTCGGCCAATGTTAATTTAAATGTAAATGCTCGGGTCACCGCGATGGGCCGCCTGGGTCGGCGCGCGTCTCCCGTGCGCGCCGCCTGCGGATGTCCCATTGAACGCTCACACTTTGATATTAAAAGCACGAAGCCGTGTTTCTTGGCAGTGCTGGCGATGCGCTGCCACAGCTTTGGGGAGGGACACGGGTTCGAGGATTGTGGAAAGATGTTCGGAAAATTCCCAGATTTTTTTTTTATTAAACACCGCTGCTGAGCATAGGCCCGAAAGCCCAACCTCTAACTTGGCCAGTGACAAACAGCACTATCACTGTTATAATAGTAGATAAGCGTTAACACGTTTCTTGAAAATTGAGCGTGTTGAATTTTTGAGCTTTAGTAAAGAGCCTCTGGGAAGCAGCGTGAGGGTAGAAGGGGAGAGAGGAGAGTTGCAGCGAGTGAGCGAGCATGCTGCTACAACTTGCAGTATTCTGGTTGAACACACAGATAGTACAGTACAGCAAGTGGGTTTGTGAACTTCCGCTTGCAAAATAGTCGTTTAAAAAATAAATTGCCTGGGCATCCCAATTCAGCGAGAGCTTTTGAAAAAGCAGTTACGTGTAGAGGCTACACAATGCAGGGAACGCGCTGCACAGTGCTGCACGCAGCCGCCGCCCTGCCCTGTGCAGCGGTGGCTTTAGCCGTCGAAGGAGCCACCCTGTGAGTGGATTCTGTCCTCTCCTCGTCCCCAGAACGACACGACAGCACGTGCCCTGCACGGCGAACGCTCCACAGCTCTGTGCGGCGCTTTGTGACCCTCGGGTGAAAATCGCCCCAGAAGTGCAATTATTATTATAAAATCCCAGCAGTATCACAATCAAACGATGACTGTGTTGTGTCACGCGCGTCCCCGGGTCTTCCTGAAGGCGATGAATTCTACGGCCGGATGAGCGTGCCGCCGGATTAGGCATGAAGAATTGACCAATCGCGGCTTCATGGGCAGATCATTTCCTTCGCTGTGCATTTGTAGGTAACTCGCAAACAATGATCAAGTAATGGGGGTGGAGGGTGACTGCGTGACACTTGTGCTGAGCAAAGGCTTAAAAAGTCAAGCGGTCGAACAGTCAAACTTGTATTAAAGACTTGTAATAAAAACCTCGCCCTTTTCAACCGGTGGGTCGCGACCCATCAGTGGGCCGCGAGCGCCACCTAGTGATCCGTGGAGACGAGACGTAAATAGGCCACGTGGGCCTCGAGGTGCGAAAAAGTTGAGAACACTGATGTAACACATCTCTTGAACTGAGCGAGGCTACCCTGAGACCTTTGACAAAGAGACGACGGGGATGAATTGCAATGGAGCGGTGTGGAAAGCTGCAGGGTGATGAGTGGGTGGTGAGTGGGTCATGAGTGGTTGGGTGAGGAGCTGAGTTTTATTTTTACATCCAGTATAGTCGTGAAGTGAGAACTGGGAGTGGTGTCATCGTAAATTATGATTTGCGCCATTTTGACACCACTCAAAATAAACACCTCTGGACAACCTGGCGCAGATCGTAACTCGCTGCTCCGCATGTTCCGGAGTGTCCCGTGAGCCATGAAAGCAGATCCTGGCCATTAGCTGCCCCTATCCACCCCGCGGATGAATCGTTACCGTGGTTTACGTTTTCACTTTGGGATGGGTGAAGCAGACATTGCAGTCTCGGTCTGGCGTGTGTCGGCGAGCACGCGAGGCCGCTAATGCCCTCATTTTCCTAGCTATCCGTAGAGCGATCGTTCGCCAGGGGTCTTGTGAAGGTGTGCCCGCGGTGCCGTGGCCCTGCCCAGGCGGAACGATATCGAGCCTCGTTTCCTGTCCTGCTCTCCGTTGCCGTTGGCGCGATCGTGCTGTCGTGTCGTGCTGTCGTGTCGTGCTGTCGTGTCGTGCTGTCGGGCCCAATCGTGCTGTCGTGTCGTGCTGTCGTGTCGTGCTGTCGTGTCGTGCTGTGGGGTCCAATCGTGCTGTCGTGTCGTGCTGTCGTGTCGTGCTGTCGTGTCGTGCTGTGGGGCCCAATCGTGCTGTCGTGTCATGAGACAGAGGACTCTTTCAGATCCCTCACAGAGCAGAGCTCAGAAACCGCGCAAGTGGATGTCACAGAACAATTGCGGAAATCCGTTAAAATTACGCAAATTAATGTGAGTTACACTGAAGGGGCAATGCTGCGTGCGTGGCAGCCAGCAATATTATACAGAGTAGGGTTTTACAGAGTAGGGGTTCCGCCTGTCCCGGTTTTCCCAGGAATGTCCGGCTCGTTGACAAGGCAGCTGTCCTGGAATCCGTGCGGTTTCTGGGAACGAGGCATTCAGAGTCTGGGTTTTACCAGGCACTCAGGCTAGAGTCCTCGCTCGCGTTCTGTTTAACCCAACCATACGTCCCGGTTTTTTTTTTATACCACCGAGATGTCAACGCTAGTTTGACGCAATTCCTGTTGCATCGCAACAATGAGCCGCTATGATGCGTGCAGAATGTGCAACGTGCATTCCACTTATTATTGTGTATCATCATGACGAACTGTGATCGATCCACTGCTGAATGAACGCCTTTGCATGCCATCACGACCGTTCACGGACCACAGCGATGCCACACTCCGTCTCACTCGTGCACGGGAACAGATGTCATCGCTCCATCATCTCCGCACAACCGCCCCCCCCCACCCTCGTGCTCCGTGACGATCATGAGAGATGCTCGCTCACGGCAGTCACCCCTACAGTTTGTTTGTTTTAGAGAGACGTTTGTCTTTATCGCTCTGTTGAGGTTTTTTTATATATATATATATACATTGGGAATAGCGGTGTCGCGGTTGGCGCCCTGGGTCAGAACCCGGCGACCCGAATTCCAACACAAGTACAACATTTCCGAACCGGTCCTGGGCCTCCACTAGGTCATCGCAGCCTCAAATGAGTCCATGGCGCAGGGTGTGAACATCGCCACGAGGGAGACAACAGTATCCAGGCGTGGTGCTGGCCACCCACTTTATCGTGTGCCGTGCTCGCCTTCACAGTGCTCTCTAACAGCGCTGGACCGTACGGTCTGTTAAGGCTACGCGGGGAATTTTTGTCTTGTTGATAAAAGAGGCATACAAACAGGGGGTCGGTCTCCCAGTGGGCCCGCCTCCATCAAGCCGAACCGACCTGGCCCGGTGAAGTATGCTCAAAACGACCCGGTTGACCAACTCGGTGGTGCGCACACCTTCACCTAGCAGTAGATAGACCAAGGCATTGTAATTATTATTCGCGAAGAGACAGACCCACGACGCACTGCGCGGCATGAACACGGCATCGTTGCCCCCACGCCAGTCCTTTCCCTGTCAATCCATTCTTAGCTTTAGCCTAGATTTAAACATTCCCCCGCAGTGACCATGAAACCTGTGCGTGCGTTGCGCGCTATTAATACCGCGTGGCGCGCGGTGACACAGCGTCCCCGGCCACGTGTCTGTGGCAGGTGCGTGCCGTGGCGCGCAGCTCGAAGCTTGATTGTACATTGTGCAAGACGCGCCGCCTTCCTCTGGGGACTGCGGGGGAGGTCGCAAATAATAATAATAATAAACACGACTCCTAACGAGCAGTGCCAAAGGTATTCGACGGGAGAATGATTCGGAAGTGATAGGAAACTGCTGAGGCAGGGGAAAGGTAGGCACGTGGTCTGTCGGACGCAACACGCACACTCAAACCCACCCCAATAACTTACCGACGCACTCACCCACTCACTCACCCACTGACTCACCCACTCACCAACCCACCTGCTCACTCACTAACCCACTCACCCACCCACCCATCCACTCACCCACTTGCCCACTCACCCACTCACTCACCCGATTGCCCACTCACCCTCTCACCCGCTGACCCACCCACTCGTCACACTCCAGGTCACATCGTATTTTCTCTGTTCCCTCGCACTGCTCCACTTTGGAATTCCCTCCCATCGCGCGGATCCACACATTTCGCCACGGCTCGAGTTATGATAATTTGTCTCCATAGCTGCTCTTTCAGGATAGCCGTGTCGAGCGCCTCCGGCTTTATCCTTCACGATCGCCTCCCACGTTGGAGCCATCATTAAAACCCCCTACATCGCCCCAGAGCTCTTAGAGTAACCTGGCTCTCGATTCAAGATATACTTTCACTCTCTCTATTACAACTTCTAAAACAGTGCTGTCTATTGCTGGCCGTCCTAGTGCTCGGTAACCGCGTTGTGTTTGAATGAGCAATCGAGTCTGAACCGCTGCGATTCGTGACACCGGAGGACATGTATCGGTGCCAGGGGCGGTGCATCTCAGCGGTCGCCAAGCTACTCAGCACAGGCAGCCCACGTCACTCACTCCGTTTGTACATAAGCTGAAAGCAACCGTTGAGCGCTGCCGCTCTTTATAACAGTTGTCCAGCGGAGAGCGAAAAGCAAGTTATAACGTCTCAGTGGACCGGGGGAAATTTAGTCCGGACAATTAACGTGGAAAACACAGTAGAAACCGAATCTAATTTTAAAACGTCACATTATTAATTACTTATTTACAATTCTACTTTCATTAAAAAAATAAACGTCTGTGACGTACTATTTAGGCACTCGGGAGGGGGAGTGCCAACTGAACCGTGTGCCTCTCTCTGGAAGCGTGTGCGCTCTAAACGGGGCGAGGAATCATCTCCTCCGCGCCCCGTGTGAGCTCACATCACCAAGGCGGAGTGGTACAGTGCGCCGTGTCAATATTATCCCTCGAGGGCCCAGTAACATCCCTCCAGCCTCACGGAGCCACCGGCTCACGCCGGCTCACAGCCGCATTGTCCCGGCACTGACTGGAGACTGTCAATGGACAGGCGTGAACGATATATACGAGGCTCGTTCAGAACCGATCCACCCACGTTTAAAAACGTCGTCCCATCACCCAGTGGATTGGCAAGGAGGCTGCGACGCTGCCGTCCTGGCTGTGTTGCCTGAAGACCGCGCTAAGCGATTAATGTCCAGATTAGTGCCGTGAGCTCATAATCAGATTCTGCTCCGATCTTGGTCTTGTCTGCGATCGTCAACGGGCGACTTCAGCTGTCCGTCCGTGCGCTGGCTCTGCCGTGAAATGACAGCGCGCGATATCATTGCCTTGTGTGTGTGCGAGTGGTGGCCCAGCGGTTTGCGCGCTGGGCTATAAACCCGGCGACCCGAGTTCGAAACCCGCTCACGGCGAACACCAGTGACGATTTTATGAACCGCTCCTGGGCCTCCCCTAGGTTGACTCAGCCTCAAATGAGTACCTGGTGCAGTATGTAAACATTGGGAAACAAAGGCGACCGGGAGTGGTACTGGTCACCCAAATCCGTGTCGACCTTCATAGGTGTGCTCGCAAACAGTCTGTTAACGCTATACGGGGGATCCATGTCGTTGTGAGTACACGGTGTGTGCACACACAAAATCAATGACCCTGTATTGGAAACGATTTCATTTATTTCGGGCCGGTGTTACAATGCACTAGTATTTGCGACACGCGCCTGCACCGCTACAGCCTACTTGAATGTCCTGTGTGCATGCAATGGGAGGGAGCAGCGAAAATAGAGCCAGGGAGTCGTGATCGGCTTGTGGCCTTTTGTCTGTGTCCTTCATCTGTAACTCCCACCCCCCCCCCGTCACAAGACGTGCAGCCCTGGAATATATGCTCTCAATGCACTGTGCAGGGCATACACTGTGGGATATCCAATCCTCGTTTGTGCCTTGACATTGCCTGCGGCAAACCGTCACGCTTATCCACGGTGCTGAAGGGGCCCTCTTCACAATACCCCTACCATGTGGAGTTGTATCGCGGCGTGTTAATCTGACCGCGTCTCAAAACACTGCACAAAAACAGCGGCTGAGCTTATTTCCTCGAGGGAGTGCGGCAGAGTGTGGCAGTCAGTCTCAGACAGAGGAAAAAGGATGGTGTCTTGAGCCTGGGTTTGAACAGGGGCAGGGAGTAAACAGCACGGACAGCTGGGGGAGGGAAATGTCAGGCTAGGGGGTGTTATTCATGTTGTTAATGCATGTTGGAAAGTTGCACCGAGTCTAGGGGCTTTGTTTTACAAAGGTCCTGAAATCGGATATTTGTCCAATTTCTACAAAGATTTAGCATTCGGCCTGTAAGCCTGTACAGCTTTAAGTGCTGGGGGATTGTTGCTTTCATCTTCTTTGTCTATGATTAATAACGGTGCCCTTTAAAAACCCAGGAAATCCCGAGTCTCAACGAGTGTCCCAAGTGGAAATGGTATATTTAATAGATTCGCAAATATAATAGATGTCATTATGGTGTATATGTCAATCGACACCCTATATGTCGACCGACGCCCTTGCAAATGAGATCTTGAAGCTCAATGGATTTTCTAAATGAAATATATTTGTTTAAAGGTTTTATTACTAGGTGTTCCACTTTGCGGGGGAGGAAAGCGGCCAACGCATGGGAAACCCAACGCGCATCTCGGGGCAGAACACTCAGAACATCACTGCACAGACACACTCACGATCCCGCTTGCCGTGTGGTCGTGTCTTGGGAATTTGGCACCAGCGTGTCTTTGGACTGCGGAGGGAAACCGGAGTACCATGCGAAAACCCATGCTGACACGGGTGAAGAACACGCAAACGCCGCACAGAGAGCTGGGAACTGAACCCGGGACCTTTTTGCGGCGAGGCAGCAGCGCTACTGATGCACGACTGCGCCGACCGGCTTTTAAAAAAAATAACCGATAAATAATGGAGCAGGTCTTTAGAAGTATGTCTGCACGCAGGGTACTGGGTTCAATCCTTCATGAGTGTAACTTTAACTTGAGCAACAGCAATGCTTGTCTGATTTCAGCTTAACTCCATACCTTTGCACTCCTATAGTGGGACGGACAGTCGGGGTGGGGGGCTGGTGGCGGCAAGAGGGGGCGGTGGGGGCGAGGCGGGGTGGGGGCGAGGGGGGTGGAGGTGAGGGCGAGGGGGACGGGGGGTCGTGGGGGAGGTAGGGGGCGGTAGTGAAGGTTACCTCGGTCCCGTACATTTCCGCGGAGGGCGGCGGAGCGGCGCTTGAGTGGCGCGGTGCGAGCGCGTGCTTGTGCCTCCTCGTCCGTCCATTAACAAGCTCGTAAGCTCCTAATCCTATCAGCCTAATCCCTCGCGAGCCTCCTTCGTCTAAATGTATTGCTTACTGTCCGTCACGGGGGCCACCGCCTCGGCACAACCCGACCGTCAACTCCATTTCCTCTCCTCCCCCCGCCCCACCCGCCCTCTCGTCCACTTCCGCCTTCATCCTCGTCTTCACCTCTCCGGCGGCTGCCATCGTCGTGCCCCCGCTCACTCGCCGGCTCACCCGCTCATCGCCTCCCTCCTTGCCGAATTATCCACTCATCCACTCTCCTGCTCGAGCCACTTACCAGAATGCATTAGCGTCCACTCGTCGGTTCTTCTCGTGCACTCCTGCTGCTCATCCGCTCAACCGCACTCCTCCTGCTCTAACCATCCGCTCAACCGCACTCCTCCTGCTCTAATCATCCGCTCAACCGCACTCCTTCTGCTAAAATCATCCGCTCAACCGCACTCCTCCTGCTCATCCGCTCAACCGCACTCCTCCTGCTCATCCGCTCAACCGCACTCCTTCTGCTCTAAGCGTCCGCTCAACCGCACTCCTGGTCTAATCATCCGCTCAACCGCACTCCTGCTCTAATCATCCGCTCATTCCCTCTCTCAACCACGCCGCCGCTCCTTCAAGCATTCACTCAACCGCTTGTCCGCGTTGCCCTCTTCATCGCGGGCGGCGCGGTGGTGGCCCCGTGGGTAGCGCTGTCGCCTCCTCACAGCAAGAAGGACCCGGGTTCGAATCTCGGCTCGGGTGCCTTTCTCTGTGTGGGAGTTTGCGAGTTCTCTCCCCGTGTCCGCGTGGGTTTTCGCCGGGCACTCCGGTTTCCTCCTACAGTTCGAAAAACACGCTGCTGCATAGGTTAATTGGCTTGTAGGCTAAATTGCCCGCAGTGCCCGGTAATGGACAGGCGTCCCATCGTGGGTATATCCCTGGTTTGCACCCTATGTCTGCCGGGATAGGCTCCGGCTCACCGCGACCCTGTACAGGACTAAGCGGTTTTTGACAATGAGATGAGATGAGATTAAGAGGCAACTGAAGGAACACTGTTTCCGCGATGTCACCAGGAGTGGTTATTTGGGGGGAGCCGTGTCGATGAACGCTCCCTCCGCCCTTCGCGGCGCTTCGCCACGCACGTTCGGAGGCACCGTCAGGCTTCTGCAGGAACACTCGACACGGCCGTGCTGAAATCCCAAATCTACATCGCCGGCGTTGCATTGCCGTCCTCCGGAGGAGTTTCTCGAACGCAAGGCAACGTTGCAACACTTTCCAGAGTC
>JAZEWT010000013.1:15852998-15865680 GCA_036362905.1 Mordacia mordax
TGCCCCCCCCCCGCTCGCTGCTGTGGCTGCGTGTGTAGTGGATGTTTACTAAATCACCGGCAGCCGATGTCTCGCAGTTTGAGTCACGGTCCACTTGTAAACACGTGGAATGGGATTTTACATTTCAGGTTCGGCGGGGGTAGGGAGGCTGCGCGGCTCCCGCTGTAATCGGAGTACTCGAGGCGAGCTGCGTCGGGCCGCGGGTTGCGTGAGCTCACGGCTCCCCGTCGCGATCACCTTACCTGCTGGGCACCCCCACGGAGACCCCCACGGAGACCCCCACGGGAACCTCCGCGAGGACCCCCACTCCACGGCTACCCGATCCCTCTGCGAAGGAGAGACGGGGAGGAGAGCGCTCGACACGGCTCTCCCGCAATAACAGCTGCGGAGAGCGATCCTCATCACACATCGTTAATAGATCTTCTCTGATGTGCTTGCTGACATGCCGTCCTCTCCACAGCTCTGTGCAGCGCGTTGTGACCCTCGGGTGAAAAGCGCTCTAAAAGTGCAATTATTATTATTGTAATGATGTAGGTTTTCACGGCTCGATACATGATTGCTTCGAAAAGCTGCTCTCTCGGGACAGCCGCGTCGATCGCTCCCTCTCTCCTCTCCTCGCGACGTTTCGCCTCACACGTTCGAGGCATCCTCAGGCGCAGTGTGCGTGTGCAGTGCCTCTGGCTCCTATATCAACGTGAGGGAGCAGCGTTTCGAAGCAATCATCAATATTTATTATTATTATTACTTCCCCGCACGGGTTCACGGTGCCGTCCAGCCAGGCTCCCGGATATATTTGACGGGTACACCGGTGCCCTGGGGGCGCACGGCAGGGAGCGCTGGGGGAATTCGCGCTAATAAAGAGACGGGGGGAACGCGGCGTAAAAAAACGCTCGCGGAGCGGGCGTGCGTAACGCGGGAGCGCGCAGGGGGTGGTGGAGGGGGAGGGAGGTTGCGTTGGAAAGTGCGCGTGGAGCGCGGTCGTTTTTTTGCCTGAATATGGAAACACTGAGCGGGGCCGGGGGGTGAAGGGAGGGAGGGAGGGAGCCACGTGCTGGGCGAGGAGCGAGGGGTGATGGGAGGGGTGATGGGAGGGAGCCACGTGCTGGGCGAGGAGCGAGGGGTGATGGGAGGTGTGATGGGAGGGGTGATGGGAGGGAGCCACGTGCTGGGAGAGGAGCGATGAGGGAACCACGTGCTGGGAGAGGAGCGATGAGGGAGCCACGTGCTGGGCGAGCAGCGAGGGGTGATGGGAGGGAGCCACGTGCTGAGCGAGGAGCGATGATGGAGCCACGTGCTGGGCGAGCAGCGATGATGGAGCCACGTGCTGGGCGAGCAGCGAGGGGTGAAGCGAGAGGCGAAGGGAGGGAGCCACGTGCTGGGCGAGGAGCCGGGTGAAGGGAGGGAGCCACGTGCTGGGAGAGGAGCGATGAGGAAGCCTCGTGCTGGGAGAGGAGCGATGAGGGAGCCACGTGCTGGGAGAGGAGCGATGAGGGAGCCACGTGCTGGGAGAGGAGCGATGAGGGAGCCACGTGCTGGGAGAGGAGCGATGAGGGAGCCACGTGCTGGGCGAGCAGCGAGGGGTGATGGGAGGGAGCCACGTGCTGGGCGAGCAGCGAGGGGTGACTCCGCGAGCGGAGGAACGGCGACATGTGGGGAGCGGTGGCGCAGCGGTTAGAGCGCTAGACTTGAAAAGCCGGCGATCCAAGTTCCAATCCCGCTCTCCGCCAATACCAAGTGACGATTTTCTGAATCGGTCCTGAATCTCCCCTAGGTTGACTTTGCCTCAAATGAATGCCAAGTGCAACGTGTAAATGTTGCCACTAGGAGACAAAGGCGGCCGGGCGTGGTGCTGGTCACTCACTCCCGCGTGCGCCGTGTCGACCTTCATAGGTGCTCGCTCTTGGCACTCAACCCTATAGGCTATTAACGCCATATGGGGGATGTTTGTTTTGTCTGTATCTGTGTATGTGTTGCTGTGTGTCTATTTGTGTGTGTGTGTGTCTGTGTTGGGGGAGCGATGGCTTGCTTAGCGGCTAGCGCGCTGGGCCACAAACCTGCTGACCGGAGTTCGATTCCCGCTCACGGCCAACACCAGTGATTTAGTGAGCCTAGGCCTAAGATAAGTACCTCTGTGTGTCCGTGTGTATCTGTGTGTATCCGTGTGTATCTGTGTGTATCTGTGTGTATCCGTGTGTGTCTGTTGACCCGCAAAACAGCCCCCTCCTCCGAGTAGGCATCGGCGGTAACGTCATCCTGTTAAGTAACGCAGAGTGGGTCACGATGCATACGTCTGGGCTGCAGTGATTGGAACTCATGGGCAAGATCAGCTCAACAATACCGCATGCTAGACTTCTGCGCAGCCCATGCACTTGTAATTTCCAATACATTGTGTGGATGTGCCGTAATTTTCAACACTGCAACATCTACACAACGTCACGCATGCTGGGTCCTAGCAATAAACATGTCAGACTGTAATAGTGACGTACGTAAACCCCGTGACACCAGGACCTCCCGCTGAGCTGATCTGCCCACTGACCATCGGCCGGTCATCCACAAGATACGCCTGCCATCCGATCACGTTTTAATAGCAATCACAAGAGTGAATTAAAGCGTCACAGAGAAAGTGTGGAGTTCCGACCGAAAACAAGTCTGCAGGTTTATTGAACATTTCTGTGAGGTCTTGGCGCAGAGGACTCACTCTGCATCAAGATCTCTCATCTCTCATCTCATCTCATTATCTGAAACCACTTAATCCTATATAGGGTCACGGTGAGCCGGAGCCTATCCCGGAAACACAGGGCGTAAGGCAGGAATACACCCGACGACGGGACGCCAGTCCATCGCCGGGCATTGCGGGACAATTTTTAGTCTGCGAGCCAATCAACCTATCCAGGAGCATGCTTTTGGACTGTGGGAGGAAAACGGAGTACCCGGCGAAAACCCACGCGGACACGGGGAGCGCATACAAACTCCACACAGAAAAGCACCCGAGCCGAGAGATTCGAACCCGGGACCTTCTTGCTGTGAGGCGTCAGCGCTAACCACTGGGCCACCGCGCCGCCCTCTGCATCAAGATGGGCCTCTCAAATATTGGACAAAGTAGCCACCTGTGTGAGTGGCTTGCAGAGGTGAGTGGCGATGCAATGCCTCACAGCAGGAAAAAGCGTCGGGCAGAGATAATATCCCAAGTCTTCTTGCTGGCCCTAATAGTTGCTCGCTAACAGCACTTGTCCCGACAGTACGTCAAGGCTATACACTGCTGCTCCCCACAAGCAAAGACTTTTGTCTTTGCTTGTGGGGAGCAGCAGTGTAGCTGTTAGCGCTCTGGTAGCGCTAACTCGGCGAGTCGCCGAGTTGGGGTCTCGCTCACGGTCACCGACACAGCTAAAGGATTTCTGAACCGTGCCTCCCCTACGTCGACTCAGCCGTTTCTCTCTCTGGTCGTGCACCGGTCAGGGTGACAACGGCGGCCGAGCGTGTTGTTGTTGGCCACCCAGCCCCCTCTCGTGCCTTTGTAGGCGCACGTCGCTAACAGCAGCGCTTGCCCGAACAGGCAGAGTCGGCGATGCAGGGGCATCTTTTGTCTCCGCACTGAGCTGACGCCGCATTCGCCTCGAGCCGGCGCGGTGGCGCCCACGAGGCAGAGGCCGCTACTCCGGGTGTTTGTTTCTGAGATATATTTTTTTTTAGATGATCATAATAATAATAATAATTGCACTTGTGCAGCGCTTTTCACCCGACGCGTACAAAACGCTGCACAGAGCTGCGGAGAGAACGGCATGTCAGCAACAACAACGACATTAGAACAGCAAATCAGCAACGTTTTTTTATTGTCACAAATCTGAGCCGATGATTGCTCCGAAAAGCTGCTCCCTGGGGACAGCCGCGTCGATCGCTTCCTCTCTCCACCTCGCGACGTTTCGCCTCTAACGTGGGAAGAGGAAGCAACCGCCGCGGCTGAAAGTCAAATAATGGCTATACTTTAGAGAAGAAGATAAAATAAGCGATAAAAAAATGTAATAATTCAACAAATAAGGAAGGAATAAGTGTTCCTGAGCAGGTGCAGGTCGGCAGCGAGCCATCATCTCAGCACGACTACAGTGAACCGGATCAACAGTCCGAGCCAGAGGACTTGAAAGCCTTACGGAACAAGTGAGCCTTGAGACGAGATTTGAAGATGCCCAGGGACTCGGCTGAACGAATCTCCAATGGAAGGGCATTCCAGAGTCTGGGAGCAATGTGTGAGAAGGTTCTGTCACCCATCGAATGGAGGTGCGATCTGGGCACATGCAGCAAGCAGCCCGTAGTAGCTGTGTTGAGGAGGGTGACTGAACTAGGTCACGCATGTATGTTGGAGCAGCGCCAGTGAGAGCGTTGTGGGTGAGGAGGATCTTGAATTCGAGTCTATATTTAACCGGTAAATGATTAACGATGCTGTCGAGATTCATTGTACAAGTGAGGACGAGGAGGAGGAAACCGGAGCACTCGGACAAAACGCACGTGCGAAATCTCCGTACGGATGGAAACAGATGGCGATTAAGAGAATTGGTCTTCAGAGATGCTCTTCACGAATAACTGTGTCAAGTTATTCCTCCTCTCTCCTGGGAACGCTGTACACGGCTCTTAAGAGCAAATCTCGTACATCGAGCCGTGACAAGCTGCACGGATAGAACAACGTGTTTTGTTTAAACAGGTCCCGCCAGCCACGCGTCTGGGAGCCCATGGGTTTGGCTGCACCCGTTCCGCAAGCGCGCTGCCTTGCACCGAACGCTCCAGAGTGGTCCAGATGTCTTGTGACGCCAATATTTGGATTTATAACGAGCCCATGCGCTCCTTACCGCAAGTCGTTCTTCACTGGTATACGATGTCATGCCGGCTATCGGAAATAAATCAGGGTTATTTAAAACGGAAATACTTTCGCAAGGGAGAAAAAAAATGTTAGCGGTCGATTTATTTGAGGAGTCACAAGACATTTGGACCACCCTGTACATCGAGTGCGCCTCTGCAGATGTCAGTTCCAGCGGTGCTGACTCAGCACATGTCCATAGTCACCCATCCCCGCCGAGCTGCGTTACATTCAATAGCTTGAGGAGCAAGGCGGAGAGGGAAGCGAGAGGGGAGAGTGAGGAGAGAGCGTGGAGGGGAGTAGAGTGAGATGCGACGGGAGAGGGAGGAGAGTGTGTGGAGGGGAGCAGAGAGAGATGAGAGGGGAGAGCGAGGAGAGTGTGTGGAAGGGAGCAGAGAGAGATGAGAGGGGAGAGGGAAGAGTGTGGAGGGGAGTGAGATAAGAGGGGAGATGGAGGAGAGTGTGTGGAGGGGAGAAGAAAGAGATGAGAGGGAGGAGAGTGTGTGGAGGGGAATAGAGTGAGATGCGACGGGAGAGGGAGGAGAGTGTGTGGAGGGGAGTAGAGAGAGATGAGAGGGGAGAGCGAGGAGAGTGTGTGGAAGGAAGAGAGAGAGATGAGAGGGAGGAGAGTGTGTAGAGGAGAGCAGAGTGATATGAGAGGGGAGAGACAGGAGAGTGTGTGGAGGAGAGTAGAGATGAGTGGTGGTGGTTGTAGGGGGAGGTACGGTGATAGGTGGGTAGTGGGGGGAGGAAGGCCCCTCCCCCGTACCGCTCCCCTTACGGCTCCAGGCCGGGTCCCCATCACTCACGACCCGGGGAGCGATGCGAGTCGCTGGGTCCCCGCAACACCTGGAACGGATCCAAGCTTGGCCCGTGGAGATTGCGGGGGGGAGGGTAGCGAGAGGGAATGAGGGCCCCTCCCCTATCCCTCCCCTACCCCCGCTCGCCCTCCTTCACTCCGAACAGGTAAGTGATCGTGAGCAACGACTCGTCCTGTAAAAGAAAATTAAATTCCTTTCCAAGCGAGGGCCGTCTCACCCCCTCCCTCGCCCCCTTCCTCTCCCCTCTCCCTCTCCCAAACTCACATTCATTATCCGAGCAGCTCTGACAGCCATTGCTGGTTCGCACTGCAAGGCTGCCACCGCTAATGCCAGGTTCGCGTGTGGATCTCAGCGTCATCAGCTGCAGCCGCAGCAGCAGCGGCGATCTATCCACTGCTCGATGAAGTCCTCCCCTTAGCTGTCACAATCCGTCACCGTCTTGCCATGCAACGATTCATCCGGCACCTCCACAGGCGCTGACATTACAGCTCCATCTCCTTTTCCTACTTTGGCTGCAGCTGTGCTTTTAGTCTCGGCGCGAAGTATTTATTTGTAGTTGATATACACAGCGCAGTATTGACCGGGGCGGCCGCAGCAATCGGAACCGTGAACTTTTGCAGCAAGTGGCGATCGCGCGACCGCTGGGCCACGTCACCACCCAAGGCTCATATTTCTCTCCTCCTCCCGCTCCTCTCCTCCTCCTCCTCCACCCCCTCCTCCGTCCATCCCCTCCTCCCCCTCCTCCCTCCTCCACCCCCTCTTCTCTTCCCTCCACCCCGTCCCTCCTCCCTCCTCCACCCCGTCCCTCCTCATCCCCCTCCTCCTCCCGTCTCCACTGGGCACGTGGAGGCGGGGACCCGGTCGCGTGCCGCAGGGGGCGCGCGGGGGAGGTGGAGCTGGAACAGGGAGCCACGAGGAGTTGCCACCCGTCCCGGTTTTGTTTGAATTGTTCTTTTATTGAATCGATTGTCCCGGAAAGACTGTCAGTCTTTGCTGGATATCAAATGTGCCGGTTATCTCGCATCCATAAAACTGAGTTCAGCATCGCTCTCATCATCCCGTCCAGACACGTGGCTGTCCTCCGTGAGCTGAGCTGTTCCGCAATCCGAGCAGTAGATCATCAACAGCAGCGCGCTTTGTTTACCCTACAGACAGCGCTCGCGGTGTATTAACTATAGCACTGTACTGTACAGGTTATAGCGTTGTATTATATTGACCATAGCTACACATTGTATTGCACTGAGTACAGCTACACTTTGTATTGAATATGACTATAAGCGTGTTGGGGATCCGCGGGGGCACGGGGGACGCGTTGGGGATTCGTGGGGGGTCAGGAGACCGCGCTGGGGATCCCTGGGGGATCAGGAGACCGCGCTGGGGGCCCACGGGTGGACGGGGGCCGTGTTGGAGGTCCGCTGGGGGAGAGGGGGCCCGTGCCGGGGGCCTGTGGCCTCTTTACGCCGCCCCCGAGTGATTTATGCGCCGGTAGCCGGGAGGCGCGGGGCCTCGCGTGCGGAACTCTGGACCGAAGCCCCGTGTGTTCATTCCTGGAGAGTGGCCGCCTTCAGCTTGACTCGTTTCCACGAGTTCGGAAATCAAACCGGTTTTTGTTCACATGCATGGAAATTAAATAAATGTCTCTTCGCAGAAACGTGAGTTTACGAAGCGAACAAAAACCGCACTTTTCTTCACAACTCTGCGGCGAGCACGCGTAAATATCTAACCTCGAGACCCGAGCCAGTTTAAACTCCCACTCACCGTTAAGAGTCCAAACACAACAGCCACGGCTATACACTGCACCAACACCGCAACACACGTTGTCGGTGTGACACGTGTGTGCTTGCTGCACTCCGTCTGTGCTGCACTCCGTCTGTGCTGCCGACTATCCGCGCGTGCTGTGCTTTATCTGAGTGCTGCACTCGGCCTGTGCGTGCTGCACCCTGTGAGTGCTGCCGACTATCTGCGCGTGCTGTGCTTTATCTGTGAGTGCTGCTACACCAGTGGTTCTTAACCTGGGTTCGATCGAACCCCAGGGGTTCGGTGAGTCAGTCTCAGGGGTTCGGTGGAGGTCAAGACACACACCTCACTCATATGATTCGTGATGACACGCGCCCCGCTTGGCCATCACTGGCTGCAGGTGATCACATTTTATTTTTCCAATAAAGAAGGGTTCGGTGAACGCGCTTATGAAACTGGTGGGGTTCAGTACCTCCAACAAGGTTAAGAACCACTGTGCTACACCATGTCTCCCTGCAGTTTGTAATGGCGACCCCACAGCCGCCACAGTTTCAAACACAACTCAGCGGACAGAATCTCGAACATTTCCGCTCCACCTCTGTATGTTTTTAAAAAATGTGAAGTTCGACGGTTCCAGGACTCGGGATGGACCAGCTGCTCGCGGTTCGACTCCTGGTCCCGTACCCTCCGTACCCCCCACACCCCCGTTCTACGGAACCTCCAACCCTAGCCCCGAGTCCTCCACCCCGCACCCCAACGTCATCACACGCGTCGGCTCTGGGTGTCGTGGCGGCGCTGGGGCTGTTGTTGTTGTTGTTGTTTGAGAGGTGGCCAGACGCGCTCGCGACGTCTCCTTGAGGTCGCGCCAGCAGGCCGAGGCAGCTCCCGTCTGCTTTTAATTTCGGTCTCACTTTGAGAACGCGGTGTTTCCTGAACACGGCACCTGGCGGACCCAACACCGCACACAGCACTGCACACCGGCGTCTCGTGCAGTGCGGAAGGCTCACTGCTACCTCACTGCACTTTATACGTCCGGCGCTCCGCTTGTTGTGGTGAGTTGTTCCTCCGCTGTCCACTTGCTAGAGGGCGGCTGCCTCCAACTGCCCTGAACGCTCAAAGTGCACCTAGCTTGGCACTGCCCAGTAGCAGCCTCCATAAAGCTCTTCCAACAGAAGCCGATCTTGACATCGCACCAATTGTCGTCAGTTCCACTCGGGCATTCCTATGCCACATCATTCCATCTCCTCTCCAGCCGTACCGCGCCCGTTTCGTTCCCTCTATCCGGCCAAACAGAAGCTGCTAGTGGTGGCTGGGCATAGCGGCCACATGATCCAGCCAACGCAGCTTCGCATTCACTCACCTACTCACCCGCTCACTCATGCAGTGGCTGGGTATGCCGGCTATATGACCCAGCCAAAGCAGTCTCGGCTTCCGGAGGAGCACACTGATGGGACCCTGTCCAGATTTTTCAAAGATTTGTGGGATCCCCACACAATCCAGTCTGGGCAAATTCAGCATGGCTCGTGGTCAGGATAGCTGGAAACTTTCAAACAGGCACAGATGTTTATTTGAAAGGGTCTATGTTTTTAGAGCCTAGAGAAAGGAAGGCATCAGATGTGGCTGAGAAGACCCGATACTTCCTGTGGAGCAACAGGCCAAGTAACTTCAATACAGTTTTTTGCAGGTTATCAAAATATAATTCCACTCGACTGAGTCCGTGCCAAATCGGAGCGTTTCATAAGAAGGCTGCCCAGATATGGAAACCTCTCTACAACTGTGCCAACACTCCAGAGAGTTGGGGGTGGTGGGGGTATTTGATAACAAAGTACCCAGTTTTTGTGGGGATAAATGTTGAGACTTCACTTATTAGTGATGCGCTCCAAGTTCAGGAGCAGTCTCCAACTGCTTAGAGTGAGTGGCAATCACTAAATCATGAGCATAATAGCATGGCTGACCACTAGGGAGCCATCGCTTGACAGCACCCGGGCATCGATTGTATCTCTACCAGATGTACATTATTCTGGTACAGCCATGGAAAGCGTCCCAAATTCGTGCTCTCCAATGTGAAGAGGAAATGACTCTGACTCCCCGCCATACAGCTCTTCTCGGGCATGGCCACCATCACGAGACACCTTAATAATTGTGAAAAGAGTCAGGAATCCAACAAAGCTTAAGTAATAAACCACAAAGCCTGGCCTATTGGTGGAATCATAGGTCTTGACTAGGTCAGCAAAAGCAAAGATGTAGGTCCCGTTGAAATCCCACGTAACTTTAATGGCAATAATACAGGTGGCAATAATACAGGTGTTGAGATATTCAAACATCAAATGGACACCTTGCGCAGGGCATGGAGGTTGTAAATAAAAAAAACATGTACTAGAGCTGCGAATGCACCGACGTCTGCGCTATCTTGAGTTCTCTGTCGCCAACACTAGCGAGGACTAGGCCGCGAAGAAGGTCTCTCTTCGCTGTGAGCCAATCAGTGTGAAGCACAGTGCTTATTCAATCTAATCATGATGATTGCGTGATGTTTCGCTTTGCACACAATCACGTGCGTTCGCTGGCAACCTTGACAGTCCGTGAGCGGTGTCTCTTTTATATCTGAAGCTCTGCACGCGCGTGTTATATCCAGAAAGAGGAAACTGTTCGTTCTCTCGCTCTCCTTGAACCTCCGTGATGAGTGCCCGCCGACCGATCCTTGTCGGGACCAACGCGGGACTCGCGCTGAGCGAGGAGGCTCCCCACTACCGCAATCAGTGCGCTTATCCCTCGTTATGAAACCGAACCAAGCGGGACCGCTATCTCTCCACAATCCGGCACGGAGCCCGGCCCGTGGACCACATGTTTGCCATGATGTCATGCAGTGCACAGCAGGATGGCCACCCTCCTCCCCGGAGGGGACCCTCGGGAAGTCGCCTCCCCGAGCGGCGCGTTTCCTGCTCACCCAGAATCCATGAGCCGCCCGCCGCTCCCTCCGATACGGGAGGCATCGCCCTCCCATGAACTGCTCCCTCCCTCCCCCCCTCGAGACAGAGCGCGCAGGCAAATGCACCCCCCGCACCCCCCTTGCTTTTAAATCAGCGTCGGGGGAACCTTGTTGAGTGGAGCGGTGGTGCAGCGAGCAGCGCTGCCGCCTCACAGGAAGATGCACCCGGGTTCGATTCCTGACACCGGTGTCTTTGTGGTGTTTGCCCGTTCTCTCCCCCCGCGTCTGTGTGGGTTTTCGCCGGGTACCCGGGTTTCCTCCCACCGACCAAATATGTGTTGCCTAGGTTAATTGTCCTCACTAACGTGCCCCGGTGTTCTAAGATGTTGTAATTTGCTTAACCCCCCTCCCCCCGCCCCGGCTGTACAACTGTTAAAACGAGCTAAGTTGTTCAACGGTTCCAGGTTGATTATTAAACTAATTTAACGCGGGGCCGCAGAATCACGTTGTGCGCTACAGGCCGTGCCCGGCTCCCTACCTGCCCACGTGGCTTGCCTTGACGCACGTGGCGTCAGGAGCATCGCACACAGGGTTTGCACCGCACACGGGCATCGGGGTTGAGGGTCGGCGTCGGAGGAGCCCTGGGTCAAGATTATAAAGAGCGGAAATGAGTCTCGACAACGAAGGCCCGGAATGTATGGCGGGGAGGGTGGCTATGAAACGCTCACATGCGCGCCTCCTCACACAACGAAGGTCCTCCCCAAGGCGGTTCGATTCCCACCTCGGGCGCCTCTCTCTGTGTGGAGTGTACGTGCTCTCCCGCCGTTCTGCGTGGGTTTCCTCCGGGTTCTCCAGTGCCTTCTCATAATCTAAAACGAGCGCTCATTAATGAACTGATAACGGTGTCTGGCGGGTTGGCGCCGGCGGACTACGAGGCTGACTGCCCGCCTCTCTGCGGGATCATCGCTGCGCCTCTGAGCGGCGCCTTAATGCCATGAATAATCCAGCGCGATACTGGCCTCGTCTGGAACTCACCACGGACGGAGAGGATCGGATCACTGAGTCCGCCCTGAGCGCTGAGACGGAGCGACGGGACTCAAACTCATCATCACCAGCAGCCATGATCACTCCACTGCTAGACGAAGGCCCCCGCGAGCCGCCAACACGGTGCGGTCACGGGGCCCAGCGGTAGCGCTCACCATTACTCTACCGTTCCCCACTTTATGCTCACCGCTCACGACTACGGCTCACCCTTACCCCCCACTCCTCCACTCCTCACCACCACCGAGCTACCCCAAGTGGAGACCAGACCCAAGCGGCTCTTGACGTTACTGGACAGCGAATGCAGGCAGCAGCGTCGGGCTCGCGACTAGGGTCCGACTCGCGTTGGATGCTGGAGGCGAACAGGATTACCTGCTATGTTAAGGAGACTGTAGGAGGTTAACTCGCAGTGTTAAGGAGGCTGTAGGGGATTTACTCGAGGTGTTAAGGAGGCTGTAGGAGGTTTACTCGCAGTGTTAAGCAGACTGTAGGAGTGTAACAGGTTTTTACAATTCCTGGCAATTATGCAGGTATTGGTGTTTTGAAATCTTAACACCTGCATAATTGCCAGGAATGGTAAAAATCTGTTACATATGTACACTGGCAAAAAGTACCCATAGCGTAGACTGTGGGAGGTTTACTCGAAGTGTTAAGGAGGCTGTATGAGGTTAATTCGAAGTGTTAAGGAGGCTGTAGGAGGTTTACTCGCAGTGTTAAGCAGACTGTAGGAGGTTAACTCGCAGTGTTAATGAGGCTATACAAGAATAGGAGGTTTACTCGCAGTGTTAAGGAGGCTATACAAGAATAGGAGGTTTACTCGCAGTGTTAAGGAGACTAGAGAAGAACAGGAGGTTTACTCGCAATGTTAAGGAGGCTAGAGAAAAACAGGAGGTTTACTCGCAATGTTAAGGAGGCTATAGAAGAATAGGAGGTTTACTCACAATCTTAAGGAGGCTAGAGAAAAATAGGTTTACTCACAATGTTAAGGAGGCTAGAGAAGAACAGGAGGTTTACTCACAATGTTAAGGATGCTAGAGAAGAACAGGAGGTTAACTCGCAATGTTAAGGAGGCTATAGAAGAATAGGAGGTTTACTCACAATCTTAAGGAGGCTAGAGAAAAATAGGAGGTTTACTCACAATGTTAAGGAGGCTAGAGAAGAACAGGAGGTTTACTCGCAATGTTAAGGAGGCTAGAGAAGAACAGGTTTACTCGCAGTGTTAAGGAGGCTATAGAAGAACAGGAGGTTTACTCACAATCTTAAGGAGGCTAGAGAAGAATAGAAGGTTTACTCACAATGTTAAGGAGGCTA
>JAZEWT010000013.1:16298758-16311388 GCA_036362905.1 Mordacia mordax
CCAGGGAGCGCATCTCGCCCGCGAGCAAACGCCGCACGCCGCGTGCCGCATCGGTCACGTGGCTGCGCGTGGCACTGTACACTGTACACTCACCCTTTGGCTTCTCCCGTCTCTGCACTGGGTTCCCTGATCGGCTCCTCTTCCTTGGGCTCTGCACAGGCACCCAGGACACTCAGCGTGCAGCCACAACGTACTGTGCACGAGCATCACCGCATTCACTACACGGCCATATGCAAGCGACGACAACTGGAGAATATCCTTTGTTTTTTAAACCCGTGCCCCCTCTCACAGGCCCCGCTCAAACCCCCCCCCCCCGCGCCCCCTACCTGGCTTCCTCTCGTCCGCAGCCGGGGCGCTCGGCGCTTCGGCCTTCTTCTCCTCTTCCACCTTGGGCCGCTTGATCTTCTTGTAGTTGGCCGCGTTTCTGCGGCCGCCTTCGCCCTCGTCCTCCGAGTCGGAGAACTCCTCGTCGCACGCGATGCGCTTGTCCGACGCGCGGACTACGTTGAGCGGCGACAGGAAGGACGCGAATTGAAACCGGTCAAGCCAGTCAGTGAAGCGAGTTTCCAATGCGTGAGGATCCCTAGAGTGTGGGCTCGACACGCTGGACGCCTGGGCCACTCGTCCAGCCCAGACTAACGGCTTCACTACGGGGTGACTCGCCGAGACATAAACGCAGCGCACGTAAGAACCTCGTATAATTACAACTCGATCAACGTCGGCCTATGGGTCTCTACGCAAGTCTACGGGACTTCATGCAAGCCATTGGTGACGGGGCTGGAACCATCATTTTGCTCGACTTGAGAACGCTGTTCAATCACTGGTACGTGAAACCCGGATTGAATCCAGAGCCACAGCAGTGCCAGATCAAGCCTCTGACCTACACAGCGTTTTTTTACCGAGTCACAATGGAAAACGGCAACGCGCGTGCGTGCGACACACACTGGAGATTCGCTTGTTGGGGTCCTCCTCCTCCTCTCCGCTATCCTCGGGCACCGCGTCCTCTGGGATTGCCTGCATCTGTACGCCGGGCGCGTGCGGCAGCATACGCAGGTTCTCAAACAGCCGCTGTCTGCGAGAGAGAAACACAAGCGGATTAACGGACACACGCTTACAAAGCGTCTATCACAATCACAGGTTGTGCCCAGGTGCTTTAAAATCTGCAAAGGAGTCTGGTATGGGCAGCTTTACGTTTCGTTAGGCGATTTGACGATTATTAAGGAATGTATACGTGAAAGCTCGTACGTGCACATTGGGCGTGGGCAGGTAAACCCGTATGATCGTTATCATTATTCGGAGTCGCATCAGTAGTCAGGCTTTGTTTGAACTAAATGCTCGTGAGCTGCCAGATTTAAATAGGCAAAGATCCCCCCCCCCCGCCCTGACAGCCAGCGGGTCAGATCCCCAACATGCAGCCTAATCTGCTGTTGATTTTGTTGCTGTTGATTTTCCGTTCCGGTGCCGTTGTTGTTGACGCGCCGTTCTCTCCGCGCCTCTGTGAAGCGCTTTGTGACCCTCGAGTGAAAAGCGCTCTACAGATGCAATTATTATTATTATTATTATTATGAGACACCGCCGACTCCGCACGCGGCTTAGGGCTTCGGCATGACGGCCATCGGCCGAGGACTCACTTGATCTTCTCGAGGTACTCGGGCGTGTTCTGGTTGGTCATGTTCGAGGGACTGATGTGCAGCTTGAAGTCCGGCCCGAAGTACTCAAAGTAGTCGTTGTAGGGCAGCTCTGGTGGTGGTGGTGGGGGGGGGAGCAGGGAACAGCGGGGGAATCGTGGCGTCAAGGTCGCGAGCTCCGCGCCGTGCGCACCGCGGCTCGCGCCGCTTTAACCATCGTCAAACGTTGCTGCGCGCGTCGTTAACGGCGCCGTTTAGTTTCCACTGCGGGTGAAAGAGGAAATCAAACTGAAGCCCTCGCTGCTCTGGATGCCAGGGTAAAATGTCAGAACTGATCTTCTATCACTCTTGTCGTGCATCACGTGAATTCTGACAGCGAGCCAGACTTACTATAAACCAACAATCACCGTCCCCATAGATCGACTCAGCCTAGAATAAACACCCAAAGCGATTTGTAAATAATGCCACTATGGGGGGCTAAGATGCTTGCGCATGTTTCTGGGCTCTGAGTCCCTTGTGCGCCATGCCGGCCTTCCACTAACTCAACGCACATGCCTCAACCGTCCGTTAAAGCTACACAGTGGGGGGGGGAGGAGGTAGGGGGTCTGTCTTTAACGGGAGAGCGCAATGGCACGCGGGGGGACTGGCGTCACCGTTGGCGATGTCGCTGTCGAGCGCCACGGCCGTCTCGAAGGTCCAACACCGCGCCACGTTGCGGATGGTGTAGCCACCGCCCCCCAGCATCAGCAGCGGCAGGTTGAAGCTCTTCATGAAGTTGACGCACTTGGCGTGGCCTGCGCGAGGCAGCGACCGACAAGGAAATGTAACTTTCCGATTTAAACATCAAACGGCCCAAAACCTCACAGCCCCTTTAAAATCTAAGCCATAAACGAGGTTTTTTTTTTAATATGCGACGTTCTCTCACGAACGGAACGCTCAGATAATGTGAATAAAATGAACTTCATCTTTGCGGGGGAGCCTATTGCCAAGATCTGTTCGCTCTTAAACACCGGCGCTCGCCGGGAGATTTATAACCTGGGTACATCTTGCCGGCTCGTTCACCCGCTCGCCCACCGATCCGCTCACCTTTGATGGTGAGGTTGAAGCAACCAAGGCGGTCACCGGTGAGGGAGTCGGCTCCACACTGCAGCACCACGGCACTCGGCTGGTACATCTCCATCACCTTGGAGATCACCTGCAGGGCGAGGAGGGGAGGGCGTGCACACCGCCGCCGAGTGAGGAGCAGGCGAGCTGCGGTTTCTCCCGGGGCGGTTCAATGCCGAGCGCTGAAAGCTGGTGACCCTTTTCGAAATCGGTCACCAGCGCTCAAAGCCGGGAAACGTTTGAGCGATTCTAGCGGAATGCGCGCCATCAACACGTGACCAGCGCGCGTGCGAATATAGAACCCACGCCTCGTGCAGCCATCGCTTACAAGGGAAAGGTGCAGCCCTGCAATGGCTTGTTTATGCAACTGCCAGTAGTAGAAGTGGTTTGTGAAAACCAACTACAGACTACATAGTAAATCCGTAGAGATTGGTATATTAAACACACTAGTGCAATTGTGGCAATGCAGCCCAAACTGTGGATGTAATAGTAAAGCCACCGTACTCTGCCGCTCCTGTAACAGAGCAGGAATAGCAAAATGTGCCAAGCCAACCTCGACAATGCCATTTCCTTAAGATAAGATGGTGAACTTCATTGGTATTTCATCCGTATACAACAACAGAATATAGAGGAACGAAATTACGTCCACAGTGAAAAAAAACCATGGCTGAATATACACTCAACAGGGCAGGAATAAACATGTAGGCTACATAGACATGTATCTGATAACATTGTGCAGAGGATTTGTGCATATGGTGCCAATACGCAAGAACAGAATATTGGTTTAGGGTAGGGTAAACGTAGTAAAACTCATTGTGTTTATTACATTATGTGCCACCTGTATTAAATCCGGGATTGCTCGTGACATATGCGTACTGATTTTCGTTATTATCGTGGCCAGCCGGACCTTTCAGCGATCCGGACCTGGGCTAAGGTGCAGGAGCAGCACCGGCTCACCGGGGTTTCGCCGCAAATGAAAAACCGAGTGCTCGGGCGACCGCAGGGATACAGTGAGGCACGGGAGGCGGCGGTCGGCTCACCGGCTTGAAGATGGCCTCATAGGACTCATCGTCGATGCCGTCGCGCAGCGGGAAGTTTACCGCGTAGTACTTTCCTTTCCCCGCTCCGATATCCTGGGGGGGGGGGAGGTGGTGTCACAGACACACGCACGGTTAGCGAGCGTGCGCGCGTTGGCACGTCGAGCGCTTTGTTATCGATCACAGTGGCCAGAGTGACGGCCCAAAGGTCATAATCTCACACACAAAGGCAAAGGTCCCCCCGTCCAGCCTCGAACAGCCCGTAGGGGGCAAGTGCAGTGGTGGAAGTCAGGCCATCTCACCCGCAGGTCTCCGGTGCCGGGGAAGTACTCCCCGTACTTGTGGAAGGACACGGTCATGACCCGGTCCGTGGTGTAGAAGGCCTCCTCCACGCCGTCCCCGTGGTGAATGTCGATGTCCACGTACAGCACACGCTGGTGGTATCTGCACGCGCGCGCACACGCACGCCGAGATCAGTGAGGCACTGGCACGGCACACGAGGGGGCTGTCGTGACCAACAACAGGCCCTGCGCGGACCCAGGAAAACGGTTCAATGTTGTCGTGCCGGGATAATATAATAATATTTGCATTTATAAAGCGCCTTTCACTCGAGGGTTACAAAGCACTGCACATAGCTATGGACAGAATGACATGTAAAATAATGACTATAAATCAATTAACTACATCAAATAAAAATAACTGTTAAAACAAATAACGGAATAAGTGCTCCTGTGCAGGTATGAGTGACGTGGTCAATATGCTAAATGTGTGTACATTATATAAAAAACGATCAATGGGTCAAACAGTTTTGTAGACAACTCATCCACACCTGTATGAGAGTGAAATATAAAAAGAGGCTTAGGTAAACACTCCAACATTACCAAATCAAATAAAAAATCAACAATTACCATATTTATAGATTACACTCATATTCTTAACGCAAAATATATTTGAGCAATGGAGCAGTTCTCAATTCCATTGCAATGCAGTGGCCGCGTTCCAGTAGCAGGCCAGCCTCATCATAGCACAACCAGTATAGCATTACCACTAAATAATTCTTAAGTCGCTTGTACTTATATTCCACCGTACAGGGTGGTCTAGATGTCTTGTGACTCCATTTCAAAATGTTCTGGTTTGTGATCTTTCATGAGCCTATACTCTAGCAAATAGCCCCCATGGCTCGAATGTGCCAGTGGAAAAGAGAAGATGTTGATCCAGGTGACTCCTGGATGAACGTTATCTCAAGTCCTAATGTGGCCTCGCCTGGTTTCACTGACTGGTAGAACAGTGGTAGTGGTTCGCGCACGGTGAGATTTTGACCAACGCTAACACGAACTGTGAGTCCTGTCCAGCATCCTTCACCCAACCTACACTAAGCAGTAGAGAGAAGTATGGTCAAACGACCCTGGTTAGGGCGTTGATCCAGAAATGGATTTAACAAAAGAATGAAATTATAGATTATATTGGTGAAAGTTGCTTAAACGGGACGCCCAGGTAAACTGGGACACAAATGGATGATGGCTCGCTGACGACCTGCACCTGCTCGGTAACATTTATTCCTTCCTTGTTTGTTGATGAATTATTATTTTTATTTATCGCTTACTTTACATCCTATAATTCATTGCTACTATATGACTCTCGGTTCAACTGTCCTGCTGTAGTTGTTGACATGCCGTTCTCTCTACAGCTCAGATTTGTAACAAACAAAAAAGAAACCGTTGTTGCTCATTTGCCGTTATATCGTTGCTGTCGACGTGTCATTCTCTCCGCAGTTCTGTGCAGCGCTTTGTAACCCTGGGGTGAAAGGCACTCTAGAAATGCAATTATAATAATAATTATTATTATTCGTGCGACCCGCGCTCTGCTTTATGATTCCGCCCCAGTCCCCTCACTTGAGCAGCTCCAGGATGGCAAGCACTATGTCGTTGACGTAGCAGAAGCCCGAGGCCTCGGACTTCTTGGCATGGTGCAGCCCGCCGCCCCAGTTGACTGCGATGTCCGTCTGCTGCTTGTTCAGCTTCACGGCACCGGCTGCGAGCGAGGGGACACGGCCCGCGCGATGGGCGATGAGCGACCGCGCCGCCGCGGCGGCGACCGCTGTTCTAACGATCCGCGTGGCTCGCCCGCGCCGTGGGGCGGCGAGGAACCGCCTCGATCCGCGGTCACGATTCACATCTCGCTCTGCGTATCTTTATCTCCCCCGCAGAGGCGCAATGTTACTGTGGTTCATCCAATAACAGATCACCCGACACGCGTATGATTCAAGATTCACGCGACGATAGCTCCAAACGGGATTCGATGCTCAACTCTTGAGCGCTCCTCAGACATTAAACAATACAATCTTGAACTCGCCCATTTCATTACCCACTTCTTCCCTCACCCGCTCACCCATGCACCCAACTAATGCATTGCCTCAGGTCAATAAGCTTCGTAAACAACACGTACACTGGTCTCTTCAAGTCTTACCAGGTTTAATAATAAAATAAACCGAAAATGTAATTCTGATTGGTTGTTGGGCTCAATGCAAACAAACAACGTTTGTACATTTTGATGTTGGCTCTGACACCTAAGAAGAACGTGGTACGTAGCGTTTCCCAGTTGCGTTCTGCGTTCCGAGTGGACGCACGTGTGCCGCCGTGATGCTTACCCACAGAGCCGCCGGTGGACAGCTGGCAGAACTCGTACAGGCCATCAAACACCGGGCAGTCCTCTCCCACATTGACTGCGACACACACACACATTTAACCGCGACATTATCATTATTAATAATAATTATAATTTTGCAGACACCTTATCCAGGGCGAGTTACATCACTGTAGAAGCGCGAGGAAACCACAGGGAACGACGTGGGGAAGGGAGCTATGAATTCAAACGGCACCCACATTTGCCAAACACTCCGTATCCCATTCGATAGAGGTGGGGGAAATACCCAGGATGTGGCGTCCGTACATCCAGGGCACACTTTTTTTGGGGGGCAATTTACTCCGCAGAACAATTTTAAGTAGGCAGGAGCGTGTCTTTAGATGGTGGGAGGATTACGGGGCACCATTCGAAAACCCACGCGGGCACGGGGAGAACACGCAAACTCCACACAGAAAAGCACGCGAGCCGAGAATCGGAGCCGGGACCTTCTTGCTGTGAGGCGACAGCGCAGCCCACTGGGCCACCGTGCCGCCTCTGAACTGGTACAGATAACGTTTTATTTTTATATGGCGTAAACCGTGCGGCGCGGTGGCCTAGTGGGCAGCGCTGTCACCTCATAACAAGAACGTCCCGGCTTCGAATCTCGGCTCGGGTGCCTTTCTATGTGGAGTTTGCATGCTTTCCCTGTGTCCGCATGGGCTTTCGCCGGGCACTCCAGTTTCCTCCCACAGTCCAAGAAACATTCTGCTGCATAGGTTAATTGGCCTGCAGACTAAATTGCCCTCAGTGCCCGGTGAGGGATTGGCGTCCCATCGTGGGTATATCCCTGCCTTGCGCCATGTGTCTGCCGGGAAAGGCTCCGGCTCACCGCGACCCTGTACAGGATTAAGCGGTTTCTGACAATGAGATGAAATGAGTAAATTGTGCAAATCGCATGGCTCAATTATTGAAACTGAATTTTTAATGCGTAGTTTTCACACACAGGTGTGGAAAACAACAGGCAGAAGAACATTTAGGCAGAGCCACAACCAACATTTGCCAAAGATCTCTGGTCCTACATTGAGATATTTGATAATCGTCATTAATGGGGGTTTACACACAAACTGACAATCAATAAGAATATCCCAGAGGCCCCAAGGGGAATGATTTAATGACGGTTATAGATGTATTAATAATTATACATTGTTTCGTAATTATATATATCGAGCACCACTGTATGTATGTGTGCGATACCACTGCCCTGCGCACCCCAAAAGCCTTCGTGAGTACTGGCCTAAAGCACTTGCCTCCGAAGCGTGTTAAAGCGGTAAGGGGGGGCGGCGGGGGGGACCTCTGTGTGCGGTGCGCGTGTGCTGCGACACTCACAGCGCTGCATCTGCTTGCTGTACTCGGACATATTGTCCGGGCGGATCGAGCGCAGGAACTTGATGTAGTCGTCGCTGTGGTACTTGGTCATCTCCTCGCTCGTCGCCTTGTGCGGCCTCTGCAAGAGGCGGACAGGCAATGGCGTCGTCGCCGCGCGCGCGCCGGACGTTCGCGCGCCGCCGCCGCCGCCGCCGCCAGAGCGTTGACACAACACGCTGCTGCGGGCGCTAGCGTCGTGCCGCCTGCTTGCGCATGCATGGCAGTGGATTTCTTCCACAATGCAGTTATTTTGTTTTCACCAGGCGCAACTTTGCTGTGGCCTTCATCCAGCGGCTGATTGTGAACGGACAAGCGCCTTCATTGATTCGTTCATTAACAATACCCGCTTAATTACGTACAGAGTGGTAGGGAGGGGAACCGATCTCAGCCAAAAGAGGGCGCAAGGCAGGCGGATACCCAGGATGTGACGCCAGTACATCACAGGGAACATTTTTGGGGCAATTTACTCAGCAGGCTAATTAACCTAGATAGCAGCGTGTCATTCGACGGTGGGGGGTAACCGGAGTACCCGACGTAAACCCACGCGGACACGGAACACGCAAATGCCACACATTTAAGAGAAGAGAGCGCCGCCCCATGCCACGCAGTATAAGTGCAGTGTCTGCAAGAGACCGTTTGTGGTTTGGGCCATCGGGTAAAAGTCAGCCGATATCCCTGCAGGCCCCCCCCCCAAGCCTCGCAACCACTCACGTATATTTCCATCTTGCGATAGAGGCCATAGTTGAGCAGGAGGTTGTGGGTCATGCGGATGCGGTGGGGCTTCATGGGGTGACCCTGCCCGTAGTAATAGTTCCCGATGTCACCTGCACACATTGACGGCGCGACAATAACAACACAGCAGGACACGGTTACGTTAGTTAAACCCGGGCTTCTCCGTATTACCGGTATAAACATGACTAAAACAGTTGAAGGCAGGCTATTGGTTTGACGCATGTATGGCATTCGCTCGTAACAAAAAAACCCATCAGTTTTTACTTTTTAACTGAGATGGGAGATGCTGCAGTGGTGTAATGGATTGTGACATACTGTTAAATAAAAATAATCAACGTTTTTGGCAATGGACCTTCTCCCGATGGTAGAGTATGGTCAACCTGAAATGGCCTGCAGAGTACTTCATAAAGCAATGGATCGGCAAAGTACTCTCCGTTATCATTTTTATTATTAATGTGTTAATTGGTAACCTTTCTTCATATACGTTTAACTGTACCGTTAGCCCTGTTACAGTGCGTGTGGGCTTTCTCCGAACGCTACAGCTTCCTCCTATATGAATAAACACTCATTATCTGGTGGAGAACATCCTAAAATAAATAAAAAGTACTATACATGACCCTTCTGAAAATAATTACTGGTGTGGCTCTACTCATTAAGTAAAATATTATACGTCGTGAGTTCAAATCTTAGTTACAGGTTGACTTAATCATCCCTTCTCCTGACGGGTCACTAAAATACGTATCACCTTACGGGGCAGTCAACAGTGGTTATAATAATAATAATAATTGCACTTCTAGAGCATTTTCACCCGAGGGTCACAAAGCGTTGCACAGAGCTATGGAGAGAACGACGTCAGGAACAACGACATCAATGGCAAATCAACGTTTTTTTTGTTACAAATCTGAACTGTGGAGTGGACGGCTTGACAACAATAACATCAGAGCAGTTCAATTGAACGTCAAATAATGGCTAGAACTCAAGAGGACATAAAATAAGTGACTTAAAAAATGTTCGACAAAGGAAGGAAGGAATGAGAGTTCCTGAGCAGGCGCAAGTCAGCAATGAGCCACATCAACAGTCCCAGCCAGAGGAACTGAAGGCGTTACGGTACAAGTGAGTCTTGAGACGAGATTTAAAGATGCTCAAGGGACTCAGCTGAACGAATCTCCAATGGAACGGATTTTCCAGAGTCTGGAAACAGCGTGCGAGAAGGCTCTGTCCCCCATCGAATGGAGGCGCGACCTGGGCACATGCAGCAAGCAGCCCGTATTGGAATACCGAGGTTGTGTTGAGGAGGGTGCCTGAAGTAGGTCACAGATGTATGTCGGAGCAGCGCCAGTGAGAGCCTTGTAGGCGAAGAGGATCTTGAATTCGATCGTATAATTAACCGGTAGCCAGTGGAGAGACACCAGTGCTGGAGATGTGATCGTGGATGGGTGTGTGAGTGAGGACTCTGGCAGCTGTATTCTGCACACGTTGGAGGCGATCGATCAGGTGGGCAGGGATGCCAAGGCGTAGTGTATTGCAATAGTCGATGTGTGAAGAGATGAAGATGTATATTAGCTTCTCAGCATCAGAGAGTGACAGGATGCTGCACAGTCTGGCAATATTTCTGAGATGGAAATAGGCTACCTTCGTCACCTTGTTGATGTGTGTCTCGAAGGTGAGTGAGGAATCAAGAGTCACACCTAGACTCTGGACTGCCTTAGCAACTTAGATGGTCTGGTCGTCAAGCATCAATTGGATAGGTTCATCCCTGGATAATTGGTGCAGGTTTCCGATAAGCAAAACTTCTGTTTGTCGCCATTTAGTTTTAGGAAATATGAATTGAGCCAGGCTTTCACAGTCGACAGTGAGGACTGCATGCAAAGACCAGAAGCACTGATGGATGGCTTTGCATGGATAAAAATGTGGATGTCATCGACATAGAAATGGGAGCTGAGATTGAGGCTGTGCAGGATATGGCCAAGAGGCTGCAGGTAGATGATGAAGAGGAGTGGGGCCGAGAATCGAACCCTGAGGAACTCCAGACAAAACAGGATGGATCTCTGAGTTACGTTCTCCAAGGCTGATGAACTGCTTGCGGTCAGAGAGGTAGGAGCTCAGCCAATGCAGGGCACAGCCAGAAACGCCTGTGCCCTCCAGTCGCTCAAGTAAGGTAGGGTGGTCAACGGTATCAAAGGCGCTGATCTCCTGTAGAAGTGAATTGCACAGCCTGCGTGGGAGCTGCATAGGAGAAATACCCATTGCCTACATAAGAAATGTGCCTTTTTTGAGTTATGGCTGAATTTAAATTTGGAGGTTGTGACGTGAAGATCTACGTCACTTCTAGGTTATTCCCGAAAATGACGCTGTGTTCAGTTGTGGTGTGATGTGTTAGGAATCAATTCGTTTTGAGAACTGTTTGGAGAAAAAAAACAGAAACATTTCCAGCTGTTTTTTACTGCAGTTACTTATTCTTGGTAGCTCTGGGAGGACTGTCCGTCCTGTCAATCACTGGTCCTTGAGCCCAATTTCGATAGTCAGCGCTCAAAATATGGAAAGAGTTATATACCTTACAGCGCTCCATCAATGCAATTATTATTAAAATATTTCTATCAGGTTAATGTTCATATATTATCTTTAATTATCACAAATACTCGAATCACATGAGTGGAGATGGATTCCTATGGAAGGAAATCTTAAAAAAAAAAACCACACATATTAATACAACGCATTTTTAAAATGTTGTACAGTACTATTGATATTAGATTTGTACCATAATGAAGATTAAACTTAATAACAAAGTGAGACTCAAGCAAGGAATAGTGTCGCGAACTGACAATAGAACTGTGTTGGCTTTATGCGAGGCAGAGGGAAGGAGAGGGGAGAGGGTGTAGTGAGCGTTAAGTGGTGTCTCATGAGCCATCCCCATTACAACAGTCACCCAAAGTAACTGCGAATATTAAGCTGGATGTCATCTTGACTAGACCCGCCTCTGCCACAGGAACGTGGAATTTGTAACTTTGGGCTCTGCGCCGCTGTACGCGGTTGTTTGGGAGCCATCAAGGCCTGGACGCTCACGGAGCAGGAAGAGACATCAATCACTCGGCTGGAGGAAGCCGCTCCTCTTCATGAGCGGGATGAGCGAGGAAGTGATCGAGGCAATGATCGAGGCAGTGATCGAGGCAGTGATCGGGGCAGTGATCGGGGCAGTGATCGGGGCAGTGATCGGGGCAGTGAACGGGGCAGCGAACGGGGCAGCGAACGGGGCAGCGAACGAGGCAGCGAACGAGGCAGCGAACGAGGCAGCGATCGAGGCAGCGAACGAGGCAGCGATCGAGGCAATGAACGGGACAGTGATCGAGGCAGTGATCGGGGCAGTGAACGGGGCAGCGAACGGGGCAGCGATCGGGGCAGCGATCGGGGCAGTGATCAACAGTGACCCCACCCCCACCCCCCAATCTTGAGACCAGGAAACCCGATAGCCAAAGCGCAGAGCTTCCAATCGCCACTAGGGGGCAGAGCCGCTTCAAACAAAGACAAAACCAATGGTAAACATAATTATTTTTGTTTAAATCTATACGATATCTGCATATATGGTTGGTTCTTAAAAGGCCCGTCGACATCGAAGATAAGATAACTACTCAAGAGGGAGCAGCTCAACACACGCACACTGCCCGATTGTGGGCCAGCAAAGCAATGGAAACTCCACGTTCCCATGACGAGACCATGTATACCCTTACAAAGTAAACTTCACTGAATATGAAGCGAAGAAAATCTCCACGTCGACACACACAGGCCGAGTGATGAGACGCCGCGAGTGAGTCGGAGGCTGATCCATGCGATTAATCGCCGCTGATTAAACAAAAGATCGTCAATCACCACCCCCCGCCACTTCCCGCGGGCTCCGCGTCGTCGTCTCGTATCCAGCCGAGCCGATCAACCCCCGATAACCCGGGCCGCCTCGCCAGAGCCCCGTCGTCGCGCCGAGCGGCCAGGCGCGGGCCGCCCGGCCGCCCGGACACCGGCTTCGAACCGAGCGCCTTGAGGACGAGGCCGCGCAGCGTGTGGCGGCCTAGCACAGCACTCGACGGCAGCGC
>JAZEWT010000013.1:16321470-16331896 GCA_036362905.1 Mordacia mordax
GTGAAGGACGTACAATAACAGATTTTTAAAAACCCGTAATGGTAAAGTAAACCGTGGTTTCTATACACTGAGTCGGGCCTCGTCCAAGGAATGTGGAATTTCCACGATGTTCTCAAGCCTGCCAATCACTGACGTGGTTGTGGGCAGAGTGGGGTGCGCCGCGTCACCGATCTGCCTTCTGCTCCAGTCGTGATGAGCGACGCCGTATGGAGGCTCCCTCTGCGCTCTCCCTCCGTGCGCTCCCCCCATGCCCCTCTCTTCGTGCTGTCCCTCTCTCTCTGTGCTATCGCTCTCGATCTCTCTCCGCGCTCTCGATCTCTCTCCGCGCTCTCGATCTCTCTCCGCTCTCTCGATCTCTCTCCGCGCTCTCGATCTCTCTCTCTCCACGCTCTCGATCTCTCTCGCTCCGCGCTCTCGATCTCTCTCCGCGCTCTCGATCTCTCTCCTCTCGATCTCTCTCCGCTCTCTCGATCTCTCTCTCTCTGTCTCCGCGCTCTCGATCTCTCTGTCTCCGCGCTCTCGATCTCTCTCCTCTCCGCGCTCTCGATCTCTCTCTCTCTGCTCTCTCGATCTCTCCTCTCGATCTCTCTCCGCGCTCTCGATCTCTCTCCGCTCTCTCGATCTCTCTCCGCTCTCTCGATCTCTCTCCGCTCCCTCGATCTCTCTCCACTCTCTCGATCTCTGTCTCCGCTCTCTCGATCTCTGTCTCCGCGCTCTCGATCTCTCTCCGCTCTCTCGATCTCTCTATGCTCTCTCGATCTCTCTGTCTCCGCGCTCTCGATCTCTCTCCGCGCTCTCGATCTCTCTCCTCTCGATCTCTCTCCGCTCTCTCGATCTCTCCTCTCGCAGCCGAGGACGCTGGCGGCTCGGCGTCGAATGCGTCTCCCGTGGTAACCGTCGCTGTGGACACAAAGCCACGTAAACCCCATCCCTCTGGTTGCCACGGCAACGATGTCCCCATGGCGACAGCTGTAATTGAAGGGTTCCTGTGCCAAAGTGTGGGGGGCACTGCTGCCCCCCCCCCCTCTCGTCCCGTCACTTGACCCGCGGTGTGTGCCGGCAGCACCTGTGCTGACATCACGGGTCCTTGCTACGGCTCACGTCGGTTGCCGATTGTGCACGTGGCCTGTCACCCAGCGCTGTGGGAGGACGCAGCGAGGGTTGGTGGATCACACACTGGTGGGATGCAAATCGCTTCCCACGACGGCCGAGGAGGAGCCGTGCCCCGGCTCGCCAGGACGAGGCGGTACAGCAAGCGGACTGATCTCCATCTGTTTCCATCTGCACGGGGATTGAGTGTTGCTGCCCCTTCGTGCGAGGCGTTCGTTTTCTCCGGGTACTCCGGTTTCCTCCCCACCGACATAATAATAACCACGACTCATGATTAATTGTAAGAAACGCTTCTTAACGATGGCTCCCTGCCGACCTGCGCCTGCTTCAGGAACGCTTATTTCTTCCCTCGTTTCTTAAAGAATATTTTTTTTGTGATGACTGCTTCGAAAAACTGCTCTCTCGGGACGGCCGCGTCGATCGCTCCCTCTCTCCACCTCGCGACGTTTCGCCGCACACGTTAGAGGCATCCTCAGACGCCTGGGGGAGGGAGCGATCGACACGGCTGTCCTAAGAGAGCAGCTTTTCGAAGCAATCATCATGCATCGAGCCGTGAAAACCGTCATCTCATTTCACCTATTGTCAGAAACGGCTTATTCCTGTACAGGGTCGCGGTGAGCCGGAGCCTATCCGGCAGACACAGCACAAGGCAGGGATATGCCCACGATGGGACGCCAGTCCATCACCGGGCACTGCGGGCAATTTAGTCTGTAAGCCAATTAACCTATGCAGCAGCGTGTTTTTGGGACTGTGGGAAGAAACCGGAGTGCCCGGCGAAAACCCACGCGGACACGGGGAGAGAACATGGAAACTCCACACAGAAAGGCACCCGAGCCGTTTTCGAACCGGGGACCTTCTTGCTGTGAGGTGACAGCGCTACCCACTTGGCCACCGTGCCGCCCTACATCATTACAATTCTTTTTGTCGCTTATTTTATGCCCTTCTCTAAATTATAGCCATTATTTAACTTTCACTCGAACCTCTCCGATGTTTCTGTTGTCGACATGCCCTTCTCTCCACAGCTCTGTGCAGCGCTTTGTGGCCCTCGGGTGAAAGGCGCTCCAGAAGCGCAAATATTAAAATAAAATCCTACGTGGCACAGCCTGTCGTGTGACGCAGCAAAGCTCTCCTGGATATATAAACATACAACAGAACATGGTTATTTTTTTTTTATAAATAGCCCAACACCCCGCGGTATCGTCCGGCTTATAAAACTGTAATAATTTAATAACGATAAAAATTTATGGCCATTATCATAGCAGCTCATTTCACCTGGAGGTCCTAAGGGCTGCGGACATCTGCAAATAGGTGTCAGGCGTCTCACAGTCACCCTACGACAACCCGCCAGACACTGCTTCCTGTATGTATTGCGGTGATATCGGCCACCTAATTCTCTGGAGGATTGTGTCATAATAATAATAATAAATGGGGGTTGGTGATGCGGCGATCGATACATGCGGTGGTGAAGTATGGCTTACCAACACGTCACACGCAAAGAGCACCTTCGAACAGGCCTCTTAATTGGCTTAATTGGTCTCCCATCTGCTCACTGAGAGAGTGTGCCGGCGTGTGCGTGATCTGAGAGTGCGCGCGTGTGTGTGGGAGGAATGGTGGCGCAGTGGTTGGCGCGCTGCGCTACTACGCCGGCCACCCAAGTTCGATTCCCACTCACGGCCAACACCAAGTGACAATTATGAGAACCAGCTCTTGAGCCCCCCCCCCCAAAGGTCGATGTCTGTGAGACAACAGCTGCGTGGAGACAAAGGCTCTCGCGCGAGCCGGCCCGCCCGCTGAACGCGCTTGCCCCAACAGCCTGTCGAAGCCGACACGTGGATCTTTATCCTTGTGTGCGGATTGCACGTGACGTGTCCCACCAGAAGTGTCCCTCGGCCGAAGGCGGCGAGCAGACCACAGGGTCACGGCCAACAACTCGTCTTTACAATTCAGCAAACGCCGCGATGGTCACGAACAACAAGACGCCGCATTGTTTTTTTTTGTTTTTTTGTAAAATGGAGGGGGGAAAAAAATAGCTCTGGGCCGATGTAATGCCACACACATACACAGAGGTCACCCCTCTCACCATTCCACTGGCAATTCCCATGCGCGCCAACCGCACACGCAGCGACGGGCTTCAGCCCGTCTCAGTGTCAGAAGTGCATCCAGCCTCCTCCTCCTCCTCTTCCTCCTCCTCACTCCCCTCGGCCGCCTGCCTGCTCCCCCAATTCCGCTCATCTCCTGCTCATCTTTCCATCTTCCCACTCGCGACCTCGTCCTCGGGCGACGCGGCGCTGGCGCAGTGAGGAGCGCTGCCGCTTCACAGCAAGAAGCACCCGGGTTCGATTCCGGGCTCAGGTGCCTCTCTGTGTGGAGTTTGCGCGACGTTATCTCTCGCTCGCTCTCTCTCTCTCTGCTCTCCCCGTGTGCGTTTTCGCCGGGTACTCTTCTGGTTTCTCCCACCGTCCAAAGATGTACTGGCGTCACATCATGGGTACAGCCCCGCCTTGCGCCCTATGTTTGCCGGAACAGTTTCCGGCGCCCGCGACCCCGAACATGATTAAGCGGGTACTGATCCTCAACTGATACTGTACTCAATATATACTCTATACGCATATTAATCAAGTCTTCACCCTCGTTCACACCACTGTGGCCTTATAAGGAAACATATACAATAGGTAGACGTTTCGGGACATGAGCCTGATTCGTAACACATTGAATGCTCGAAACGTCGCCTATCTCGTGCACAATAAGGCACCAAAGTTTCGAACGAGAATTTATTTTTGCTGAACACACATCATCATCATCGTCATGACCGTCGACATTAACATTATCAACATAACATGTTCTGTCCACTGCTGGATGGAGAACTCCCCTCGCCGATCGAATCCCCCCCTTCCAACTCCTTGCCAGACACGCATACAATGACACAGCTGCTATTCCGCCAACAGTCTTGCCCGTCAGGGTTGGTGGATCACCGCGCAGACGGGGTGAAACTCGCTTCCCGTGGTTCGGGGTCCGGGAGCCGCCGTGCCCCCCGGCTCCCCCGGGGGAAGACAATACGTCGCCTGGTTCGTTCTCTATGTCCAAAGTGCGTTGTCCCCTCGCGCAAGGCGCGAGTTTTCTCCGGGAGCCTCGGGCTATTTTTTTCCCTCCCCACTTTTCATAACAAACTGTCATCGCTGGCTGAAAATATCCCAGCATACGGGCTTGCGGCCTGTCGCTCCACACGAAGCTTCGGGTCTTCTCAGCTGCGGTCATGTCCTCTCCTCTCTATGCTTGCAAAACGTGGACCCCCCTGGCGGAACATCTGCGCCGTCTTGAAAAATTTCGGTTGGCCTGCCTACGATCCATCCTGGGATTAGCCAGGATGGATTGTGTGACGAGCTCACAAATTCTCGAAAGATCTGGACAAAGTCCCATTGGTGAGTTCCTCCGGCAGGAGATGCTGCGGTGGCTGGGTCATTTAGCCCGCATGCCCAAGCAGTTGCTGTTTGGCCGGATAGAAGGGGCTAAACGGGCGCGGCGCAGGCGAGAGAAGAGATGGACTGATGTGGCACAGGAGGATCTGGAGCTGAGTGGACTTGGTGAAGACTGGTACCAACGGTGTCAAGATCGACCTCTGTGGAGCAGGATCGTGAAGGACGCTACGGGGCAGATGGAGGCAGTCGCCCTCCAACAACAACGGAGGACGGAGGAGCGACGCTCACAACAACGAGCGGAGCGTCGGGCGGTTAAAACACAACAAGTTGGCACAGTAGGGAGCATAGGTGGTGCATCTGCCAGTCATCTCAGTCAGGCAGCCCATAACACCTGGGTCTGTCCAGTGATCTCCTGTCAGCGAGCTTCCGATGATTCACGTGTCTTTAAAGTGCATATGGCCTGGCACAGGCGCCGTATTGACGTCACCGTCACTTTGTGTCGATGGCGGTTGTTGTTGTTGTTGTTGCTTGGATGATGACTGTTGACCGGTGCCTGCTCAGGAACCCTTGTTCCGTCCTTTCGTTTCTCGTTTATTTTTATCGCTTATTTTCTGTCCTTTGCTACATTATAGCCATAATTTGCCTTTCAATTGAACTGCTGTGATGTTGTTGTTGACACACGCCGTTCTCTCCACAGCTCCGTGCAGCGCTCTGTGACCCGCGGTTGAAAGGCGCTTTAGAAATGCAAATATTGTTATCAAATAACCCAACACGGCGCGGTGGCGCAGTGGTTAGCGCTGACGCCTCACAGCAAGAAGGTCCCGGGTTCGAGTCTCTCGGCTCCGGTGCCTTTCTGTGTGGAGTTTGCATGCTCTCCCCGTGTTCGCGTGGGTTTTCGCCGGGTACTCCGGTTTCCTCCCACAGTCCAAAAGCATGCTCCTGGATAGGTTGATTGGCTCGCAGACTAAAATTGTCCCGCAATGCCCGGCGATGGACCGGCGTCCCGTCGTCGGGTGTATTCCTGCCTTACGCCCTGTGTTTCCGGGATAGGCTCCGGCTTCACCGTGACCCTATATAGGATTAAGCGGTTTCAGATAATGAGATGAGATGAGCACCAGCAGCAGGATCCTCTTGAGCCATTACCCTAGGTCTCGTTGCGACTCTCCGGCACAGAGACAGGAATGATCGCATCCCTCCTGATGACAGCGTTCCGCCGAATGTCAGCTGATTCCGTCCGCACCGCGTTCCGAATCCCGGCAAGGATCTGCTCTCGCTCGGGACCTGTTGGATGATGGCGACACCGGCGTGTAGCAGGGGGTTGGTGGGTGCGGCAGGGTCGAGAGGGGGGAGGGGGCGCCGGTGGGAGGTGGGTGCAGGACGTGTTGGCAGCAGATCCGGGAACTCGAAGTGACTCCCCTTGCTCAACAAGACACACGTCTCGATGAAATCCATTTTTTTGGGTCAGGTCGCGTAAAAAAAATGTTTGTCGTAAACCCTCCACCACCCGACAACGGACAGTTCGTAACGTCTTCACGATCTCAGCACGCGGGTGTGTTGCAGAGCAAACGCACAGCATTTACAAAAGAAATACGACGTTCCGCTGATAATTGCAATCAGCATCACTGGACAATCCGGACCAACTTGAGACGAGTTCGCTTCAGAGTAACGAGAATCGTTAATGATCTCCTTCTGAAACACGTGTCCCGGACACGTGGGCGCGGTGTCTCTGCTGGACATTCGTGATGATGTGACTCACGGCGAACAGAAGAACCTGAACCCGAGGGTTCGGCTTCAAGTTCAGTTTGCGGTTCAGGTTGGGGTTCAGGTTGTGGTTCGTGTTGGGGATCAGACTATGGTTCAGGGTGGGGTTCATGGTAGGGTTCAAGTTTGCGTTCGAGTTGGCTGCGAGGTAAGTGCACACACAGACAAAGGTCCCCCGTGTAGCCCTTGGCAGACCGGTGCGGCAAGTGCCGTGCGCGAACTCCTGTGAAGGCCGGCGCGCTTCTCCACCGCCTCATTATTCCATTGGAAGGACATTGGCCGCGTGCCGCGGCGGCCGCTCGCAAGCGGCCGGGGCTTCGGCAAGGCAGGGAGTAGAGAGGGGGGGGGGATTCTGTCCGAGGCGGCGCCGTCAGAAGGTGGTCTCCGAGGTAGCGCCGCGCTGTCCTCCCGGCTCCTCCCGCTCGTCCAGCTCGAAGCTGTAGTTGCTGTGCGAGCGGCTCATGATGATGGCGGCGCGGCCGCGACCGCTCGCGGGCCTCCAGCTGTGCGCCGCGTGGCCCGGCTCGGGGCCGTGGTCGCTCCACGCGGCCTCCGCCTGTAGCTTCACGTACCCGGACGACGCCTTACCTCCAGCTCCAGCACCTCCACCACCTGCACCACCTCGACCACCTCGACCAACATCTACACCGCTTCCACGAGCCGCTCCCGCTGTCTCCGCCGAAGCTGCTCCGCCGTACGACGCAGCGCGCTCTTGCAAACGAGGCCAGCTGGGGTGCTTCATCCGCTGCTGCTGCTGCTGCTGGTGGTGCTGCTGCTGCGGCTGGGCTGAGCAGCACACGTGGAAGGCGTCTCTCTCGCTCAGGTCCAGAGACTTGGAGTGGCCCGACACGGCCGCACACGTCTCACGGCCAGCGCAGCTCGCGTCTCTGTCGCTGGAACTCTTGCGTCGTGAGCGAAGCGCCGCGTCCCAAGCGGCCTGGGGGACGGCAGCGACAGCGGCGGCGGCGGCGGCGGCGAGAGGTGGGGGCCGCCTCCTGCCGAGTGCCGGCGACAGCAGCTTGCCAAGGAACGCGACCGCCGGGGAGAGCGAGACCCGCGACTCGGCAGAGCAGAGAATCGCTCCTCGCTTCTGCTCGGCGCGGTCGTGCAGGAGCCCGTCCTCCGGGTTGTCCCGTGAGCTCATCTCCTCCTCCTCCTCCTCCTCCTCCTCGTCGCCGTCGTTGCTCTCGTCACCGCGCGACGCGGGGGGCGGGAAGGCGCCGGCGGACTCGCGCCCGACGGGGATCCCCGCTCGCGGCGGCGGCTGAGCCGCCGATGCGAGCGAGGGGGCGGCGGCGTCATCCGCCACGCGGTCGATGCCCTCGTCGATGACGCAGTTGTTGAGCTTGATGACGGGCAGCGTGAAGGCGCTCACGGAGGGCGACACGATGGAGCGGGCGCCGCGGCGCTCGGCCCCGCGCGCCGACCGCTTGCCGTCCCCGCGGCCTCCGCGCCACGCGAACCGGGGCTCCACGAAACTGCGGAGCGAGGTGGTCGCCAGACTTTGGGCGAACGGCCTCGGGGACGTCGTCTTCGCGGTGTCCCCCGCGCCGCGCGGCGGCCC
Source organism: Mordacia mordax (assembly GCA_036362905.1). Lineage (NCBI taxonomy): Eukaryota > Metazoa > Chordata > Hyperoartia > Petromyzontiformes > Petromyzontidae > Mordacia > Mordacia mordax. Next base: position 16,329,322 of record JAZEWT010000013.1, read on the forward strand.
CGCCGTCAGATCCGCACCTCCAGCCGGAGCTTCGTCCTCCTCCTCCTCTTGCTGACCCTCCGCCAACTCTCCGCGCCCCTGCGTTAGCCAGGCCTCGTAGCCCGAGAGCCCGTCTTCCCTCGCCCGCTTGTTGGCCCGCCTGACGTTCTCATCGATGACGGTGGAGTAGATGTCGCGCAGGTGGATGATGCGCGTCTCCCGGTCGCGGTTCTCGTGCAGGACCGCGTTGGCGCAGATGAACACGAAGATCCCCACGCCCATGAGCAGGGGCCCCAGCAGCTTCATGCGCTCCGAATGCAGCAGGTGCCTCACCACGAACGTCGCCAAGGAGCCGCGAGCGGGGAGACTCAGATGCTGCTCCTTCCGCTCCCGCAGCCCCTTGTCCTGATGAGGACGATTCTGAGACCACCACTGCTGCTGCTGCGGCCGATGCAAGGCGGATCCGTTCCCTCGTCCCGAAGATTCGAACCCGGCGGCCGTAACTCTCCTGCGGGGCCAGTAACCCATGACCGTCATGGTGATGCCCACGAGCAGGAGGAGGAGGCCCAGGCACGCCACGACCCCCGGCAGGGAGCACATCTGCACCTTGCCCCGCACCACCACGGCGTCCGCCGGCCGCCTCCGCCGCGCCCGTAGGCGGCGGCGCCTGCGGGCGCGGCGCCGCTGGGAGTCGCGGCGCTCGGAGGAGCCGCGGAGAGCGGAGCGCAGGCTCCCGCCGCTCGACTCCTGCCTGTGGCGGGTGGCGACGATGCCGCGGAGAACCCCCCCCGTGGCGAACATGGTCCCCCCTCCCCCCCTCTTCCCCCCCCTCGCCCCCTCGCCCCTCGGCCAAGCGACCACCGCGGCAGCCTGGAATCTGGGGGTAGAAGGGTGGGTGGGTTGGTGGAATTAAGTGGTGAGTGGGTGGTGAATTGGGTGGGTGGGTACTTAGGGGGTGGATTGGGTTGTGTGGTAAGAGCGTGGGTCGGTGACGATTTGGGTCATGAGTGGGTGGTTGGGTGGGTTGATGGGTGGGTGGTACATTAGGTGAATGGGCGAGTGAGTGGGTAGGTGGTGGATTGGGTTGGTGGGTGGGTGGGTTAGTGATCAACGCGGGGAGGGGGCGCGGGGGAAACGAGGGACACGGGGAGACGGGGGCGAGAGTGGCAGGGGAGCGGTGGCACTAAGGTTAGCGCATTCCGCCACCCAGCGATCTAGATTTAATTTTCAGCCACCGCCAACATCAGTGGCGGGTGATTGCTTAACAGGTATTGCTTCCGACTCCCCTCTTCAACAGCCTGCACTGACCAGCGTGGTGAAGTATGGTCAAGTTACTGCGGTGGCCGTGACAGCTGGAATATTCTGGGCTGCCGCCTGCCTGGGGTTGATCCACCAACCCCTCGCTACTGCCTGCACAGTGCGGGGACACTCCACTTACCCTGCGTCCTAATAATTAACGAGCGTTTCTTTATGTGTGAATGAAAACCGGAGAACCCGGAGGAAACCCACACAGAATAGGGGGGAGAACACACAAACTCCACGTAGAACCGCCTCGGGCAGGACTCTGTGTGGCTGCAGATGCTTCCACTGCACGACTCTGCTGCATCACCAATATAAGGAACGCACATGAGGTATAAATGTAAACTATGAATACACAAGATGTGTACTGCCATAAATGCAGCGTGCGGCATAAGTCGCTTTACTGAGAAAATTTGAAATCATTTGGTCAGTAATAATCTCATCTCATCTCATTATCTGAAACCTCATCTCATCTCATTATCTGAAACGGCTTAATCCTATATAGGGTCACGGTGAGCCGGAGCCTATCCCGAAAACACAGGGCGTAAGGCAGGAATACACCCGACGACGGGACGCCAGTCCATCGCCGGGCATTGCGGGACAATTTTAGTCTGCGAGCCAATCAACCTATCCAGGAGCATGCTTTTGGACTGTGGGAGGAAAACGGAGTACCCAACGAAAACCCACGCGGACACGGGGAGAGCATGCAAACTCCACACAGAAAGGCACCCGAGCCGAGAGATTCGAACCCGGGACCTTCTTGCTGTGAGGCGTCAGCGCTAACCACTGGGCCACCGCGCCGCCCCCGTCAGTAATAATGTTTCTGAGTTATCAGAGAGGTTGTTTAACGTGTCCTCCACAGCGTTCAATACACGTGTTGCATCTGTAGACCAGTGAACAACACTTATCGGCAGAGTTCTGCGTACGTGTACAACGTCTCCAGCTACTGGCGATTCAGATATTTATTCTCGGGAAAGCGACTTATGCCGCACCCGGCTGATGTTCACTGACATGAACAAATATAAACAGATAATGTTCATGGACGTTAATATGAACGTGTGTGCGAGGCGGGACCACGGTAGATAATTATGATTATCGGGGAGGTAACGGGGCTTTGAAAACGCGCTACAGAGGGAGTTACTGCGAACGCGTGCCAGGTAACCTCCTCCTCCTCCTCCTCCTCGTGCGCCTGGGTTCAAACCCGCGTGACCCAGCTCCTCTCCGCTCTCAGCTGCTCGACAGCCATCGGGGGACATTCCACATTCCGGTGGCGGGAACTATAATTCCCCGGCCTTCC
>JAZEWT010000013.1:16423824-16433978 GCA_036362905.1 Mordacia mordax
GCTCACTGTGACCCTATATAGGATTAAGCGGTTTCAGATAATGAGATGAGATGCGATTCATGACGGCTCCCCGTACAGACGCAAACAGATGGAGATCAGTCCACTCGCTGTGCCACTTTCTCCTGGCGAGCAATTGCACGGCTCCTCCTGTACGCGGACGGGGAGTTTCACAACGTATGCGTGATCCAACAACCCTCGCCGATCTCCCTTGCCTGGTACCCAAGAAAGCGCAGGTTCGATCCCGACCCTGACGCCCGCACAGCTGGGAGTGCACAACAAGTTCTAGCGCTCCCTTGCGGTTGCGTGGAGTTTTGGGTTTGTGTTTCGGGACCTCCTCAGGTAGTTCCATCCACACTTATCGTGGGTGACAGAGCCTCCTCACGCGCTGCTCCCAGACTCTGGAACTCCCAGCCATTGGAGATTCGTTCAGCCGAGTCCCTGGGCGTCTTCAAATCTCGTCTCAAAACTCACTTGTTCCGTAAGGCTTTCAAGCTCTCTGGCTAGGACTGTTGATGCGGCTCAATGTTGTCCTGCGGAATGATGACTCTCTGCCGACCTGGGCCTACTCGGGAACATTTATTCCTTTTTTGTTTGTTGAAAATGTATTTTTCATCGCTTATGTTACGTCCTTCTATCATTTATTGCAACTATTTGACTCTCAGTTGAACTGTCCTGATGTTGTTGCTGTTGACGTGCCGTTCTCTCCGCAGCTCTGTGCAGCGATTTGTGACCCTCGGGTGAAAAGCGCTCTAGAAGTGCAATTATTATTATGAGCGTGTTCGGATGACTTGGCTGCTACTGTAAATCTCCACGTGTAAACAATGTTAAAAAAAATAAATCACTACGACGAACGAGCGAGCACGTGGCTCCGTGCGCTTTAGCTGAAGAAAACAGCGTAGCTTTACGATTGCAGGCCATGTGCATGGACAAAGATCCCGCGTATAGCCGGGAAGGTCTGCAGGGCCACGTGTTGTTTAGCGAGTAGCGCCCATAAAGGGCCACGACTTGGGTGGGTGGCCAGCACCACGGCGGTCACCTTTGTCTCCACAGAAGCGCTGTTTTACCTCCGTACTCGACACTCCGAAACGCTCGAGACCGGCTCAAAAAAGCATCACTGGCGCTTTGCTGCAAGCGGGAATCGAACTGAGGTCGCTAGGTGAGTAGCGTAGCGCCCCGCTTCACGGCTCACATACGCCTTGCGCACTCACCTCGTCAGGGTGAGTCGTGTCCGGCACCAATCCTTCAACTGCGCGCTCCTCCAGTGAACACGTGCGGGGGAGTCATCTTCCTCCTCCTCCTCTCTGCACCGCGTGTGTAACTCGCCGGCGTGTGTCTCTTGTGTGCTCTTGCTTGTGCCTGCGTGTGTCTGTTATGCTTCTCTGTGTGTATCTCTATGGGTCTCCCCGTGACTGTTCGTATAGCGGAGAAATACACGGGGACCGGCGACACCAGGGAGCCACGCGCGGCCCCGAATGAGCGACGCGGCCCCGTGCTGGGGGTGAAGATAGGGGGGGGCGAGGAGGCGGGGGGACGAGGGGGTGGGGGGCGATGGACGAGGGGGGTCTCCACACCCTCCAGAGTGTACTGAGCGACTGCTCCGTCCCATCCACGGAGAGCCTTAACAGACTGTAGGGTCAATGCCAGTAGCGAGCGCCTATTAAGGTAGATACGGCACATGAGGAGGTGGGTGACCAGCACTGCGGCCGGCCGCCTTAATCTCCCGAGTGACAAAGTTTACACACAGCACATTTGAGGTTGAGTCGACTTAGGGGAGACCCAGGCCCGGTTCAGAAAATCGTTACTAGTGTTGGCCGTGAGCGAGATTCGAACTAGGGTTGCCAGGTTTGTAGCCCAGCGCGCTAACCGCTGAGCCACCGCTCACCTACTGCAACTTACAACAACCACTCGCTCACCCACTCACCCACCCGTCCACCCACTCAACCGCCCACTCATCACTCACGTGGCGCCGGCTGCCTCCCCCCCCTCACCCCTCTGTGGTTTCCTCGCTGCGCCTCTATAATAATGTACGTCGCCCTGTATAAGGGCGTCTGTGAATTAATAATTAATAATAACTTTTATACAGGGCGGCGCGGTGGCCCAGTGGTTAGCGCTGACGCCTCACAGCAAGAAGGTCCCGGGTTCGAATCTCTCGGCTCGGGTGCCTTTCTGTGTGGAGTTTGCATGCTCTCCCCGTGTCCGCGTGGGTTTTCGCCGGGTACTCCGGTTTCCTCCCACAGTCCAAAAGCATGCTCCTGGATAGATTGATTGGCTCGCAGACTAAAATTGTCCCGCAATGCCCGGCGATGGACTGGCGTCCCGTCGTCGGGTGTATTCCTGCCTTACGCCCTGTGTTTCCGGGATAGGCTCCGGCTCACCGTGATCCTATATAGGATTAAGCGGTTTCAGATAATGAGATGAACTTTTATACAAAGACAAAGCTCCCCCGTATAGCCTTTTAACATACATGAGACAAATACTGTCAGCAAGGAGCTATAAAGGCTGACAGCACGCCATAGGATGGGTGGCTAACGCCATACCGCCTTTGTCTTCCCAGTGCTTGCATATTTATACGCAGTGTGTCAGGGTCTCATTTGGGGCTGTGTCGACCTAGGGGGGCGCGAGGCTCGAACTGTGGTCGCGAGATCGACACTCTCGGACACGGCCAAAGAGACACGGACACGGCGGTGTGACACCACGTTCACTCGCTTTATACACGAACGACACACCGCCAACATAGTCGCCAACATCGAGTCTTCCTGCCCTCCTGCCTCGCGGCGTTTCGCCTACCACGTCGCAGCCTGACGATTGACGACGATGATGACGATGACGCATCCGTCGGAGGCGAAACGTCGCGGAGGAGGAACCCTCGACACGGCTATCCCGAAAGAACGGCTCTGGAGAGCAATGCTCATACATCGATCCGTGATAACCAACATCATCACACCGCCAACACCCTTAGAGTCATCATCAGTAGCCTTGGCACGGTCATTATAATTTCTCCACTGACGCGCGTCGTATTTAAACACCTTGCCCGCCACCCCCCCAATAATTATTTCGCTACTGTGGAAGGGGGCAGATGTTTGGGGAGGGGGGGAAGGGGGGGCTCCCTGTTATCGAACGATTAAGCTCCCACCGGCAATTCCACTGTGACGAATCTGTGTCGAGTTTCGATAAAATAATGGAATAAAAACATTCGCCCCGTGTTCACCGCCTCTCCTCTGTTTTCCCGTTCGATCTCGCTCGCGTCGGTACCGCTCCGAGGCGCTATCGTCAACGTTCATCCCGAACCAGCGGTGTCGTTCACGTGAGTCTCGCTCGCCCCGGCCTCTCGTTGTCGAAAGGGGAACCTTTGCACGACTCGAAAGTGATGACTCGCTCAACTGCTCGTAATCCAGCGCGATCGTGAAGCTCACCAAAAATAACCCCCCCCCCCCGCGGGCTACAATTCGCGTCTTCCACGGCGACGCTTACTGGCAAAAATGCCAGCGGTTTGTCCTCATCTCTCGACGGCTGCCACAAGCCGCGTTCACCAATCATCGGACGCGTGCAGCGTGTGTCGGCCGGTATGGCACGGAGGTTACCACGCGTGGACAGGCCGGGTGGATTGGTGCGAGGGGAGGGGGCTTACTGCAGTTTTCAGGAAGCTATTAAGATGGTAACGTGGTGCAATTATAATCATTATTACAATTTTTTTTACCCAACAAAGCTTCATCGAAATTAACGACTCCTTTTCAGGAGGATTCTGCCAGTTTTTTCCCAAAATGAGAGGCGGGGCGGGGGGGGTTATCAGCTTGCTGTGTAGTTTCCAGTTTTATCACTTGCCGGACTTAAAAAATAATAATAACTGGGTAAAGGTTTAGACCATGACAGCCGCACTCAATGTGCGCACTCTTGGGAATAACGTCACGCGATCTTTACACTGTAATTATCCAACGGTGGGACGTGGAGGTCTGTTAGGTGATGATGTCGGGAAGGCGATGAACGCCGCTGCAGACTGCCTTCCCCTCTCTGCTCTGTGGTTTCCTCACACCTCCAATGCTGTAAGTCGCTCTGGATAAGGGACCTTGATAAATAATAATTAATAATAAGTGTGATGTAGCGGAACCACAGCGCCCCCCTGCGTTCACTTTGCGCGCTCACACCACCGGTGCAGGCTGCCGTGTGTACTGCACCGTGCAGTGGGCGCTGCGCCGTGCATTGTCCACTCCATCGTGCAGTGTGCGCTGCATCGTCCAGAGTGCGCTGCACGGTGCAGTGGGCGCTGCATTGTCCACTCTACCGTGCAGTGTGCGATGCACCGTGCAGTATGCGCTGCACGGCGCAGTGTGCGCTGCATTGTCCACTCCACCGTGCAGTGTGCGCTGCACAGTCTGTTGCACCGTGCAGTGTGCGCTGCACTTGCAGTGTGCGCTGCACCGTCCACTGCACCGTTGAGTGTGCGCTGCACCGTGCAATGTGCGTTACACAGCGCGGTGTGCGCTGCACCGCGCGGTATGCGCTGATCAGTCCACTGCACCGTGCAGTGTGCGCTACCAAGCGCAGCGTGCGCTGCACCGTCCACTGCACCGTGCAGCGTGCGCTGCACCGTGTAACAGACCTTGCGCAGAGTGCGCGCAAGGGTGCACCGCATTGCACGCCACTGCATACTCTATTGTGTGCACTGCACACTGTGCGCACTCCGCTGTGCACACCCAACTGCACGCACTGCACACTGTACTGCAGTGTGACCTCCACACTGTACGCACCACTGTATCGTACAGTCTGCACGACTGTATTCACTGTGCAGTACGTACTGCGCACGCAATGATGTGCGCACTGCATGCGCGACTGCAGCTCTATTACTCCAGGAGGAGTCGGGTTTTGTTCCCAGGGTCGAGTCGCAAAGCAAAAAGCACCCCAGCGACTTGACGTGACGCCGTACGGATTTAGGGGCAATCCGAGGAAACTCACGTCACTCACGGCCATCCCGTGAGTGACGTTAATTGACCTTCGAGCGGCGCCTAGCGGCCGTTCCGAGGCTCGCGTGAGGAAGTTCCACATCCGAGGCGAACTCCTCTTGTCGACGCGGCGCTCGGGGAGGTCTCAATAATAAGATTCTCATCTCATTGTCAGAAACCGCCTAGTCCTGTACAGGGTCGCGGTGAGCCGGAGCCTATCCCGGCAGACACAGGGCGCAAGGCAGGGATATACCCACGATGGGACGCCGGTCCATCACCGGGCACTGCGGGCAATTTAGTCTGCAAGCCAATTAAACCTATGCAGTAGCATGGGTTTTTTTTTTTCGGACTGTGGGAGGAAACCGCAGTGCCCGGCGAGAACCCACGCGGACACGGGGAGAGAACTCGCAAACTCCACACAGAAAGGCACCCGGAGCCGAGCCTCGAACCCGGGACCTTCTGGCTGTGAGGAGGCGACAGCGCAGCCCACTGGGCCACCGTGCCGACCAAGGGGAGGCCTCAATAACAATAACTGCATTTGTAGAACGAGCGTGAGAGTTAGGATCCCCGCGGGGTCAGTGTTCGAGGCGAGCTCGATGTCAAAAGGTGCGCTGTATCTTCCGGCCGCGTTGCATCCTTCCAAACGTTACGCAAACCGGCGCGTGCATCGTGGCGGTTGCACGTTACCAAGGCAATGAGCTCATCGGCGGCTGCATCGGTACTTCGTAAAATAACTTATAAAGTGGAGGCCACGGGGCCCGCGACACCGACACCCCCCAGGCTCTCCCCTCTTGCCTGAGCGAGCCAGCCTCGGGAGCCGAGCAGGTAATCCAGGACAAAACAAAGCAATCCGGTACTTTACATAAGCCATTAAGGTGCAAAAGAAGGCAGTACCTTTATATATATATATAAAAAAAGAAATATAATAATTAAACTCCAGAATTTTTATAAAACATCTCTTAACCGTCATGCATAAAACAAAATCAGCCGTTTTTGATTTACCGTTGCCACGACGAACATTGTGCGACCGTTAACCAGCCAATCGGAGCGCCGTGCCGATAGTGCAACGGCAACATTTTGCAAGAGCAATTCAGAAGACGTCGCTCGCAACATTACTGCTGAGAGGTTTTCACCACTGTCAGATGTGGGGTAAAGCGACCAAATAATATTGGTTTGCCAGCATGTCCTAATTGTTTCAGAAATTTTTTCGTAATGCCCCTCACCCACCACCACCCCCTGCCTCCTTCCACACCTCCAGGTTGCTTGCGAAATGATTTTACCAGATGACACGTTCTGGTCTATAAGATTACAACAGGTTTTACCGTGTCTGGCGATTATGCCGGTGTTAAGATCCCAAGCACCACAATAGACACATTTTACAATGCGTCCAGTTTGCAAAAGTCACACATACTAGTGGCAAAGTATGCAAACAGGTAGCCTTGATAACCTATGCATTGTCCTTCAACTGACCGACCTTCACCTGGCAGTGGCTTCCTTTTGATCCTATTTGCCGGTGTCAGCCGTTGCCAAAAGGCAGTCAGCTCAGGACAATGCGGCCTCAATGCTTTATAGCTTAGGTGAAGCTGTTAACGCTATGGGTACTTCTTGCCAGTATACAAATATAAGATTACAACAGGTTTTACCGTATCTGGCGATAATGCAGGTGTTAAGATCTTAATCGTCAGATACGGTAAAACCTGTTGTAATCTTATATATTGTATACTGGCAAAAAGTACCCATAACGTTCTGGTCTGATGCTTGACTTATGACACGGGCAGAAAGCAGGGCTGAGTAGCAGGCAGGGGTGATTCCAGGGAATTGCTGCCATTTCATCATGTGTCCCAGTTGAGCCTTCCAGAAATGTCATAACTTTAGGGTAATGCTGTGAATGTAGCAGATTACACTACTTTATTAGCATTGGTAACAAGCCCTAGGCCTGTTTGCATATTTGGTCCAGGATGGCACCGTGGCAGAAACTTGATCGTGTGCATGTTCTGCCCTGCCCTGTTGAATGTGTATTCAGCCTTGTGTTGTTTTTGCACCAAGGACCACGATAAACGTGATTTCGTTCTTCCATATAAACTGCAATTGTATGCAGATGGGATGACAATAAAGTTTCTCTAACTTCAGCGACAAAACCCTGACATTGCTGTACCATGTAGTAGTTTAAGAGCAAACACTGGCCAACCAAACAGCAGCCCATTAGCATAACAAGCTTACCTGTCAGACATTAGTATGATCAACAACCATATGAACTAGCCATCCCCCTGACTCCAAATGAATTAAGTCAACCAGCTCGGCGTGCTAGCACTGACCGCAATTAGCTAACCAGCCAAAGCTGTAGTTCGAGAAACGTTCCAAGGAGATTTTGAAAACTTGAAGCTCTTTAAACGACGCCTTACAGTGACAAAAACACGCCAATGTACTTTTGGGGACTTTCATGTGCAGGGGGATAACTGCCATCGACCTCCCGCTTGGATCCACCACTCACCAGTGACGTGTACGAAACCCGCTCGCTAACCTAGCCCACTCACCACAAAAGTATACTGGCGCTTCCAAATGACCTTGGCGAACTCGAACTAGTTAACGAGCCAGCCACGAGCGCAACCCCTCACACCCACCGTAATCTACTCATCCCAGGTTGCCTCTCCACCGAATGCTCCCGTCTCAAGTGTTGGCGAGGGGTCTCCCCGCGTTGGCGGTGGCCGTGGGGCCGGCCTCTCTGTGTGAACAGTCACCGACTACGCGCCGAGGCATGCAACACAGATGATACAAAAACTCGCGTTTGGTCCACGGGTCACAGACACGCTCGCACAGACACGGGCACGCGCACGGACGGACACAGAGACGGACACGGGAACCGCGCTGCCCGCGCACTCCACAGCTGCGGTGAGTCGGCGCACACAGGCGGTCGTGTCCGTGTTGACCCCTAACCCCTCGCGTTATTGCTACACCTGTGTGGAGGGGGAGGGGGGGGGGGCTGGGTTGGGGAGAGGGGGCGTTCTCGCACCCCCATCGTCCACGGCCCCCTTCTCACTGCATCACGTACGACAGGTTCCGGTCACGGATCCACACACATCACTTAAACACAGCGAGGTGGGGCGCGCTCGTATAAACTACAACATGCAGCTCCATCCGTGGGGACAGCCACGCCTGCCGGCAGCGGCACGCGCACAGACATAAAGGTGCAGCCCAGCAACGGTCGCCCAACGCTACCGCTGGCGGAAACGGTGTGCACCTGCAGAGCTCGAGACGTTTGGTCTACTCTTCCAGCCTGGCCATACTTCTCCATAGAGGTGTACCCGCACTCTAACCCTCCAATCGCGATGCCTGGCGAATGCCCCATCCCGTATTCAATGCCCCAGATTGCCCCGAGCGTCGATCGCGCGCGCCACGGGGTGGCTGTCCCGCAGGAATCGACTACTTCTCGCTCCGGTCGGCAAAAAACAAAAAAAATCCGCGCCGCAAGTCGTACCGAGCGGATCGCGTCCGTCCGTCACTATCGCTGCATCCTCTCACCGCAGGGTAAAAATGATAATCGTTCCGTCGTGTATTTAATTTTGCCGCCTCCACTGCCGTGCGCGGTGATCTCTCACGCATGCGCACGCTTACACACGGTCAGCTGATCAATAAAATAACATCACCGACAACCGAACTCGCCAAACACCCGCCCGCACGCACGCACGCACGCCCGTACGACCGCCCGCCCGCACGCCCGCCCAACGCCCCCTTCTTCTCGAGTCCCTGAGACCCCGGGGCCAAGGGAGGGACGTTCTTTCCCCCGTCCAAACCCCACTGGGGGACCTGGCCTGGTTGCGGGGCGGCCCAGGGTGGCCCAGGTTGACTCAAGGTGGCCTGGGGTTGTCACTGCAGCATGTTCTTTATCTGTTTGCACGATGACTCGTCGTTGATATGTCGTGTCGTGTACCTTGGAGAAAAAAACGACAAGAGAGAGAGAGAGAGCAGCGGCGGTGACATTGAGAAGGTTGTGTGCGTGGCTCAGAGAGACTGGGCCATTGGCACTCCTGAGACAGCTGCTTTTTAATCAAGGTTTTTAGCCGCCATCAATTAAACTGAGTTCTCAACTGTGGGAGTTAATTTTCTTAGCCCAGTCACTAATAACTTGCAAAGAGACCTCTATACATTCACAGAGACCCCTGGGGTTCTCAAGTGTTGCTATTTGCCCAGTCACCGATGACTACGGAACAGTAACAGCTCACCAGCTGAACAATAACGAACAACCCACACGTCCTCTGGACTTGACCAGCCAACCTACCCCCCTCCAAACGTAATATCTCTTTTAAAATAATGTTATATGACGACATACTGGGCGGCACGGTGGCCCAGTGGGTAGCGCTGTCGCCTCACAGCAAGAAGGTGCCAGGCTCGATTCTCGGCTCGGGTGCTTTTCTGTGTGGAGTTTGCGAGTTCTCTCCCCGTGTCCGCGTGGGTTTTCGCCGGGCACTCCGGTTTCCTCCCACATTACAAAAAACACGCTGCTGCATAGGTTAATTGGCTTGCAGACTAAATTGCCTTAAGTGCCCAATGATGGACTAGCGTCGCATCGTGGGTATATCCCTACCTTGCGCCCTGTGTCTACCGGGATAGGCTCTGGCTCACGGCGACCCTCCACAGGATTAAGCGGTTCTGACAATGAGATGAGGACATACTTCTTAAAAAATCCACTGCTGGATGGAGGTCTTTCCAGGCTGTCAGTCAAAAGGGGTTCTGTAGGTGAACATAACGGTTGGTGCAGACTGGATTCGGAGGATGAGGACAGTTCAGATCTCGCTCGCCACTCACGTTACGACCAGTGGTCGGAAATCAATCGGAGTTGATTAGATTCATAGCGCACGGCAGGAGCCACTGAGCCGGGGGACTCGCATCATTACAGAGTCGTAGCAAGGAAACCACAGAGAGGCGAGGGGAAGGTAGCCATGCACTCAGCCAGAGGATTTTTTTTTTTACGTGTGACAGGAAACCGGAGAAAACCCACGCAGAGCAGGGGGACAACACGTAAACTCCACACAGAGAGGAGCCCCAGGTGAGTATTGAACCGCTTCGGGCAGGACAGTCTTTCCATGAGGCGCAGATGTTACCACCGCGCCACCCTGCCGCCCTGCCAGCCTGCCAGCCTGCCAGCCTGCCAGCCTGCCAGCCTGCCAGCCTGCCAGCCTGCCACCCTGCCAGCCTGCCAGCCTGCCGACCTGAACGGGG
>JAZEWT010000013.1:16561540-16576214 GCA_036362905.1 Mordacia mordax
CGATTTGGCAGAGTTTACCCTGATCGAGCAATCCACGCAAACACAACTTGTTTATATATAGATTAGATATCGTAACGTGATCATTCCGAGCACGGACAGGCGAGACGTAGGGGTGGGTGGGATGGGCAGGGGGTTTGGGGGGCAGCGACCCTGGGGTCACGGCGTGGATTGATCCGGGCGCTCCCCCAGCTCTCGCCGTGATGACACCAAACCCTAACCACCACCAAACCCTAACCACCACCAAACCCTAACCACCACTAAACCGCAACCACCACCAAACCCTAACCACCACCAAACCCTAACCACCACCAAACCCTAACCACCACTAAACCGCAACCACCACCAAACCCTAACCACCACCAAACCCTAGCCACCACTAAAACCTAACCACCACTAAACCCTAACCACCACCAAACCCTAACCACAGCCAAATCCTAACCACCACCAAACCGCAACCACCACCAACCCTACCCACCACTAAACCCTAACCACCACCAAACCCTAACCACCACCAAACCCTAACCACCACTAAACCGCAACCACCACCAAACCCTAACCACCACCAAACCCTAGCCACCACTAAAACCTAACCACCACCAAACCCTCACCACCACCAACCGAACCCCTGACCGTCAGCCCCACTCCTGTCCCCATGTCTCTACAGGAGTCCATTTCGGGGCAAAACCCCACTCCCTCCAAAGATCCCCCGTATAACCTTAACAGACTGTAGGGTCAAGTGCTGTTCGCGAGCACATACCAGGGGGTGGGTGGCCAGCACCACGCCCGGTGGCAGTTGTCTCGCGAATTGACGATGTTTACAATTCGCGACATGCTACTCATTTTAAGCCGAGTCGACCTAGCGGAGGCTGAAGACTGGTCCAGAAATCGTCACTGGGCGTTGGAAACCTTGAGCGGGAATCAAACTTGGGCTATGCCCAGTTCGTGGCGCCACCGCTCCCCACAATAGTCCGGGAAGTTCCCTTAAGCGCAGGACGCGAATCCACCACACTACCGCTCCCAGCCCCTCTCACCTCCCAACCTCAAGCGGACACGCGAGACCCGAGGCTAATTTTAGGTCACGGTTATTTAATTAGGGCGGCACTGTGGCCCGGTGGGTAGCGCTGTCGCCTCACAGCAAGAAGAGCCGGGGTTCGAATCTCGGCTCGGGTGCCTTTCTGTGTAGAGTTTGCGAGTTCTCTCCCCGTGTCCGCGCGGGTTTTCGCCGGGCACTCCGGTTTCCTCCCACAGTCCAAAAAACAAGCTGCTGCATAGGTTAATTGGCTTGCAGACTAAATTGCCCTCAGTGCTTTGGTGATGGACTGGCGACCCATCGTTGGCATATCCCTGCCTTGCGCCCTGTGTCTGCGGGGATAGGCTCTGGCTTACCGCGAACCTGTACAGGATTAAGCGGACCTGACAATGAGATGAGATGAAGTTATTTAATTAATTCTTTATTCTTGAGGCCTCCCCCTTTCAATATTAACCACTTCTCCTTACAAATCGACTCACTCCTCAAACACTAACACAGCTCATACGTCAACGCATGCCTAATAATAATGCTAACACGTGCACATACTTCTGACTTGTAAAAGCAGCTTATACTTGAACACACCATACACATGAACACACCACTGACACATGAACAGCTAATACCTGAACACAATTCTCAATAGCGCAATCTTTAGAGGGTGGCGAGATGAATAAGCCTACCGACTCACAGCAATAAGTACCCGGGTTCGATTCCAGTCTCCGGTGCCTATCTCTGTAGAGTTTGCGTGTTCTCCCTCTCCCCGTGTTCGCGTGGGTTTTCGCCCGGTACTCCGGTTTCCTCCCACCGTCCAAAGACACGCTGCTGCCTAGGTTAATTGGCCCGCTGAGTAAATTGCCCCGAAAAAAGTGCCCTGGGACGCGCTGCCGTCACATCATGAGTATAGCCCTCCCTTGCGTCCTGTGTCTGTCGGGATAGGCGACGGCCCCCGTGACCCCTGGCACAGGATTAAGCGGGTATTGATAATGAATGAACGGCCCCTATGCCACGTGTTTCCCTCGTTACCTTGCAGTGCGGTCCCACGCCCTCCCCTCGCCACCTCCCCGGGCCATTTGTTTTTTTAAACGTGCGAAGGGGATTAAGGAATATGAACACTGCGACTCGACATGATTGAATTCAAGATCCTCCTTCTCACCTACAAGGCTCTCACTGGCGCTGCTCCGACATACATCCGTGACCCACTTAAGGCAACCTCCTCAACACGACAATGTCGATCCACCAATACGTGCTCGCTGCGTGTGCCCAGATCGCATCTCCATTCGATGGGTGACGGAGCCTTCTCGCGCGCTGCTCCCAGACTCTGGAATGCCCTTCCATTGGAGATTCGATCAGCTGAGTCCTTGGGCATCTTCAAATCCCGTCTCAAGACTCACTTGTTCCGCAAGGCTCTCAAGCCCTCTGGCTAGGACTGTTGATGCGGCTCAATGTTGTCATGCCGGGATGATGGCTTTCTGCTTTCTGCCGTCCTGCGCCTGCTCGGAAACATTTATTCCTTCCTTGTTTGTTGAAGAATTATTTTTTTTCCACTTACTTTATGTCCTATAAGTTATTGCTACTATTTGACTTTCAGTTGAACTGCCCTGATGTTGTTGTTGACGTGCCGTTCAATCCACAGCTCGGATTTGTAAAAAAAAAAAATGTTAATGTTGCTGATTATCCATTCTCATGTCGTTGTTGTTGACGTGCCGTTCTCTCCGCAGCTCTGTACAGCGCTTTGTGACCCTCGGGTGAATAGCGCTCTATAAATGCAATTATTATTATTGCTCCACACACATCCACTCGCAAGACCTTACCACAAGATGGAATCCCACATCTAGAGCTTGCAAGCTCAGTGGGTGCTTTATGCTGTAATAACAAACATCTCTCTATACCGGGATGGTAGATGCATCACCTGACCAAGCACGTCAGTTTGTATTTAAACTGGAAGGAATCGTATAGCTATGTTGCTCGTTTTAACAGGTGTCCAATGTGGAGGGGTAAGCAAGTCCAGCGCTTTGTGACCCTCGGGTGAAAAGCGCTCTAGAAATGTAATTATTATTATTATTATTATAAGTCAATAGAAAACTTTGGCTGTACCCGGGCTTGGGGACAATGTCTCAGGATAATTAACTTAGGCAGCATGGCTTTGGACTGTGGGAGGAAATCGAGGTATCCAGCGATAGAGAGAACATGTAAACTCCACACAAAAGGCATCCGAGCTGAAAATCGAACTCGTGATCTTGTTGCAGTGAGATGGCAGCACTGCTCACTGTGCCACTGTGCCCTCCTATGGAAGAGTCCTTGCACAACCGCACATTAGAAGAGCGGCGAGCTGTTATAGTGGCTTGGGGTTTTTTTTAAGAATAAGGGGGAAATATGGTGACACCTGAATGAATCGAGGCGACATCTCCGATAATTAAAAAATATATTCTTCGATTATGCTGCTGAGTTGGAAGCGGTTCACAGACACCAAGCAGGAACAGATTTGTCCATGACAACTTAAACTTAAATGTCTAGAATTCGGGGCGGCGCGGTGGCCCAGTGGTTAGCGCTGACGCCTCACAGCAAGAAGGTACCGGGTTCGAATCTCTCGGCTCGGGTGCCTTTCCGTGTGGAGTTTGCATGCTCTCCCCGGGTACTCCGGTTTCCTCCCACAGTCCAAAAGCATGCTCCTGGATAGGTTGATTGGCTCGCAGACTAAAATTGTCCCGCAATGCCCGGCGATGGACTGGCGTCCCGTCGTCGGGTGTATTCCTGCCTTACGCCCTGTGTTTCCGGGATAGGCTCCGGCTCACCGTGACCCTATATAGGATTAAGCGGTTTCAGATAATGAGATGAGACGAGATATCTAGAATTCGGTAACGTTCGGGGCAACGGGCCTTGCATCAGCGCACAGGGAGGGGACACTTTGGTGCCGGTGTCGAGTTTTCCTCTGCGGCCTCCGTGCTGCTGCGAGCCAGGCCGCCCTGGCAGGAGGCACCACCATGATCGTGGACTTCGTGCTGGGCGCGCGCGGCGACTCCCTGCTCGACTCGTTCCGCACGTGGCGAAGCTGGGCCGACCCCAACGTGTGCTGCGACTACTCCCTGCACGTTGGCGTCACGTGGTGGAGCGAGCAGGTGACGCCGTGGCCGCCACGTGCGCGGGTGTCGGTGACGTGGGGAGCGGTAGCGCAGCGGTTAGAGGAGGGACTGCACTACGAACCCGGCGACCCGAGTTCGATTTGTTCATCCTCACGGTTAACACCAGTGACGATTTTGTGAACCGGTCGTGGGGGCTCGACTCGGTCGACTCAGCCTCAAATTATTTACCTGGTGTGGTGTGTAAACATTACCACTAGGGTGACAGAGGTGGCCGGGCACGGTCCTGGCCACCCACACCCTCGTTGCCATAATCACCTTTCATAGGTGCTCGCTAACAGCACTGATCCCAAGAATATGTTAAGACTAGATGGGAGTTCTTTGTCTTTGCTGTTGTATTGGGAATGCCGGTGTGTGGGTGAGCAAGCGGGTGAGTTGTGAATGGGTGAAAAGCTGAGCGTGGTGGTGAGCGAGCTGGTGGCGAGCGGGTGGGCGGCGAGTGGTGAGCGAGCGGACGGTGAGCGAGTGGGCGGTGAGCGAGCGGGTGGTGAGCGAGCGGACGGTGAGCGAGCGGGCGGTGAGCGAGCGGAGGGTGAGCGAGCGGGTGGTGAGCGAGCGGACGGTGAGCGAGCGGGCGGTGAGCGAGCGGGCGGCGAGGGAGCGGAGGGTGAGCGAGTGGGTGGCGAGCGAGCGGGCGGCGAGCAAGCGGATGGCGAGCGAGCGGGTGCTAAGCGTGGTGATGAAAGCACGCGGGTGGTGACTCGGCGCGCAGGTGAGCGAGGAGATGGGCGTCCTGGTGCGCGACGAGGGGGTCAACTCGTTCAAGACCTTCATGGCCTACAAGGATGTGTTCATGCTGCGCGACCCCGAACTCTTCTCGGCGTTCCGCCGCTGCAAGGAGCTCGGCGCCATCGCGCAAGTGCACGCCGAGAACGGAGACCTCATCGCCGAGGTGACCGCGGGATCGCCGCCGCGAGGATGGCAGAGGACGATTGAACATTTTCAAGCGACGCGACAGTTGTGACGACGATGGTGATTCATGACGCGATGCTACCGTTGTTCCCGCACCTGTTTCTGTTCGCGATGTCGGTGCCGCCGCCGCCGCCACCGCCGCCGCCGCCGCCGCCGCCGCCGCCACCGCCGCTCGGGCAGGCACAAAAAGAGATACTGGAGCTCGGCATTACGGGTCCCGAGGGTCACGAGCTGTGCCGGCCCGAGGTGGTGGAGGCCGAGGCGACGAACCGGGCGGTCGTGATCGCGGGCCGTGCACGCTGCCCGCTCTACGTGGTGCACGTGATGAGCAAGTCCGCCGCCCGTGTCATCGCGCGCGCGCGCAGTGCAGGCGAGCGCGCGCGAGCGGCCACCCTGCACGGCAGAAGCCACCGATATCACGGGCCAAGGAAGCCAACGATACGTGCAGAACGTATTGCTTTTCACCGCCAGACGCATGGACAATGGCTCTGAGGGGCAAATGCTCTTAGGAGCCGACCAATTCAAGCACTAATGAACCCATTCTCCCGCCCATTCACTCACGAATCCACCAACTCGGCACGGTGGCGTAGTGGCTAGCGCTGGGATACCCAGCATGTGGCAAATGTTGGCGCCGGCTGACTGCATGACTGCCTTCCCATCGCCTCTCTGTGGCTTCCTCACACCTGGAAAATGATGTAAAGTCGCCCTAAACAAGCGCGAAAAAATAATACTGAATAATAATAATTAATAACTCACTCACTCATTCGCCCACTGATCCATGCCCTCTTGAACCTGGGTTTCCTCCCACCCACGCACTGCCCGGTGCGGCGGGGATGGCGCGCGCAGGCCAGGTGGTGTTCGGGGAGCCGATCGCGGCCGGGCTGGGAACGGACGGAACCAATTACTGGCACAGCGACTGGCGTCACGCGGCCGCGTACGTGATGGGGCCCCCACTGCGGCCTGACCCGACGACGCCCGGCTATCTCATGGACCTCCTCGCCAAGTGAGCGCCACCTGGCAAACCTCGCGACCGCGCCATCGCTCGGCGAACCCGCGGCCCGCCCTCCGCGCGGCGGCTCGCGGTTGCTTGAACGCACAGGGGGCTTCCCTCCTGCAGTGGCCACCGGCCGCGGGCATTCGTGGCACCATCGTTAGCAGCACCGGCGCTCGGTAACACCACGACCGGCGGCACTCTCACTAACAATACGACCAACACCACTGCTAACATCGGCACCGTCACTGGCAACATCAGCACCACCTCCACCAGCAGCAGCACTATTAGAAGTATTATCACGAGCACTGGCACAACCACCATCCGCACGAGCAGAGCACCAGCATGGCTGATCACACCACCAGATCCGGTGGCCCATGTCACCCATCATCATCAGCCATGATCTATTTACTGCTCCATGAGGGCCTTCTCATGCTGCCATCAACTCAGCGATGTCGTGATCTGTAACACATTGGATGCGAGCCGCCATCGATTCATCTCCCTAGCAGACATTATTCTCACCCTTCCGGCCATCATGTCTTCAACCAAAGTGTCCGACCCAAGCTTATTTATTTTTACGAACCAGCCGCCTCACCCTTCGTCCGATGGGCGACCGACCGATTTAGCGATCGACTGATCGATTAACCGACCACCCGGTAAACTGACAAAGCAACGGACTGCTCGAGCGCCCCGCGAGCAACGGGCCACCGACGGCTGGTCATGCCGGTAAACGAGGCGCTGACGAAGAACGCGGTGCGACGGGTTTGCGACGCAGTGGCGACCTGTCGACCACTGGCACCGACAACTGCACGTTCAACGCGTGCCAGAAGGCTCTGGGCAAGGACGACTTCACCAAGATCCCGAACGGAGTGAACGGCGTGGAGGACCGCATGTCCGTCATATGGGAGCGCGGAGTGGTGAGTGCCGGGGCGAGCGAGCGAGAGGGCGACCGCCGCGACAATGAGCGGGTCGGGGTGAGCGGGCGCGTGAGAGTGATGTGCCGAGTGGCTGAGGTGTTGAGAGTGGGTGAGGGAGCCTGGAAAGTCCATTGGGTGAGATGGAGAGGGGATACCTTGGCGTGGTGCGAATTGTCCCGGGAGCAGGGCATGCGGACGGTTTGGGGCGGTGAGGGGCAGCGGGTGAGGTGACGAGGAAGGATGGCGAGCCATGGGGTGAGGCAGCATGTCGAGGTCAGAGGTCGAGGGCATATTGACGGTGACATGGCAAGGTCGTGTGGGCGAGGAGCGCAGTGTGGTGAACGTGAGGGCTATATGGTGAGGGAGAGCAGAGTGTTAAATAACGCGAATGAGCAGCAAGGTTTTGAGAGAGCGCGTCATTCTGAGGATGAGCGGAAAGGTGGTGATCACCACGTGTTGATACAACCTCGGATGGAGGTATCGAGGCTCGTGAATCGTGAGCCGAGTTTTGTTTATATCGTCGAGCAGCACAGCGGCAAGATGGACGAGAATCGCTTTGTGGCCGTCACCAGCACCAACGCAGCCAAGATCTTCAACCTCTACCCGCGCAAGGGCCGCATCGCGCCGGGCTGCGATGCCGACCTCGTCGTGTGGGATCCCAACGCCACCAGGTGCCACCGGAACCGAGGCCAGCGGCCAACAACCCAGGGCCCAGAGCGCCCGCCCGGGACAGAGGCCCTCCTCTGCCAAACCCGAGGCTCGTCCACCACCGCAGACTGAGCATAATCGAGGAGGGGTACAAAACCCGGCGAACGTGGAACAGCTGCCGTGGCAGGAACGAATCCACATCCAGCTCGAACCTTGTTCATAACGTGGGTAACCACAGCCGCTGGAGAAAGGGTTTTCCCTAGACGGGGCTTAGCTAAATCTTTCGCACTGTAAACACGTGTTACCCGAACGGCCTAACTACATTTAATTGGCCTATATTATAATCAGTGGGTGGCGCGGTGGCCCAGTGGTTAGCGCTGACGCCTCACAGCAAGAAGGTCCCGGGTTCGAATCTCTCGGCTCGGGTGCCTTTCTGTGTGGAGTTTGCATGCTCTCCCCATGTCCGCGTGGGTTTTCGCCGGGCACTCCGGTTTCCTCCCACAGTCCAAAAGCATGCTCCTGGATAGGTTGATTGGCTCGCAGACTAAAATTGTCCCACAATGCCCGGCGATGGACTGGCGTCCCGTCGTCGGGTGTATTCCTGCCTTACGCACTGTGTTTCCGGGATAGGCTCCGGCTCACCGTGACCATGTATAGGATTAAGCGGTTTCAGATTGAGATGAGATGAGATAATCAGTCACCCAAACCAACATTAAACTCCCTCCTCACAGGAGATTTAGCGCTAACCCCAGATTGATCCCTAAACCCAACATTTGCTCGAACACATCCAAGTCTCACCTTCAGTCCCGACTCCGGTACGATATCGACCTTCACGAGAACGGCCGAACCGCAGAACCGAACCGCAGAACCGAACCGCTGAACCGAACCGCAGAACTGAGCCGCTCACCCAACCCTCGGTCCCAAAACAACCGCCCGCTAACCGGGTTGACGTCCACGCCCCCGCAGGACCATCTCGGCGCGCACGCACCACCAGGCGGTGGACTTCAACATCTTCGAGGGCATGCGGTGCCACGGCGTGGCCGACGTGACGATATCGCGCGGCCGCGTCGTGTGGGAGGCGGGCGCGCTGGCGCCCGACCTGCGCGGGAGGGGCCGCTACGTGCCGCGGCCCCCGTTCCCCGACTACGCGTACCAGCGCATACGCGCGCAGGAGCAGGTACGCGCTCCGGGCGGCGGCACGGGTACGCGCGCGTCGGTAGGAATAAAAAAAAAGCGAACGAGAATATCCAAATTGCGAGCGTCGCCCGTTAAGACTGGCAATGAAGAGGCTCGATGCATGATGGTCGCTTCGAAAAGCCGCTCTCTCGGGACAGCCGCGTCGATCGCTCCCTCTCTCTTAAGAGGCATGCTGAGGATGCCTCTAACGTGTGGGGCGAAACGTCGCGAGGCAGAGAGAGGAAGCGATCGACGCGGCTGTCCCGAGAGAGCAGCTTTTCGAAGCGATCATCAATCAAAAGCCTGCTTCTCAGGCTATTATTGGTGGTTTTGGTGATGTGCAAAACAGTGTTACTGCTTATGATTACGGTTAGCATTTTATATGTGCACAGTTTAATGTTGCAAATTCGTTGTGTTAACTTGGGATTTTAAACAGTGCTTGAGTTAGAATGTTGCATCGCAGGAATCTTGCATTCAGAGCTGAGAAGCAAACTGGGTTTAAAGATATGATCTATTGTGGCTCACCTAACTTGTAACGCATCGATAATTAAATAGTAACACATTACAAGTTCGGTGAGCCACAATAGATCATATCTTTAAACCCAGTTTGCTTCTCAGCTCTGAATGCAAGATTCCTGCGAGTAATATATTTACATAGCTTGTAAATGTGTTACTGTGTAAAGATATTACACAGCTTGTAAATGTGTTACTATTTGGATTTGGGTCTTACATAGGATACCCTTCTCACCCGCAGTCACACATCGATGACACCACCAACTCCTATGTAAGACCCAAATCCAGAAGCCACACTCCTGGCAACGAGCCCGATAACACTGGTTGTAGTTGTCAGCGAAGCGTGGCACTAGATTGTAAATGTTACGAACTTTCTCTTTAGTACACTGATGTGCTGATTTGAAAATGTGGACGTGTGCTTACGACACTTTTTTTAAGGACCCACCCCAAAAATATTTTGTAATGCACTGCAGGAGTTCACTTTCTGGACGGCACGGTGGCCCAGTGGCTAGCGCTGTCGCCTCACAGCAAGAAGGTTCCGGGTTTGAATCTCGGCTCGGGTGCCTTTCTGTGTGGAGTTTGCATGCTCTCCCCCTGTCCGCGTGGGTTTTCGTCGGGCACTCCGGTTTCCTCCCACAGTCCAAAAAACATGCTGTCGCATAGGTTAATCGGCTTGCAGACTACATTGCCCGCAGTGCCCGGTGATGGACTGGCATAATCGTGGGTATATCCCTCCTTGCGCCCTGTGTCTGCCGGGATAGGCTCCGGCTCACCGCGCCCCTGCACAGGACTAAGCGGTTTCTGACAATGAGATAGAGTTCACTATTCGTATGAATAGGACATGTGGTGCGGTCGACGCACCTCTCCCCCACCACAGCTCACATGAAATGCTACTGCGTCCACGTGCGCAGGTGAACCAACCACGCGCGGTGCAGCGAGAGCCGTACCAGGGGCCCGTGTTATCCCTCAACATGTGATCCCACGCTTCAGCAACACCCCAGCAACAGCACGAGCCCAGCAACACCAACACAAGACCACGAGTGTGAGCTCAGGGCAGTACCGGTCACCACCTCCACTCAGCACAGCTCATCCCCGTGAATCGAAGGCCTAACACACTTAGACGGTAACCCACTTACCATCCACGGTGTCTGCTTAACTAATCATGGTTGTCTTTTATGCTGCCTTTGTAAATTTGGTGATCAAGGTCACTCGTGCAAAATTAGACAATAATGATCTCTTCACTTCCTATCTAGTTAAAAAAGTGAATCTCCCTCTCTCCACTTGGGCCAAAGCTCCGGGTTACAAATGGAAGGGGAGGACATGCCCCCATTGCTTTATTTGCTTATGAAAACCGCTGCAAGACCTAAGAATATGGATTTGGAATAAAGCGATTCCAAACTCCTGGCTTCTGGTGACATTAAATCACTTCTGCAATTTTAATAAAGCAACACAGCTGCATATGGTTGTAAGTGGTGATACATTCACACACCTTGTGCGTCCGTCACTAACCCGGTCCCATAATGGTTCCTACTTTCTTGCTGTTGCCGTGTGCTCCAAACACTGAACCACCAGCAAGCAATAGCTTCTCGTCACTCCAAGAACCTTAGCTGAACGAATCGAACACTTAGGAAGGGATATTTGGGACCAGGCAAAGAAGTGATTCATAACACAACTGTGCTATATCTGTTGCTGGACAGGCTTTTAGCAGTGACAGTTATTCCACAGCAATATCAAAAACGTGCTTTTCAGAACGCTGTAAAATGTAACCGATCTCAAGATGCGAATCTATTTATTAAAATTTTTTGGTAAAACGGTCGCACTGAGCCCGAGCATAAAGTGGCAAATGTCACCGGCATATATAAAAAAACCACACAAAACCTTACACAACTGTAATAAAGAAACGTGTTTACTTGTACCATAAAAACAAGGCAAGAGTAAAATTTACCCTCAACATGATTACCAAACAAATGAGCACCTTCCAGTACCTCTTACATTGTACTGATGTAGGTTTTCACAGCTCTTTGCATAATTGCTTCCAAAAGTTGTTCTTTCAGGATAGCCGTGTCGGGCACTCTTCATTAGCAATGTTTCGCCTCCCACGTTATCATCCTTAGGCCCCTGAGGATGCCTCTTCACCATTCACGCCTTTGTGACGCAGATATCTTAACACTGATTGGGCAAACAAACCTCTCACGCATCCAAGATCCAGGTCCCACTCATTAATTCTATGCATCAACTGATGCCCATCTTTCTTTCATTTCCTATGTGGTCAACGCCCCTTTGCTTACAGGCTTCTCATCTTCCGCTTTTAAACATTCATCATTCCATCCCCAAAAAGCTACCCTTGCCCCATCAAGCATCACTATCGTCCAGTCTCCCTTCTTCCTCCTCCTTCTAATATCCTGACGTATGTTAGCCACGATAATCAGTTTTTCTATCCCACAAACTCTTTGATAGCCCTCCTCGAGTTAGGTTTCTGTTGAGGACACAACCAAAGCCACCGTTCTTTCAGTCACCAACACACCTTAGTCGTGCTGCTTCACCTGTTAAATCTGCTTGACGTGACATCTGCCTTTGACACTAACTCTCTCTACCCATCCGAATATTGTTGGACCTGGGTGTCGGTGAAACTGCACTGGCTTGGTTGCCTTCCCACGAGCTCTCCCTACATCCCCTCTGTCTCTACTCACAAATGTATGGTCTACTGGTTGCACTGCACTGCCGCTCTCCGGGTCCAAAGCTCGCTGCTGCGCTACCCTGATCTCAGCGTGGTGGAATTGACATCCCAACAGAAACCAGGACGACACACGTCATTATGAAAAACACTCAAGACATCTGTACAACCGTTACTTAATAGGTCCGACAGCACTTTAAACACACTGCAATGCTGGGCAACCGGTAGTAATTATTTTGCATTTATTTATTAAAAACGTGTGTGTGCCGATGCAAGTCGCCCTGGTTAAGGGCGTCTGCTAAACAACAACAGCGGAGTCCAAACGAGTTCCGAGTGAGGAACGGTGGACCAAGGGCAGTGCTGTGTTTATCTGCTATGCTTCGCATGGCTACCAGGAGCCGCCCGCGCGACACACGCTCACCGACCGAACCATTCGGTCACCGACTCATACACTTGCTAGCCTCACCTGCTGTTTAAATACCTCACCGCTTACACAAAAACAATCTCACGCGCTCCTGAGGACTGTGTGGACACATCCACGACTGTGTCAATTATCATTGGAGCCTGTAAACGCTGGCTCACCGCGCGGCGAGGCTCGTTGTTTGCGTGGCTGAGTGACCTTGCATCCAGAGGTCACGGCCACCAGTTTGGTTTGAGCGTCACGAACACAGGGTCAGCCCGGGTCCCTGCACCCTCGGTTGTTGTCCCTGTTTTCTCCCACGACTCACAGGGCACAGCTCACGCATCCTTTTCTTCTTTCTCCACGGCCTCCTTACTTTGTGATTCCAGCAGAGCTAAGTATTCGCGGCCCGTAATCTTCTCAGGGAGAATATCTGCCGGGGAGAGGGGGGGGCGTGCAGAGGTGAGGGTGGATAGATGTTAAGGGATTAAAGTTACACATTAAAATGGGATGATAATAATTGCATAAAAAGAGCGCTTTTCACCCGAGGGTCACAAAGCGCTTCACAGAGGGATGCTGCTGTGGTGCGATGGTTAACAGAGGTCGTCAGTTTGAACTACCGACGCAGCAACTAACATATGTGCATGTTAGTTTTAAGTCACCCAGCCTCTCTCGACCAATCAATATAAATGTATTCCCCGGCAATACATTTGGGCAGCGCGCTAGAGTAGGCCAAACAGAATTTTGAGTTATCCAGCGAATATCGGCAACGATTTGTTTCGGAGGAACCGACAGCGCAGCGAGTTTTATATTACGTGCTATACAGGTTGTCAAGGGACATTCGTCAGAAGACGCCTTGATAACTTTGACGAATTTTCAAATTGTTTACTCTCAAACTAATGTGAATTTGTAGTGAAAGCAAAGCAAAATACAGCATCGAAATACAGCCATGTATGATCGGCATCATATATGGCAAGGTATCATGACGACGGATGGAAACGAACTGGGGACGTATTCATCCAACAGTGGATTATTCTCATCTCATGGTAATAAACCGCTTAGTCCTGTACAGGGTCGCGGTGATGCGGAGCCTATCCCGGCAGACACAGGACGCAAGGCAGGGATGAATCCACGATGGGCACTGCGGGCAATTTAGTCCGCAAGCCAATAAACCTATGCAGCAGCATGTTTTTTTTGGACTGTGGGAGGAAACCGGAGTGCCCGGCAAAAACCCACACGCGGACACGGGGGGCGGAGGGAGAGAACATGGAAACTCCACACAGAAAGGCACCCGAGCCGCGATTCGAACCCGGGACCTTGTTGCTGTGAGGAGGCGACAGCGCTGCCCACAGTGGACGATTGACCCCGGATAACGGTCATCGTACAGCGGTGACTCCCGATATCGCGGCGAGGGAGTGCGCGCAGGCTAACCGGACAAGAAGTGCAGGGTCTCGCTGAGCCGCACTCCCCGCGCCAGGTCGGCGTACGCCAGCTCGCCGGCTTGCTCGGCGGCGCTCAGAGCCTCCCGCGCCAGCAGCTCCACGAACAGCTCCTAAAAGCGGGACGAGGCGGCACGCGACAGGCTTTGCACCTTCGCCGGACTTTCCTAGTCACGCCTACCGAGCTGGGCGAGCCCATGCCCGCAGAGCCTCCAGGCCAACAAAGGCTTGAAGAGGGGGGGGGGGTTGAGAGGGGAGTGGTGATCGCGCGCGTGCCACCTACTCACCGTGGACTTGGCGGTGAGGAAGAGCGCCTCGGGGCTAATGGAGGACACGTCGGGCGAGCTCTTCATGATGAGCTTGACGCGCGACAGGGGCAGCGACGAGAGCCGCTCCGCGCCGCGCCCCGCGGAGTCGGGCGTCGAGGCCTCCTCGCTCTCCGCCATGACACCGAGCGCCTCCCCCTCCTCGCGGGGCATGATGGGGGGACGACGGGGGGGGGGGACGCACCTCGACTTCCGCCGCGAGCCACGCCTTATTCGTGGAGCGAGGGGGCGGAGCTCGATGTTTGGCCCCGCCCAGGTTTAAAGGGGCCGCGTGCGGGCTCGAAGCGACCTCGTCTCGTTGTCAGAAAGCGCTCAGTCCTGTGCGGGGTCGCGGCGAGCCGGAGCCTGTCCCG
This sequence comes from Mordacia mordax, assembly GCA_036362905.1. Lineage (NCBI taxonomy): Eukaryota > Metazoa > Chordata > Hyperoartia > Petromyzontiformes > Petromyzontidae > Mordacia > Mordacia mordax. The sequence continues at coordinate 16,576,057 of JAZEWT010000013.1, forward strand.
GCAGACACAGGGCGCAAGGCAGGGGTATACCCACGATGGGACGCCAGTCCATCACCGGACACTGCCGGCAATTTAGTCTTGCAAGCCAATTAACCTATGCGGCAGCGTGTTTTTTGGACTGTGGGAGGAAACCGGAGTGCCCGGCGAAAACCCACGCG
>JAZEWT010000013.1:16674924-16687950 GCA_036362905.1 Mordacia mordax
GTGGTGGGAAGACACGGCGTGCGGTGAGAGACGGCAGCCGGCGGCGAGACGGAAGGCGCGCCGCCAGTTACCGCGCCCCCTGGAACGGCTGCAGGGCGATGTCTCCGTCGGGCGCCATGGTGATGGTGCAGTGCTCCGGCAGGATGCCGATGCCGCACAGCTGCACGTCCTGCGAGTCGGCGGCGCCAACCGCCGTGCGCTCCTGTGGCAACGGACGCGTCATCGATCATCGCCATATCGTTGACCTGTGCCCACTCGGGAACACTTATTCCCTTCTTTTCTTTTTTGTTTCAACGATTTTTTAATTTGATGATTGCTTCGAAAAGCTGTGAAAACCTACATCATTACAATTATTTTATTTGTTACTTGACTGACCTTCTGTGATCTATAGCCATTATTTTGTTAACTTCCCTCATGTCATTGTCTGAAACCGCTTCGTCCTATACAGGGTCACGGTGAAGCCGGAGCCTATCCCGGCAGACACAGGGCGCAAGGCAAGGATATACCGACGATGGGACGCCAGTCCATCGCCGATATTGCTGACGACACGCCTTTCTCGCCAAATCTCTATGCAGGGCTCTGTGACCCTCGGGTGAAAGGCACTGTAGAAATGCAAATATTTGTTTGATGACAACCGCTCACCGATCATCGCTCACCACTCCTGAGTGGCTCGCTCGTCGCTCGTTACTCACCGCGCATCGCTCAACGCTCACTCGCGACCCGATCGCCCAGTGAGGAAGTCGTGTGGTTTGGGGAGGGGTGAGGTGAGGTGAGGTGGGGGGGACGGGGGCAGACAGGGAGGTACTGACCTTCAGATAGTAGACGAGCAGCTCGTTCAGGGCCGGGTCGGCATTGAGGTTAACGAGGAAGCACTTGTCGTCGCCCACCTTGATCCCGGACGACTCCAGCGAGATGCCCATGCTCTCCAGCTGCTTCTGCCTCTCCTGCCGCCACCCGGTTCCGCCGGCACCACACGACAAGCAAGACAAAATCAGGGAGGTGTGGGTAGCGCAACGTACTACGGGCCCGGCGACCCAAGTTCGATTCCCGCTTGTGCCAACACCAATGAAGATTTTCTGAACTGGTGCTGGTCCTCAACTAGGTTAACTCAGCCTCAAATTGGTGCGGCATACAAATACCTACATCAAGGAGACGTAGGCAGCCACACGTGGTGCTGGTCAATCACCCCCTCGTGTGCCAGTCTAGCTTATGTGGGTTCCTGCTGTAAAGGTCACTAGGAACTTAGCAGGACTTGCCCCTACAGTCTCTAAAGGCTATATGGGGGATCTTTGTCGTTGGAAGTCGGAAATGGCCGGATGTGGAGGAGAGCGGGCAGCTCACCTGCGCAATCTCTTCCGTCTTGCGGAGTTTCTGCTCCCAGGTAAGCGTCATCTCCTGGATGAGCTTCTCGCTCTGCTGTAGCCGCTCCTGCAGCTCTGGAGCCATCAGGGACTGGCAACCAGGGTGTCGTGCGAACACGCCAGGGCGGTGGTGGTGGTAGCGGTCGGTGGGGATAGCGGGTCAGGGGAACACGTGACACACGTTAGAGTCACGGGTGAACTGTGCATGTGAACGCGTGTGTGTGTGTGCGTCAGTGGGCAGCGGTGGCTCAGTGGTTAGCGCGCCGGGCTACAAACCCGGTGACCCGAGATCGAATCCCGCTCACGCCAAACACCGGTGACGATCTTCTGAACCGGTCCTGGGCCTCCCCTAGGTCGACTCAGGCTCAAATGAGTACCGAGTGCAGTGTGTAAACATTGCCACTAGGGAGACAAAGGCGGCCGAACGTGGTGCTGTCACCCACCTCCTCCTGTGCCGTGTCGACCTTCATAGGTGCTCGCTAACGGCACTTGACCCTCCAGTCTGTTAAGGCTATATGGGGGATCTTTGTCTTTGTTGTGCACGTCAGTGGTGGAGCTGTAGTGCAGCAGTCAGCGCACTACAACAAGCGACCCGAGATCGATTGCCGCTCATGGCGCGCACCAGCGATGAGTTTCTGAACTGGTCCTGGGCCTTTTCCAGGTCCAGCCGCTCTCGAACTGTTTAAGGATTTATGCAGGAACTTTGTCTCGTGTTCAATAATAATAATAATAACCGGCGGTAGCGCCGGACCATGACCAGCGACTATGGCACCGTGAAAAAGCCTTTATTCAGCGGCGAACAAAAAACGGCTGCTGCTGACCGTGATGATGATACTTCAGCCCTAACAAAGGATAATAATAATAATAATTGCGCTTTTAGAGCGCTTTTTACCCGAGGGTCACAAAGCGCTGCACAGAGCCGTTCGTAAGGATCCCCCACAGTTGTGACTTTAATAGGAGCACGAACTCATCTCATCTCATTGTCAGAAACCGCTTAGTCCTGTACAGGGTTGCGGTGAGCCAGAGCCTATCCCGGCAGACACAGGGCGCAAGGCAGGGATATACCCACGATGGGACGCCAGTCCATCACCAGGCACTGAGGGCAATTTAGTTTGCAAGCCAATTAACCTATGCAGCAGCGTGTTTTTTTGGACTATGGGAGGAAACCGGAGTGCCCGGCGAAAACCCACGCGGACACGGGGAGAGAACTCGCAAACTCCACACAGAAAGGCACCCGAGCCGAGATTCGAACCTGGGACCTTCCTGGGAGCACGAACTATGAAATACAATTATAACAAAACAACACTGTTCAACATAATACACAGCACGGCGGTTGGGTGTAGGATAAAATTGCCCAACACTGTTCCCTGGACAAAGCAGGATCAGGAGCCTCCATAAAGCATACTTACGCGGGACACGCCGCAGGATCGCGGGTGACGTGCTGCTCTGCGCCAGCCAGCTGGCAAGGCGCGCAACACGCAGCACGCCATGTGGCCTGCATATGGCGTGTAGTGTACGCACGCACCGCAGACGCACGTGGCGCGCGCGCGCGCACACGAACCGTCCCGCCGTTTCCACGCTCAGATTGACATCGCTCGCCGATTTATCCCACACCTGGATTGAGAACCGGGGTCTACCAGACACTGCGCACTATGTTCGACCAACACACTGAAGGTCACAAAAACACACACTCAATCGCTCAACCGCCAAGTTAATAAATATCATATTTACCGTTAGAAAAAACAAAGAATGTTTAATCTGACCAGTGAAGCCACCGAATAATAATATTTTATGTTTTGGGACCGCCTGCCTTCCTTGATAAATGTCTATATCTGTAATAATGTAGGTTTTCACGGCTCGATGCATGATGATTGCTTCGAAAAGCTGCTCTCGCTCCCCCTCCATCGCGACATATCGCCTCACACGTTAGAGACATCCTCAGGCAAAGCGCCTGAGGATACCTCTAACATGTGATCGACGCGGCTGTCCCGAGACAGCAGCTTTTCGAAGCAATCATCAATGTCTATATCTAAAAAGTCGAAAATGTTTATACCATTTCTGGCAATTATACAGGTGTTTAAGATCTTAAAACTGATTGTCAAAATAAAGCCATGTCTGGTGAAGGCAATCAGTTTGAGGGACAATGCACACGTTATCAAAGCTTCCTGTTTGCATATTTTGCCACAAGCATGTGTGGCTTTTGAAAACTAGACACTTTGTGAAAGGCGTCTATTTTGGTATTTCAAGATCTTAAACACCTGTATAATTGCCAGAAATGGCATAAACCTTTTCTACTATTTACATATGTACACTGGCAAAAGTACCCATAATGTTTATATCTGTTTAACATTTTATTTTTACTGTAACGGATTTGGGCCTGTCAGGGCATAGGGCCTGCCAGGGTTTTCGGTTTGCCGGCGTTTTGGTTCTGTCAGGGCTCTGGGCCCCACAGGGCCTCACTGTACAAAGCTTCCCTCCGTGCCCCCGAGTCACCTCGGCCTGGTTGAGCTGACTCCTCAGCTTGTCGACCTCGTCGCGCAGCTCGCGGATGATGCGGGCGTTGGGGTCCTCGTTGACGACGGCGTGGTTGACGATGCGCTTGGCGCGGTCGGCATAGCGCAGCGTCGACAGCGTCTCCTCGTAGTTGTCGGCGGCGGGGCTCACCGTGGCCACCATCGCCGTGCGGCTGTTCCCACCCAGGTTGTCCTGGCGGTCGGAGAGATGCGCACAACCCTATACGATGCGCGCGGCTCGAGCGCAACCGCACTACGCCCCAACCTGAACGTCGCCGCTGTATTCCCCCTCCCGGCCCCCCAATACAACTGCATTGCAAAGATTAAAATCCCATGTGGCGATGCCTTTTTTTTTACAGTTAACAACAAGCTTCTTTGTAAGCCAAATGATAATATTATTGTGGCCACGGGGCCATATAACCTCCTAAACTGCCACTTCACTGAAAAAGCTTTACATTTATCCAATTTCTTCTGCGTGCAGGGACTAAGCCATGGATTACAATGATTCTACATCCTCCGCTACTATGTATGAGCGCTTCAACCTGATATCATGCCGTTCTCTCCGCAGCTTTGTGCAGAGCTTTGTGACCCTGGGGTGAAAAGCGCTCTAGACGTGCAATTATTATTATTATGTATAGCCTTAAAAGACTCTAGGGTCAAGTGCAATTAGCGGGCAGCACCTATGAAGGTCGACACGGCACAGGAGGTGGGTGACCAGCACCACGCCCGGCCGCCTTTGTCTCCCTAGTGGCAATGTTGTACACTGCACTAGGTACTCATTTGAGGCTGAGTTAACCTTGGGGAGGTCCACGACTGGTTCAGGAAATCGTCACTGGTGTTGGCCGTGAGCAGGCTTCGGACTCAGGTCTCTGGGTCTGTAGCCGAGCGCGCTAACCGCTGAACCGCCGCTCCCCACAATCGCACCACACACGCTAACACAACCGCACAACGCAGTCTCTGAGCACAAGCGCACGTACCCTAAACGCACTGCGCCAGGTACTCATGCTGAGGCCAAGTCACTCACACCCTCACCCTCCCACACACCTTGAGCAGCCAGGTGAGCACCGAATCGCGGTACGGCACAAACTTGTTCTTGTTTTTTCCGGCAGCCTGGTCAGCCAGGGCCGAGATGACCAGGCCCAGCGTGGACAAGGACCTGGAACACGGCATTGAGGGAAGAGGTGACGACACGAGCCACGAGCACGGCTCATGGCCCTGTCAGAGACTTGCGTGACACGCGGGGTTTCGGGTACGGGGGCCGTGTGGAGCAGTGAGGAGCCACGATTGTCAGGGCTGGGACGTGGAAGCTGCGATGTTCCGATTGAATTATTCATTGTGGAATTCAAGATAGTGGAAAGGAATTGGTTTGATAAGTAATGCTTATTACTGAACATGTTGTAAATAGTGGGGGGACACGAGTTTCGTGCAAGGTGCTGTGAACCCGGTTACCCGAGTTTTGATTCCAATGCACGGCAAACAACAATCACAACCTGAATCATTCTTGGTTCAGCTTCTGGGATGCGACCAGGTTGACTCAGCCTCAAATGGGTGCCCAGTGCGAAGAGTAAAACATGTCCACTGGGGAGCCCAACGTGCTGATCACCGAGCCCCTGGTGTGCCGCGCCAGGCTTCACGGGTGCTCGCTAACACAGCACGTGCCCCAGCGGTCTGTTCAGGCTCAACGGAGGATCCCTGTCCCTGTGTGATTCGGTGCGTCGTGCGTTCCCCGCACTTGTTGATGTTGCTGCCCTCTTTGAGACGGTCGCCGGCCGCCCCCGTCTTGGAGGCTCGCTCGCTTCCGGCCAAGTCCACCAGGCTGAGGCGGCTCACCTTCTCGCCGGACGTCTTGAGACGGTGGCGAGAGGCGCGCGCACGCGCACACACACACACGTATCCACACAAGCACCCACGCAACCGTCAAGGGGCTGCTGCCACACATGTTGCGGTGGTGCTCCCAGGTGCACAGGCTTGTGGTCCAAACCTGGCAGCCCGCCCTGGTTAATGCTCATTTGAGGCTGAGTCGGCCTAGGGGAGGCCCAAGACCGGTTAAAAAGAGCGGGATTCGAACTCAGGTCGCCGGGTTTGTAGCCCAACGTGATAACCGCTGGGCCACCGCTCCCCACTGGTGCACTGAGCTACGAAACCCGCGACCCGAAGTCAATTCGCGCTCGCGGGCCTCCGAGGTCAACTTGGCGTTAAACGAGTACCTAGTGAGGTGTGTAAACATCACTGCCGCTGGAGACAAAGGCAGTTGGGTGTGGTGCTGATCGCCCACCCCCCTCGTGTGCCGTGCCAGCCTTCAAAGGTACTCGCTAACAACGCTTGCCCCAGCAGTCTGCTACGGCTACGCGGGGATCTTTGTCTTTTGTTCTTGTGCAGTGCGTGTGTAGATGCCAGTGCGCGTGTGGCTCACGCTGGTGCATGAGCGCCCGTGCACCAGTGGCCTTGTATTCGTGTGCCAGTGTGTCTGTGCGAGAGCATACGTGCCTGTACATGCGTGCCTGCGAATGTGTGCCGATCTGTACATGCCAATGCAAGTGTGTGCGTGCCTGTGCACGCATGCTTGTGCAATGCGTACAAGGGCACGTGTGTGCCTCTGCGCGCCTGCTTGTACATGCCGGTGCGTTTGTTTGTATTTTTAGCGTTATACATTTGCCGAGTGCAGGCCCAAAGGCCCATCATACGTCAAGTGGCCATTAACAAACCGCGTTATTGTCAAAGCTGTGATAGGAAATGAGCAGCACCTTTCACTAACTCAGCAAGGTGTGTGTGCGTGTGTCAGCGGGCTTTGAGGAGTGCTCACTCAACAGTGTGTGAGTCGCTCAGTGCGTACACGCTCACCCCCGAGGCGAGGTCGGTGAGCGTCTGCGTGAGCGTGATGGTGAACACGGCGTGCGAGCGGCTGCTCTCCTCGTTCATGTTCGTCGCCGCCACCGTCCTCGATTTGTTCCCCTCGGACATCAGGGAGTCGATGTCCTGGGGGCGGAGATGACGCACGGATCACGCCGCCGCCGCCGCCGCCGCCGCCGCCGCCGCCGCCGCCGCCGCCGCACCACAACTACACACACCACCATGCATCGCCTCTACGCGGCTACGTACACCATCATTACCACCCTGCCACACGCCATCGCCACACACCGAGACTACTAGACTACCACACAATCTACCACCACACTACTACTACACACACCACCGCACCATCACGACCAGAACCACACACACACACACATTACTACATATCAACACGACTGCTACGTACATCATCATTGCCACACGCAATCGGTTTCAGCGCTTTGTGACCCTCGGGTGAACGGCGCTTTGTTAATGCAAACATTGTTATTATTATTACACAACGAGACTACCAGATTACCACACACACGACCATCACATTATTACCACGCACACCACCATATGCACCGCCACAACACGACACACCACCACATTAAGAAACCACCACATCGTAATGATGTAGGTTTTTCATGGCTCGATGCATGATGATTGCTTCGAAACGCTGCTCTCTCGGGACAGCCGCGTCGATCACATGTTAGAGGCATCCTCAGGCGCTTTGCCTAAGGACGCCTCGAACGTGCGAGGCGAAACGTCGCGAGGTGGAGAGAGGGAGCGATCGACGCGGCCGTCCCGAGAGAGCAGCTTTTCCAAGCAATCAATACACCTCATCACCATGACACACACCGCCACACCGTCAGACACCACCACACAACACTTCACCACCACTGCCGTCTTTGTCTCCCTCTTGCCCTTGTGCCTACGACTCCCTGAAGGAGGGCGGCGTGACCGTCGGGGTTGTACGCGAGCTAATGCCGTGGCCCTCCGTCAGACCACAGCCAGCGTCGTTTGACAGCAATGATCCGCTGTGTGTTCAACCCCTCGGAGACCGGTGCACAAGACAACATTGGAAATGCTTGCGAAGATGTCAAGGCTTTACACAAACAGGCTTGCAATCACCGAGCACAAATATTCAACAACAAACAAGCCTGCTAATTTTAGACGCACTGCACTAGATACCGATGTGTGGCGGTACTGACCGTGCCAATTGTTTACACAGGAAAAGCTTCAGTGAGTCTGGAGACTATTTTTATTTCTAAATATCTTAGCTCAGGGGTGGGTAAATTTTGTGGGTGGGCCATATTAGAATATCAGAATGTCATCGCGGGCCACATATCTGTTCTGTAACATGCAGTAATCACCCCCCCCCATCCCTCACCCCAGTATACAATTATCAAGCCCTGTTGGCCACAAATCCAAGTGCTAACCAGGCATTCACATGCTTACCTTCCCAGACCTGCAGCCGGAGCATGAGCACATGTAAAACTTGACGATGAATCAAGTCAATTGAATGGCTAAAATTAGTGCTCAACTACTACTCATGTGGTCAGAGTGGAACCTTCAAAAAAAAAAGCGGCCACCCCTAAATTCCACCCTAAATCTCGAGGCCACCACTCAAGAAGCCACGCCGAGTGTAACGTGGCTGACTGTGCCTCTGACCTAACCAGGCATTACCAATCACCTCCCGTTCGGTGGCACACATTCAAGTGGGAGCAGAGCAGAGGCATTTTTAACCCCACCACCACGCCTCCACAACTGTGTTCGTGTTCGGTCGGGCGGTTGAACCGATGATCAGCTGAGCCCTGTCGTCACCGTGCTCTGGGCAAACGGACGTCATCAGCTGAGAGCAGCTTCCGCTATGCGCGCACGCACACAACTAATTTGACACAGACGGCATCCAGGTCGGGCGGCGCGGTGGCCCAGTGGTTAGCGCTGTCGCCTCACAGCAAGAAGGTCCCGGGTTCGAATCTCTCGGCTCGGGTGCCTTTCTGCGTGGAGTTTGCATGCTCTTCCCGTGTCCGCGTGGGTTTTCGCCGGGCACTCCGATTTCCTCCCACAGTCCAAAAAGCATGCTGCTACATAGGTTAATTGGCTCGCAGGCTAAACTGCCCCGCAGTGCCCGGCGATGGACTGGCGTCCCATCGTCGGTGTATCCTTGCCTTGCGCCCTGTGTCTGCCGGGATAGGCTCCGGCTTCACCGTGACCCTGTATAGGACTAAGCGGTTTCAGACAATGAGAGATGAGGTATCCAGGTCGACTGCTTGCTCCCCAACGGCAACGGTGTGAATATTGGAGCAGAATTTTACAACAGATGCCCTTTCTGCAGCCAAGTGCATTTCGTCAGAGGGTCTTTGCATCGTTATTCATCCAGAATCTCCACCCAGACCTGTTCATCGATCTAGACCCTAGCAGGATACTAGACTCCAGATGTGTTCACCAAGGGACACCGTGGCAGGAGTGCTGAACTGCAGAACAGTTCACGACCAAAGGATACCCCAGCTGGAGCACTGCAGTGGGGGTTCATTGCAACAAGCAAACCCCTCCACACCACACCAAAGCTCACGATCCAGGTGGGCGCAACGTAAAACCGTGCCATTCAGCGGTGACGCCGGAACGAGAACGACCCGCGGTGGGAGCATGGCGGGCTCCGTGACAGCGAGCGCACGGCATCGCATCGCTCAGTGGCTTGTGGGAGTGGCCGATCCATTCCGGGAATTCCGGCGCCGCGGCGTGAACGCATTCCACTGTGACCTAACGCGCAGAGCGAGCACACTGACGCTCGCAGACGCGCGGGCGGGCGAGCGCGCGCGCACGCTAACGCAGCCCGGCCCGCCAACCTCCCCCCCCCTCCTCCTCGCGAAACGCTCACATGTACTCGCTCGGGATGCCAACTTTCCACGGGGCCAGCACTGCCAAAAAAACAAGCAGTGTTTCCACGGGACCCGTGTAACGCGCGCCGACCAACCCAGCACTGTACGTCAGCGGGGACGTGTCGGGGGAGTGGTCACGTTATGTCACATCGTGATTGTGCACGCGTGCGCGAGCGCGCACACGCCACGAAGCCGGCGACCCGAGTTCGAATCCCGTTGATGGCCGACACCAATGAGGATTTTCTGAACTGGTCCTGAGCCTCCCCTTGGGCGACTCAACCTCAAAATAGGTACCTGCTGAAGTGTGTACATATCGCCACAACGGTAAAAAAAAAGTCTTGCTGGGCGTGGTGCTGGCCACCCACCCCCTTATTTTGCAGTGCTGGCAGTCATACGTGCTACTCACCAACAGCACTTGAGTCTCATCTCATCGTCAGAAATCGCTTAGTCCTGCACAGGGTCAGGGTGAGCCGGAGCCTATCCCCGCAGACACAGGGCGCAACCACGATGAGACGCCAGTCCATCACCGGGCACTGTGGGCAATTTATCCTGCGAGCCGATCAACCTATGCGGCAGCATGTTTTTCGGACTGTGGGAGGAAACCGGAGTGTCCGGCGAAAACCCACGCGGACACGGGGAGAGAACATGCAAACTCCCACACAGAAAGTCACCCGAGCCGAGATTCGAACCGGGGACCTTCTTGTTGTGAGGCGGCAGCGCTACCCACTGGGCCACCGTGCCGCCCACCCTAGAGTCTATTAAGACTATAGAAGGGAGGTGTTTCTTCAGATTCGTATCTATAGGTGAGTGTGTGTGTGTGATATTCGGATGTGAGCGGGTGATATCAGGGTGTGTGAGTGTGCTGCCCTGCAGCGGTGGCAACTGTGGCAGAGTGTGTTTACAATCTGGGGAGAGTGACTGATATCTGTTGGGTAACCATGAGGGGAGTGAGTGATATCTGTGGGGAGGACGAGCCCGTGTGTCTGTTTTGCAGGAGTGGCTCTGGGTGGGGCCGGGTCCTGTGAGACGCAGTTTGAGGACAGGAAGCAGCAAGGTTCAGTACAAACGCTCCACCCAGTTCCAGTTGACACCGCTCTACACAGAACTCTACTCGGCACACAGCTCCGCTCGACACAGAGCTCCGCTCGACACAGAGCTCCACCCTGCACACACCTCAACTCTACACACAGCTCCATGTTGCAAACAGCTCCACCCTGCACACAGCTCCACACACCTCAACTGTCACAGCTCCATGCTGCACAAGCTCCACACATCTCCACTCTATACACAGCTCCACTCAGCAGACAGCTCCATTCTGCACACAGCTGCACACAATTCCATTATGCACAGTTCCACTCTGTACGCAGCTCTGCACACAGCTCTACTCTGCACACAGCTCCACTCAATGCATAGTTCCATACAGCTCCGCTCAATACAGGCTCCACTCTAGTAAAACTCGATTCTATAGAGTTCCACCCAGCATACAGCTTCACTGCATGCACAGCTTCATCATAATGAGCTCCACTCTCAACACTGGTGCACTCGAAACACGGCTCTACTTTAGTGACCTCCACTCTCGTGACCTCCGCTCTCCACTTAGCTCCGGTCTCGTGACCTCCACTCTCCACACAGCTACACTCTGGTGACCTCCACTCTGCATACAGCTTTCAACAACATCCCCACTCTCGTGACCGCCGCTCTCCACGCAGCTCCAGTCTAGTGACCTCCAGTCTAGTGACCTCCGCTCTCCACTTAGCTCCGGTCTCGTGACCTCCACTCTCCACACAGCGACACTCTGGTGACCTCCACTCTGCATACAGCTTTCAACAACATCCCCACATCTCGTGAACCTCCGCTCTCCCCACATCCCCACTCTCGTGACCGCCGCTCTCCACTCAACTCCAGTCTAGTGACCTCCGCTCTCCCCACATCCCCACTCTCGTGAACCTCCGCTCTCCCCACATCCCCACTCTCGTGAACCTCCGATCTCCCCATATCCCCACTCTCGTGACCACCGCTCTCCACTCAACTCCAGTCTAGTGACCTCCGCTCTCCACGCAGCTCCAGTCTAGTGACCTCCGCTCTCCCCACATCCCCACTCTCGTGAACCTCCGATCTCCCCACATCCCCACTCTCGTGACCACCGCTCTCCACTCAACTCCAGTCTAGTGACCTCCGCTCTCCACGCAGCTCCAGTCTAGTGACCTCCGCTCTCCACTCAGCTCCAGTCTAGTGACCTCCGCTCTCCACTCAGCTCCAGTCTAGTGACCTTCGCTCTCCACTCAGCTCCACTCCCGTGACCGCCGCTCTCCACTCAGCTCCAGTCTAGCGACCTCCGCTCTCCACTCAGCTCCAGTCTAGTGACCTCCGCTCTCCACTCAGCTCTAGTCTAGTGACCTCCAGTCTAGTGACCTCCACTCGTGACCTTCGCTCTCCACTCAGCTCCACTCCCGTGACCGCCGTTCTCCACTCAGCTCCAGTCTAGCGACCTCCGCTCTCCACTCAGCTCCAGTCTAGCGACCTCCGCTCTCCACTCAGCTCCAGTCTAGCGACCTCCGCTCTCCACTCAGTTCCAGTCTAGCGACCTCCGCTCTCCACTCAGCTCCAGTCTAGCGACCTCCGCTCTCCACTCAGCTCCAGTCTAACGACCTCCGCTCTCCACTCAGCTCCAGTCTAGCGACCTCCGTTCTCCACTCAGCTCCAGTCTAGCGACCTCCGCTCTCCACTCAGCTCCAGTCTAGCGACCTTCGCTCTCCACTCAGCTCCACACTCGTGACCTTCGATCTCCACTCAGCTCCAGTCTAGTGACCTCTGCTCCCCACTCAGCTCCAGTCTAGTGACCTCTGCTCCCCACTCAGCTCCAGTCTAGTGACCTCCACACTCGTGACCTTCGCTCTCCACTCAGCTCCAGTCTAGCGACCTCCGCTCTCCACTCAGCTCCAGTCTAGCGACCTCCGCCGCACAGCCACACGGGGCGGAGACGCACGCGTGGCGACGCTCGTGCCACTCAAGTAACCGCACACCGTCGTCAAAAGTTCCCGCAGTGATCGGTCACCGCCGCCATTACGTGTGACACCAATCAACTCTAAATAGTGAGGGTGCCCCGCCTAGGTGGGGAGCGGTGAGGTGGGGCCCAAACGCCGCTAGCAGGTGTGGGAGAGGGATCTGAGGCCCGACAAACCAATATCCCATTAGTGCTGGGCCCCAGCCGTGGATTGGGGTAAGTCCTGAGTTGAACAGTGAGCATTAAGACAAATGCATTAGGGGAAGGGCAACGATTACAGCGACAGGCAACAACGTGTCGGACTAAGTTGCTAAGCAACAGGAGCGACTGTGTGGGTCGGGAGCCCGGTATTTCAGGTGGCGGCAGTGGAGCTGACCGAGCGGAGAGAATTGTTCTTAAGCGCTGCGTTATCGGGACAGCCGTGTCAAGCG
>JAZEWT010000013.1:16723340-16734251 GCA_036362905.1 Mordacia mordax
GCTCACCGTGACCCTATATAGGATTAAGCGGTTTCAGGTAATGAGATGAGATGAGGTTTCAGATAATGAGATGAGATGGTGGTTAATGCACGAGACCTCGTTTTACACGGTCACGTGAAGCTCATCCCTTTGAAGCAGCCCACGAGCAATGTTTCCATCACTGCAGTGTTCGCCGCACTAAATCACGGGCACCGGGGGAGGCATTTTTTTCAACCTGGCAGCGCTACTTAGAGCTTTCGTGACCAATATCGATGGAATCCATTTTTGGGTCAGGTCACATAGAAAATTATAAAATAGTGTCGTTTAAACCTCCACCACCCGACACGGCCAATCAGTAAGGGGTTGTCACGTGAACAGAAAACGCACCAATTCCCTTCACTATCTCAGCACACCGGTGCGTTTAAAGTGACCCCACAATATTTTATGAAAAGATACGTTTCGCTGATAACGAAACGCGCCAAAACACTGACAATGTTACAATTAACTAAGTGAGATTTACATTTTAATTATTTTAGCTATGGGTACTTTTTGCCAGTGTACATATGTAATAAGTAGAACAGGTTTTTACCATTTCTAGCAATTATACAGGTGTTAAGATCTTAAAAATACCAAAATAGACACATTTCACAATGTGTCTAGTTTGCAAAAGCCACACATACTGGACAAAATATGCAAACAGGAAGCTTTGATAACATATGCATTCATGATTGCTTCGAAAAGCTGCTCTCTCGGGACAGCCGCGTCGATGGCTCTCTCTCCTCTCCTCGCGACGTTTCGCCTCACACGTTGGAGGCATCCTCAGGCGAACGACGCGGCTGTCCCGAGAGAGCAGCGTTTCGAAGCAATCATCATGCATCGAGCCGTGAAAACCTACATCATTACAACATATGCATTGTCCTTCAAACTGATTGGCCTACACCAGACATGGCTTTCTTTTGAGCCTGATTGTCAGTGTTGGCCAGATGATGCCAAAAGGCAGCTCAGGACAATGCAATATCAATGCTTAGTAGCTCAAGTGGAGCTGTTTAAGCTATGGTTACTTTTTGCCAGTGTACATATGTAATAAGTAGAACAGGTTTTTACCATTTCTGGCAATTATGCAGGTGTTAAGATCTTAAAACACCAAAATAGACACATTTCACAATGTGTCTAGTTTGCAAAAGCCACACATTCTTGTGACAAGTATGTGTGGCACGAGTTCACCCCTAACTAGGCATTGCCCTCTGCAGATGTAAAAATGTCAAGTCAGTGCGTGTCTGGCATCGAGAAAATATTGCCCCCATCAGACTGAATAAATAGTAATTTGAAAGGATCGTTTCTATGACGGGCCCAGGATTGGCTTGTCACCGGTCTTCAAACTTTTCACTAGATTGCATTGTCATCCGAGTTATGCATGCGTGCAAAATGTCAGCTCTCCAGCTTTCATCGGAAATGCTTTAACATTTAACATTAAATGTTTGAGCATTTAACAAAACGCTCAGACATTTTAACCGTTACACACATCACCCAATGTAAGTTAAGTAAAAAGCGGGTAATAAGTGGATCATTGCAGTGATGTGTTTTCGGGTTGTAACAAGTGTTTGGCACGATTGTTCAACGTTTCACTTTACATACTGGGATTTCTTTGTGTAATGTAATTGAAGTTTGCGTTCAGGAACGACCCAAAAACACACTTAAGCCTGCAATAATTGTATTCGGTTACTAATCCGGATGTATAACACATTGTGAAATGAGTGATTTTCTATTTCACAAGCGTGAAATGAATATGCAAGTGATGCTTGTACAAAACACACGTGGGGGTGTCCGTTCTCAGCAGATGATGCCATCGCATCAGTTTATATGAGTGACCAGTTAAAACGCTGCATCTTATAAGGGAAGGCACGATGGCGCAGTGAGTATCGCTGTCACCTTACAGCAAGATGGTTCAAGGTTAGGTTCCCGACTCGGGTGCCTGTGTGGAATTTTTGTGTTCTCCCCATGTTCGCGTGGGGTTTCGCTGTGCACTCTGGTTTCCTCCCACCGTCTAAAGAATACGCTGCTGCCTATATTAACTGGTCGTTTGAGTAAATTTCCTCCAGTGCCCTACAATGTATTGGCGTTACAAATGGGTACAGCCCCACCTTGCACCCTCTGTTTGCCGGAATAAGCTCCGGCCCCCCACGACAGAAATAGGCAGGTATCAACGCAGCTATGCTGACCGAATTATGGTTGCAGCTCATTGTTGCACCTAGGTGTTTAAAAAAAACGCTGAAGTTCAAGCACAGACATTGTTGAAATGACACAAAGATAGAGGTTTAGTATTACAGCAGAAAGTACCCAGTGAGCTTGCAAGCTCTAGATGTAGGATTCCTGCGACACAACAAACCACCGAACTGACCAACGTAGCAACGCATAAAACCAAAGGGCAAATAAACTTAAAGCAACAATGTATGC
This sequence comes from Mordacia mordax, assembly GCA_036362905.1. NCBI lineage: Eukaryota > Metazoa > Chordata > Hyperoartia > Petromyzontiformes > Petromyzontidae > Mordacia > Mordacia mordax. The sequence continues at coordinate 16,725,774 of JAZEWT010000013.1, forward strand.
ATAATTAAAATTCTGTAGTCATGAAAGCAAAAAAGCAAAGAAGCAGTTGTACGCATTTATTATATATTTATTTAGACCACAATACAATCATATCGTTCAAGATTAAAATTACACACCTGTTTCTACATTAATTCCAATGAATGAATCTCGGCACAAGACACTTGGGAGTCACTCAAATTTGCACAGTCACTTACTTAAATGCCATACTTCGGAGAGAAACATGAGATGACTGCATTTCCCGGAGCAGTGCTGATGAACCAATGCTGACAAACTTTCCAACCCTACTGATTTTACCTTAACGCTGCCAATTTTTTTTAAATATTTTTTTTTACTGCGCACTGAAGACATCATTCTTTAAACTTTTTTTTAAGCTCAACTTTTTATTAAAATCCGCATAACGGTAAAAATGGCAGTGTTGCCACTTACAGTGAGTAGGGTGAGCAAGTGATTGACAACACGATCGGGGCAGTGAGCTAGGGAAAAAATAATACAAGGGATTCTCTCACATCAAACATCAACACGTGTCACGAAGACGACCATGACATGAATGCACAAGACAATAACTAAGCAATTTTATTACAACACATCTAGTTAACGCTACAGCAGCAGCAATACAGTGTTAATCATTACACAGTGCGCCCAACCTGACGGAATGTTGGGATTGTTGTACAGAGGTTGTGCTGCTGACTCAGGCGTTTGGGCGAGGGTGGAGTGTTCTAGGGGAGGCATGCTGCCGAGTAGGGCTTGCCGCGATGTAATTTTTTCACGATGTGATTTGATGTTACGTTTCATGATATGACGATTAAGTGGTCCCATAACTTTGTAACTGTATGTACTCAACGTAATTGTATTGATATTGTGCTCCACGCTACTTGGCAGCACAAAACATTGCGTTAATGGTTCCATCACCGTTTGTCTAACTATAAACCTACCAGGAGTCTTAATGAATGCAGCTTTATAATCCTGAATGCTTGTAACTCACATGCTGTCAGTTACACGAGGAATAATAAGATTAGAACTACAAACGTGGGCTGCCACAGTGGTATTAGTGAGTAGCACTGCCGCCTCACAGCAAGGTTCTGACTCTGAATTCTGGCCTAGGTGCCTTTCTGTGTGTTCTGCACGTGTCTGGGTTTTCACCGGGTACGCAGATTTCCTTCGACAGTTCAAAAACATGCTGGCTCAGTTCAAGAGCCTGACTTAACTGCCCCTGGTACCTTATGAGAGACTGGCGTCCTATCGTCGGTATAGCCCTGCCTTCAACCCTACATTTGCCAGAATAGGCTATGGATCACCATGTCTCTCTGCAGAAGTTATGTAATCACTTGACCATCAATTTACTCCAGAAAATATATTTTTCAAAGCACCAATTTAATGGGCAGCCATTAATTTTGAAATGTAATTATCGTATCATTTTTGAGAAATAAAGCTATATATATAAAAAAAATCAATAACAATAATCACACCATTGCAGCAAATTGGAAAACAACTGCCACGGACTTTGTACTGTATGGAACATCGTGGTATCACACCGCGGCAACCCTAATGCCAGGCAATGGCGACATGCTTTCTGAATCCGCATGATATGCACATGGAGGGGGGTCTCTGCTCCTATCGGGAGGGATTGCACAGTGAGGAGCATTCTCATCAATACGTGTGGCTGCAGGGGGCCACGAGAAGCGGACGGGTGAGAGGAGGAAATAGGTTGAGGTGTGGCGCGGAGCTCACTGCAGTGACGAGGCGGCGGAGGGATTCACTTGTAGTCGAGCAGGTTGAGGTCCAGCTTGTAGTACACGTACGGGTAGTACTCCTGCTGACTCAGGTTCAGCCCAGGGATGTCCATACTCGCCTGCGGAGTGAACGACGGGGTTTGGGGGATTACATTTGGTCGTTGGAAATTCTCAACCCACCGGTGAGGAGCTTTAGTGGTCCAAATGTGATTTATATATTGGCATTAAGAAATAACAAGCTTGTAAACGTGATAATTTTGGGCGGTGCAGGGTTGATGACAAGAATGGCATAAAAATCACCACGTGGCCTAACCCAAAAACAAATACGGATCAATGTATTAGCTACGAACTTCCCCATCCATCTGATCGTGTGGCAATGGTATTCTCATCCCATAAGCTTGGAGTGGGGAGCCTATGTCTGCAAGCTGTGTCCAACCTTACTAAGTTCGTTTCACAAGATCCACAGCCAGATCTCTACCACTTTTAAATGGTTGATAAACAACATATATCTATCCTTGCTTGTTTGTAAGACCGGCAGATCCCCGGGCACTGATTGAAGCCTAATTCTTCCGATGAGAACACTGCGTGAAAACCGATCTAGTTTGCATGTCTTCAATCAATGCTGCTGAATGATGCACTCCCACAAGGTCGTGCAGCTGATGAGTTGCTTAAGAATTGCTTTATTTTTTATATGGAGACACAGCTATTGAGAGGAGAGACTGTCTGCTTATTCATTTTCTTACAATTCTCCACGATGCTGGTGTTTATTTTGGGCTGCCTTTCAAGTAGGTCTGAACATACAATCAATGCATATACTCCTAGTACCATCAGAATTTTGTGTCAGCCAAGAGGATTGTAAAGTTCATCAGGTTCTCAATGAGTTGTGACTGCAAGGCCCCTCTCGCCGGTTTGCTTGTTAACTGAGAGTCTTATTATATGCCCCTTTGGCAAGGACAGAGTTCTCCGAGTCTGAACGCGGCCCCGTGTTACATCGATGATGGCGGCGGCGCTGCTGTCGAGGTGCTTGTAAAGTCCGTTGAGCACTTCCCGCAGCTTCCGAACCATCTTCTTGTTTGGTTGCAGCAGCATGGCTTGGAAGTTCACTGGGAGTCCATATCTGCACGCAGCAACGAGGCATTCGTGTACCACCGATGAGAATACTTTACGGATTAACCGTTAGCTATGTCGCATTCAATAATAAGCGCTTACTGCTTGAATGTGCGCTCCACATAAGGATTTGGATCTTTCTAGTAATCCAACTGCTGATTTTGCCGAGTAAACATTTTCAGTGAGTAAAATTCAACATGACCCAGTGCTAATCTTTAATGTTGATATATATTGCACAGTCTTCAACACGAACTTACATGGTCTGCATTAACTAGATTCTCATATTTTAACTGCAATGTTACTTTTAACCACTGCATCAACACGTAAATGTACGAGGTGGCCATTAAATAACTGTGAGATTTTTCTTATCTGCCAGAAACATGACCAGTTGACTGCTCAGCGTACATGCTGCACAATGGATCACGGCACTGATCAACTCGCACCCCTGAAGCCATTCCCAACAAATTGGATCAATCTGCTGCCCAACTGGAACACGAGTAAGGACTCAACGGAGACTGCAGCCGCTGCGCGCGTATGCGCAACGCGACGCGTGGGGTATGGGGATCGTACCGCAGCACAGACTCCACGAACACCCGCAGAGCCTTCACGTGCGTCCACGCGATGAACGCTTCCGAGAAGTTCACCTTGAGCCACCTCACCAGGGGGCCCTGCGTCGAACGTGATGAAAGACAAAGGTCCCCCGTATAGCCTTAACTGCCTGTAGGGTCAAGTGCCGTTAGCAAGGGCATATAAAGGTCGACACAGCACACGGGGAGGCTGGTGACCAGCACCACACCCGGCCGCCTTTGTCTCCCTCGTGGCAATGTTTACACACCACACTAATCACTTGAGGCTGAGTCAACCTGGAGGAGGCAAAAAATATATATATACATAAAACAACAGTGACACACAGCCCACTTAGTCACAAGCACTCAGTCACAAAATGCCTGAAGATGCCTCCAACGTGAGAGGTGAAACGTCGCGAGGGAGAGAGGAGCAGCGCTCGACATGGCAATGCCGAAAGAAAAGCTTTGACAAGCAATCATCAACGAGTCTCACCATTTTTGTTTAAATTTTATCGGTGCGGGTGGAGAGTGTGGGGGCTATCGTGGATGCACGTAGCCGGGCGCGGTGCCACGAACCCCAACTTGTGAACCGCTCCCGCCCTCGTCGGTGCTCGCGAGCGGCACTTGCCACAACAGACTTTTCGACTAGTGAGGGCATCTCTGCCGTTGTGTGTCGGCATCTGTGAGGTGCACACGAGCGTACAAACTGCTTCTTTTTGTCAGAGGCGAGGCGCGTGATCTCCTCCTTGTCGGCCGCCAGCTCCACCTCGTTGTACTGGAACTCCCGCACGGTAAACCTGGGCCGCCGTGTCACGCGCGAGCACGCGCACAAAAAAAAACGGGGACGCATCAACAGAACGTTAGGGAACCACAAGTGCCCACATCCCAATTGGTGCATTAAGTAAACCTCATCACTCAACGCTAGCTTAAAAAAAAAATTGTTAACAAAGAATTGTCACACTCTTCAGCATGCCATCGTACTTGGAATGATTAACGAGTAATATTAATGTTACCTTGCAAGTGAAATAATGAAATGACATCATATGACGCACGACATATGACATCACGATATGACGTGGCATGTTAAGTCATTGGCAGGGAGGAAGACTCATTCACAGTGTTTAGCGTCATGACCTTGGCCCAAAAGGGTTAGCCATGTAATTCTGATTGGTATTTTGAGCAGCTCTTTGTTCTATGAGGGCATTTAATTTATAATGGCTCACATATACTCCAGTTATCCTGACCCAAATGTGTCAGAGAGACAAAAGGCACAGACGGACAATAAGAACCAATGCATTAATACTTTTAATCGCAGTATGAAAACAATCCAGAATGTTCTCACTTGTTTTCACGCGCCTTGTGCTTGAAGTCATCGACAGCTTTCTGGAACAAGGTGACCGTGAACATCCCACCCTCCTGGTCCTCCACGATCATCCTGGGTAGCCGTCGCCCAGCAGCACAAAGCACTGACGTCACACTCGCCATACTTTCCAGCAAGCAGCCCAGCTATTGCTGGGAGGCTTTCATTGAAAAACCATCATGGAATTGAACGCTCTGCGTTATAGGATGAAGGCTGCAATTAAACGCTTCGGCAACTTAGACCATATTTCATACCAACCACTTTGAGTGCCTTGCTGCTCTTGAGATGGGCATTCCAAGTGGCAGCTGTCACTGTGCGGCACAAGCCCTCTGCAGCAATTGCCTGCACATTTCCATTAGTCTGCCATTAGGGGGCAATGTTGCGGTAATTTTTAGAATAACGTCATGGGATCTGAAAATCCACGGCTAATGGGGCTTCCTGGAATAAACCGGGGCGGCCGCTTGCCACGAGCGTTCACCCGTGCAGCGAGTGGCGAAGCGCACTACTGCTCGGTCACGTTACAGTCGCGAATGTCTTTCTGAACGTCATTACCCTTGGGAAACGAGCCGACGGTGCAGCAGCGGCGGTGAACAAAAGACTCACTTGGTGGAGCGCGGCACCACCATGTCCGTCAGCGTCTCGTACACTTTGTTCCACTCGGCGTACGAGGCCCTGTGAGTCGACGGTTAGGTGTAAAAAAAAAAATAGACTCAATAATAATAATAACTGGACTTTTAGAGGGGTGTGTCACCCAAGGGCCACAAAGCGCTGCAGAGCTGTGGAGGGAATGGCATGTCAGCAACAACAACGACATAAGAGCAGCAAATCAACAATTTTTTTAAAATTACAAATCTGAGGTGTGAAGAGAATGGCATGGCAACAACATCAGCAATTCAACTGAAAGTCCAATAATGGCTATCATTTAGAGAAGGACATAAGCGCTTTAGAAGTGTAATTACTATTACAAAAAAAGCAATTCAAACTATTTTTCAACAAACGAAGGAAGGAATAAGTACTCCTGAGCAGGCGCAGGTTTGCAGTGAGCCATCATCCCAGCATGACAACAGTGAGCCACACGTACGCAACGAGTTCCAGTGTTAAAAGGGCATAATTGTATGAATGGGTGTGAGGTCATCAATAACCTCAACACTGTAAAACAGACCCATTGTGATGGTACATCGGGTTGTCTAATCATACGAGCTGTTGTTATTATCATTGGCCATGATCAATTCAGTGCTGGATAAGGGCAGCCTCAAGCCAAATTAGTTAAAATAGGGCCACAGTAGCTAAAAGTGAACAGAAGCTCTTTAAGAGTAAGCCTTGATCTGCACAAGGCCTTGTAAACAATGGCCCCGACATCAGCCCACGACTGACGTATTGTTAATGTACGGTGTTGTGACGCACTTGGGCACGATGACGAGAAGGGTGACGAGGTACTCTGAGTCCAGAACAAAGTCCTCCTTACGGACGATGTCGGCAAGGCTACGCGTCATCAGGCTGCCACTGCGCACACACGAACGCACACACGCGCAGAGCGAGGATGAAACACACGACCGCTCGCTTCCCGTTAGAATCGCAGCAAACAGGAGGCGAGACGGGGAGATGTGGGGAGGTGACCCAGTGGGACCTCACGTGTTCTTCCTCTCGAGGCTCTGCAGAGTGCCCTTGAGGTTGTTGTACACGGACGCACGCGACTTGAGGTCGTTGTCGATTTGAGAGATGCCCTGAGAGAGGAACACAACACAAACGCGCGTACGTACGCGTGTGCCCAGCACTATACATACAAGCATAGCGCGCAGTCACAGATACTTGTGGCGTACATACAGGGATGGACCTTCCCAGCCGTGCCTATCTCAGTTCAGCAACTTGTAAAACAAATCAACATCCGGCACATCCCATCCAGGACAACTACAACTCTTGCCGTACTACTATCAGCCCACTGCAGTTTACCAATGAGCCAGAAAATATATGATAAGACATTTATGGTGTGTCTGTATATATTTGTCAAACATAATCAGGATTTGTGAAATGTGCCTCGTGATGCAAAATGAAAAGAGTGCGTATCTGCAATGCACATGGGCTCTTAGAGTACACTCTTTAGACCAGGGGTATGGCAAGAAGCTGACTAGGACTCGCACATATATATTTTAGTGGGGGTACACGTTAAAACGCATGCTTGTAGCATCATAAAATAATGCGGCACGGTGGCCCAGTGGGTAGCGCTGTGGCCTCACAGCAGGAAGGTCCCGGGTTCGAATCTCGGCTCGGGTGCCTTTCCGTGCGGAGTTTGCATGTTCTCTCCCCGTTTCTGCGTGGGTTTTCGCCGGGCACTCCGGTTTCCTCCCAGTCCAAAAAAAAACCATACTGCCGCATAGGTTAATTGCCTTGCAGACTAAATTTCCCGCGGTGCTGGTGATGGACTGGCGTCCCATCGTCGGTATATCCCTGCCTTGCGCCCCGTGTCTGCCGGGATAGGCTCCGGCTCACCGCTACCCTGCACATGACTCAGCGGTTTCTGACAATGAGATGAGATGAAATAATGCCAAGCACGCCAACGCAATGCCTGTGACCCACTTTCCTTATGCACGTGGACGGCAGAGACATATTAATGTGGGCGCACACGTGTTACCTTGGCTATTATGTCGGATATGTTCTTGAGAGATTGCTTGATGGGGTACTTGGCCATGTCCCACTGGAATCGCGTCACGTAGGTGAAGAGGTCCACTGCGGGGGGAATCGCGCATTACGTATGCACACGTGCGATGTGAGCAGCTACTGAAGTTCAGTGGCTAGTGTCTCATCTCATCTCATTATCTGAAACCGCTTAATCCTATATAGGGTCACGGTGAGCCGGAGCCTATCCCGGAAACACAGGGCGTAAGGCAGGAATACACCCGACGACGGGACGCCAGTCCACCGCCGGGCATTGCGGGACAATTTTAGTCTGCGAGCCAATCAACCTATCCAGGAGCATGCTTTTGGACTGTGGGAGGAAACTGGAGTACCCGGCGAAAACCCACGCGGACACGGGGAGAGCTTGCAAACTCCACACAGAAAGGCACCCGAGCCGAGAGATTCGAACCCGGGACCTTCTTGCTGTGAGGCGTCAGCGCTAACCACTGGGCCACCGTGCCGCCCAGTGGCTAGTGTATGAACGCACAATGCGCTCTGAAGTAATAATAATAATAGATTTATAAAGCGGACAATTCTGCGAATGGACAAAAGAGTTCAAGCGTGATTCGGAGGCTCAGCGCTCAGCTCAGACGCTGTTGATAGCTCTTACCGATAGCAAACTCATCCCCCTACACAGTTGTTTCTGATTCAACCTGCGTATCGTTGCCTTTACACCAGTATGAATCACTGTGCACCAACTTACAAAAACACACATGCAAGTTGGAGGCAGCAGTCTGGCTTTTTAAGAAATGTGGGCCTGGGCAGGGAGGAACATGTCCCCAGAAGGGATGATCGATGATCATCGACAAAACCACTGAAGTAGCAGCCAAAGTGCACACAAGAAGACATCAACGCTGGACGGGAAGAAATGCAATCAACTGGTGTGCAGATCCTATGTTAAGTGTTACACCATAGTACCGTGGGGGCGGCTTCGAGAGGATTTCATCCCCAAGTGCATTGATTATCGCGGATGTGGATTCCTAACCGCCAGCCCACAAACTATCCGCCAGCCCACAAACTATCCGCCAGCCCACAAACTATC
>JAZEWT010000013.1:16779466-16791188 GCA_036362905.1 Mordacia mordax
GGGCGGGCCAGAAATAGCTGACACGTTTATATTCAGTGTAGCTTGAAATTTGTCAGTTATTTGTGGCACACCCTGCACACACACACACTCACACAGCCAATTACAATGCTTCCTCATTGGACCGCAGTTTCTCGCAGTGTCAGTCAAGATCACGATGACGTCGTGGCAAACGGCTCTGATGCCATCGCCGCCGCCGCGGGTCACTGCCAGCGCCACCCGCCCTCCGGCGGCTCCCGCGGCTGCCGCGCGGTGGAGACGCGCGGCGACCGCCGGAATCGGCCGTGAGCAAGCGCCCCATCGCTTGCGCTCGGGTCTTTCCCCCCTCGCTCGTCGGACCCTCGTTACGTTATTATCTCACTGCTACGCTGCCTCGGTCTGCGTCGTTATTCACGCTCGGCAGCCCGTCTCCGCAGTCGTCGCCCGCGTTTCGGTCTCCGTTGGCGGCGGCGGCGGCGGCGTTCGTCGATGCGGGTTGCTTTGTCGCGGCTCGACGGACGAGCGTCGCTCTCGAGTCGCCCGTTCGGGATGAACGTTGCCGGCGTTTCCACCCCTCTCCGTCGCGTCGACTGAAGGTTTGCCGCGCGCCGATCGGCGAGAAGTGCGCTCGAGAGCCGCTCCTCCGGGGACAGCCGTGTCGAGCGGCACCCGACGACGCTTCTGCAGAATGCGGAGAGCAATCGAGCGCCGGATAATTGCCCTCGAATCGTGGCCATCGCTAATGAACCTCGACCGATGACGAAAAACCCGAGACGTTTCGCCGCCCACTTTGGAGGCATCGTCGGGCGTGGGGGGACGAGACGTCGCAAAGGAGGGAGAGCGCAGGGACGCTCGGCACGGCTATCCTGAAAGAGCAGACGTGGAGAGCGACTCGCGTCGCACATCGAGACGCGCCGAGCTTACGTCTCATCTCACCTCATTGTCAGAACCGCTTAGTCCTGTACAGGGGTCACGGTGAGCCGGAGCCTATCCCGGCAGACACAGGGCGCAAGGCAGGGATATACCCACGATGGGACGCCAGTCCATCACCGGGCACTGAGGGCAATTTAGTCTGCAAGCCAATTAACCTATGCGGCAGCGTGTTTTTTGGACTGTGGGAGGAAACCGGAGTGCCCGGCGAAAACCCACGCGGACACGGGGAGAGAACTCGCAAACTCCACACAGAAAGCAGCGCCCGAGCCGAGACTCGAACCCAAGACTTTCTTGCAGTGAGGCGACAGCGCTACCCACTGGGCCACCGCGCCTCCCGCCGAGCCTACGTCGTCAAAACAAAAACAAACGAACGAGCGTAACGCCGACGGACATCTCTCGCGATGGTCCCCATCCTTCTCTCCGCTGCAGGTGGTCGCCGTGGTGATGGACGTGTTCACGGACGTGGACATCTTCCAGGAGCTGCTGGAGGCGGCCACGGTGCGCCGGGTGCCGGTCTACCTGCTGCACGACCGCTTGAACTTCCCGCTCTTCCACAGGATGTGCGTCCACCACGGCCTGCGCCCGTCGGACATCGAGGTGAGTCGGCCGCTTGCTGCCAGCGCGCGAGGCCTCCCACGCCCGCGGCCCGGTCGGGAGGCTCGCGCCCGCGGGCGGCGCCTCCGTGGCGCGGCGAGCGGCAAGCGGCTCCGCCATGGCGCGGCAAGAAGGGCCCCGGTTCGATTGCCCGGCAATCATTGTTGCTGATTTGCCGTTCTTGTCTCGTTGTTGATGTGCTGTTCCCTTACGCAACTCCGTGCAACGCTTTGTGACCCTCGGGTGAAAAGCGCCATAAAAATGCAATTATTATTATTATTATTAATCCGGTATAGGGTCGCGGGAAGGGCGGAGCCTATCCTGGCAGACAGAGAGCACAAGGCAGGGGAAAACCCAGTATGTTACGACAGTACATCACAGGACACTGGGAGCAATTTACTCAGCAGGCCAATAAACCGAGGCAGCAGCGCATCTTTGGACAGTGGGAGGTTCTTCCCATGCCCCCCGCGTGGCTTTTCGCCGGGTTCTCTGGTTTCCTCCCACCTTTCCACAACTAACGAGCGCTAATTGTCATGTAACAATAATGTTGGCAAACCGCTCACCGCGTGACTGCCTTGCCCTCCTCCCGCCTCTCAGTGGTTTCCTCGGCGCTCCCGATTTGCTCTTTCTTCCGACCAGGCACCTTTGGCACTGGACGAGCGCTGTGTCGGGCGCGCGTTTGTAAACTGCAATGTTGCGTCGTCGTCGTCGTCAGCGTTAACGAGGCGACCGATGCGCGCGCGCCGTGTTCCGCCGCTAGAATGTGCGGGTGCGGACGCTGCCCGGCTCTCCCTACTACTGCAAGTCGGGCGCCAAGTTCCACGGGCAGGTGTTCGAGAAGTTCATGCTCTTCGACTGCGTAACAGCCTTGTGCGGCTCCTACAGGTGACGCGCGACGGATTCACGTCAGTAGAAAGCAGAGCCACTCACGTCTCGTCTCGTCTCATTGTCAGAAAACCGCTTAGTCCTGTACAGGGTCACGGTGAGCCTATCCTGGCAGACATGGCGCAAGGCAGGGATATACCCACGATTGGAGGCCAGTCCATCACCGGGCGCTGCGGGCAGTTTAGTCTACAAGTCAATTAACCTATGCAGCAGCATGTTTTTTAGGACCGTGGGAGGAAACCGGAGTGCCCGGCGAAAACCCACGCGGACAAGGGGAGAGAACTCGCAAACTCCACACAGAGAGGCTCCTGAGCCCAGATTCGAACCCGGGCCCTTCTTGCTGTGAGGTGACAGCGCTACCGACTGGGCTACCGTGCCACCCTCATTACAGAAAATATCTTAAGTCACATCTCTTCAACCATTATTTACATGTCTGACATCTGAAACGGCGCAACTTCTTGGCAGAAGTCACTCAGGTAGCAAAGTACTAGAAGTTTGCGAGATCCGCCGGCAAATGCTGAAGGCCCTGGATGTTGTGGGGCTGTCAAGGCGTAGCCGAGGAGCGGAGTGTATTCAGTTTGGGGGCATGAGGGTGGCATCTCTGTCGCCCTCTTTGCTTCATCAGATTGCGGATCTCCAGCGCGCGTTGCGAGCCGAGTTTGACGCGGTGGGGACGAGAGGCGGGCACCTGAAAATTTGAGGCCATGGTTCTAGCCCGGACCAAAGAAAAGGTCGCTCGCCCCCACTGGGTGGGGAGTGAGCGGCTGACCCAAGTGGAGGAGTTCAAGAGTCTCGGGGTTGCATTCACGAGTGAGGGTTAAAGGCAGCGAGAGATCGACAGACGGATGGGGACAGCGTCTGCAGCGATGCAGGCGTTGTTCCGGACCGTGGTGGTGATGGGGGAGCTAAGTCGGGAGGCAAAGCTCTCAATTTACCGGTTAATCTTCGTTGCAACCCTCACCTCTGCTCGTGAGCTATGGGTAATGACCGACAGAGTAAGGTCACGGATACAGTCGGCTGACACGAGGTTCCTCCCCAGGGTTGCTGGGCTCAGCCCTTAGAGATCGGTCGAGGAGCTTAGTGATCCGGGAAGATCTCAGAGCAGAACCGCTGCTCCCCCATATTGAGAGGAGTGAGTTGAGGTGGCTCAGGCAGCAGATAAGTAAGCCTCCTGGGTGCTTCCCTCTGGAGGTGTAGCCAACTGGGAGGAATCCCCAGGGCAGACCCAGGACCCATTGAAGGGATTATATCTCTCAGCTGGCCTGGGAATGCTACGGAATCCCCCAGCAATAGCTGGAGGAAGTTGCTCGGGTTAAAGGACATCTGGGCTGCTCTGCTGAGCCTGCAACCCAGACAGAGATCAGCGGCATGACAATGGATGGATGAATGGGACTTCTGAAACGGTAACACCTTGATGCTTGTAAGTGTTGGGCTACCGGTATTATGTATGTTTCCTTTTATTTGTTTATTTGATATGTATTTGTGCGTGCGTTTCAAGTCGCTCCGAATGATGGTGTCTGCTAATGATAATTATTAATAGCAATATGAATGGTGTCGTGGTGCACATTTTCATGGCCGCGATGTGTGAGAATTACTCTCCGAAGCTGTTCTTTCAGGATAGCCGCGCCGAGCGCTCCCCTTCTCTCCTGTAAGAATGGCTTCGGAAAGCGGATTCCAATATGAGTAACGTTAATGTTATCGATGTTGTAGGTTTTCACTGCTTGATGTATGACGCATGCTCGTAAGAGCTGCTCTTTTGAGATAACTCTCGCCGCAGGTACCCTGAGAGGCCAACTCTTCCCAAAATCAGTGACAGCATTACGAATATTCTATTCGTGAATATTAATGTTAAATTATATGTATAACCAACTTCGACCTTCACCACTCGAGGCACACACATGGGCACCCAGTATGCCGTTGCCATGCTGGGTGCCCATGTGTGTGCATGCGTGTTCCTCCATTGAGTGCCTAGTGCAGTGACTGAGCATTGCCACTAGGGCGACAAAGGTGGGCGGGCGTGGTGCTGGTCACCCACCTCAGTGGTGCTGGCCCTACCTGCTGTGTCGACCTTAATAGGTGCTCGCTAACAATATTTAACTCCACAATAAGTTAAGGCTATAGCGGTGATCTTTGTCCCTTTGTGTTCCCGCGTGTGTGCCCGCGTGCGTTTCCGCGTGTTCTCACGCGTGTGCGCGCTCCCGCGCGCGCTGCCGCGCGCGTTCCCCTCCGCGCGCGCAGCCTGACGTGGTCGCACGAGAAGATCCACCGCAGCCTGGTGCACGAGTTCACCGGCGAGATGGTCGACACGTTCGACGAGGAGTTCCGGATCCTGTACGCGCAGTCGTCCTGCCCGTACGACGACGGCGACAGCAGAGCCGTCGCCGTCCCCGCCTCCGTCCCGCCGGCGCCGCGGGTCCTGCCGGGCCTCCGCGGCGGGGCGCTCGCGAGCCACGCTCTGCAGGTCAACAAGCACGACTCGTCCGTCGACTCGTGGGTGTCGTCCGCCTCCTCGCGGCGCGCCCTCGAACAGCGGACCCTCAACTTCGCCCGGCACGACGTTGTGCGGCACTCGGTGGACAAGACGTACTCGAGGGTGGACGCCGGCCAGCTCCAGCGGGAGGACCGCTACACGTTCGTGGCAAAGCAGGACGTGCTGAGCGACAAGGACTACCGCGGCGTCGCCAACGTGTCGCAGAGATTCGTCGCCAACGCCCACGTGTTTTCGGGCGAGCGGGAGGTGTGGAAGCGGTTCAGCTATGCCGGCGAGGCCATGGAGTCGCACGCGTTCGTGCAACGGACGCAGGACCCGTACTCCTTTGCCGCGGGCCGACCGGGCGCCCTGGATCTCCAGCCGAGGAACGTCGGCCTCTCGGGCCAGGAGCTCCGCCGCCTCCAGGCCGGCGTCGGGGCGTACGGAGAGCGCGGCGGCGACGGGCTCGGGGAGGACGTGTTCAGGGACGGCGGCGCCGCGTTCCCGGACCCTGCCAGGAACGTGAAGCGGATAGCGGCGGAGGAGACGCGCGAGGTTTTCCAGCAGCATCAGATCGCGCCGTACAGCCAGCGGAAGAGGAGCGAGTTCCCGGCGCAGCACCTCATGAACTCGCGCCGGGAGGCGTGGCAAGCGCAGCCGGGCAAGGCGGAGAGCGGCCGCAGCAGCTCGCAGCAGACGTTTGTGTGTCAGACGTCGCCGACGCAGACGCACTTCCAGGAGGATGGCGCCTTCTCGAAAGCCGGCGCGGGCAAAACGCGAGAGAGCGTGGACGCGGGCGGCGTCGAGAAATCCGCCAAGCAGGGCCTGCGCCGCTGGAGGATCAACTCATTCCTGAGCTCCTGCGAGAACCCCTCTGACACCGAGGCCAAGGCAGAGGACGAGCCTAAGTTCGACGGCGAGGAGCGCTGTGGGGAGAGCGCGGTTGTGGCGCAGGAGGGGGGGCGTGGGTCGCCGGTCGCGGACGCGATTCCCGGCTTTGCGGACGGCTTGACGCGGCACGAGTCTCTGCGCTCAAAAATCAATCCCATGCTGCAGAGAAACTCCAGGCTGCGCTCTTCGCTCATTTTCAAATCGGCTCGGCAGGACACGGGAGGCTTGGAGCAGATCGCGAGGCAAGGCGCCGGCAATGCGAGCGCGTCGGCGGCTGTGGACATTGCAGCGGATGCGAAGCCTCCCGAGGGCGCGCGGACGTCGGAGCGTGGCGCTGGCGAGGCGCCAGCCGAGGCGCCAGCCGGCGGTTCTTCCACCGTTGATTTAAAGCCGAAGGATGTACAGGCCACAGCCACTTTGCCGTTGTCAGACTTCCAAGCAAAGTACGGGCCCAAGGAGCCGTTCGTGAGGTCGAGATTCCTGTTTAACAGCGTCACGAGCCGCAAGACGACCGTCACGGAGGAGGTCATCACCACCTCGTCGGACAAAACGAGCCCCGTCGCCAAGCTCGACTCGCACATCAAGGAGCTTTTCCCAAAGCTGAACAAGCCCGTGGCCGAGGTTTGCCCGGCACCTCCAGCAAACGCTCTTTCCAAATTGAACGTCTCGCCACTCACCGAGCAGACAAATGTAACCAAAGCCCAGCAACGTAACGAAACGATTCCGGCTCCGCCAAAATCAGGGGTGGCCGACGCAGGAGCTTGGCGGATGAGGGCGACGGACCAGGAGCCGTCCGGTGCTCCGCAAGACGTGAAGCTCGACCAGGCGAGCAGCAAGGTGAGCCCGGCGGTTGCCGAGAGAACGCCTCGGCTGCAGTCGTTTCTTGACAAAGTCGGCAAGAATGAGGACAGTCACGCAGAGGGGGTTTCTACGACGGCTCCACAGGCGAGCGCCGTCCGGGAGTCTCCATCCCCCCGGGATGCGTGCAGGCCGAGCCCTCCCGCCGCCAGCCCTACCGCGGCGAAGGTGTCTCCGGTGCGCGACGCGGCGCCCAGCGCTTCGCGATCGCCGGCAGCGATCGTCTCGCCGGATCTGAGCTCCGCGCCGGCGTGGCGCAGCACGCCCACGCTGTACGGCAGCAATCTGAAGGACGACACGAAGCTGATGCTGGAGCAGATCTCGATGACCAGCCACAAGTACAAGGACGACAATCACAAAGCCATGCAGGAGGTGGCGCACAGGAGCGACTTGCCCGGAAAACTCCAGGACGCGGCCGGCGGAGGCTCGACCGTCGCCAGCCCGACGGAAGCTGCTCCCGGCCAGAGCGCGGTCGGCCCCGCGACCGCCGCCCCGGCCGAGGAGGACAAATCCGACGAGCTGATTCGCAACCTGGAGAGCAAGCGCAAAGAGAATCGCGCCTACAGCCGCTTCGAGGTGTTCTACAAGATGGAAGGCGCAGAGTTCAAGCCGAAGGTCGTTTCCCCCCTGTCCAAAACCCCCAACGTACCGGATCAGTCGGGATACGGCTCTGACAAGTACCGGACGAGGGAGCTGCCTTCGAGCAACAGCCTTCTGCAGAAAATTAAGGTTTCGTTTAAATCGAAGAATTAATAACCTCGGAGCCTTCCTTTTAAATTATAGCTGCTGCGTAAATTATCGCTGTGAAGTTTTAGTCACGCTACGTTAGCACGAGCCGCAGAAAGAAGAAGAAGTATTGGGGGGGGAGGGGGGGGCTTCCCTCTGGCGGGTGTTTGACAAACAACAGGTGGCGCTCAAGAACAGCTCGCACTGTGATTTCGTTGCGTGGGGGGGGGTGGTGGCGGGCGGAAGCTCTGTCTGCACAGGGCAGTGTCAAAGGTCGCCGCGGTTTGGCTGCGCGCAGGCCTGTGTCCCCCAAAGAAATTGTTGAGAAATGTTCTTTTTCTCTCTCCCCCAGGTTCGACGGCACTGACCTGATGATACAGGCAGATGGTGGGGCCGCCTGAGTAATAGGCGGAGTTGCAACGGAAAGTAGGCAGGGCCTGTGAGCAAATACGTGAGAAGTCACTGGTCGGAGCTAGTGGATTTGTGGGGGTGGTGTTGTGTGAAAGTGAGTTGGGGCTCATGGTTATTCAGTCGGCCCATGGCACCTGGGTCTATCCCCGTGACCTGTCAGCGAGCCTTTGACACTTCCCATGGCCTCAAAGTGCACCTGGCCTGGCACAGGTGCCGGTGGGGACGTCACCGCCACTTAGCGCTGAATGGCGGTGGCTGTTGTTGGGACTCATGTAATGGAGGGGGATTCCCTTAAATTTCCTAAAAATGTGTACCCTTCAAGATGAAGTGCAAATATCACATTTAAAGCCAATTGATACATCTTGGTGCTGTTGTACAATATATATACACGTATCCGTGTTACATATGCTCACACCTATTGTTTAGTCTATGTATGTGTACGTTGGGCTTGCACTTGGGATATTAGCCTTATTAGAAGCGTGTGAAAAAACCTGGGCAGCAGCGGGGCTGCAGAGTGGTGACACGCTTGTGTTGTGCAGTAAGACGGGTCTGTGTCAGATTGCGTATTCGGGCTCCTTGCTGCGTGCAGATTGTGTGTTCTCCACCCGTGTTCTGCGTGGGATCCCTCGAGGCCCGGTCCGGTTGCTTCCTCGCAGCAAAACACACACACGGTGTCCTTGTTCGAAATTGATTTGGGAGTTACTTTGGGTTACAAGGGCGGCACGGTGGCCCAGTGGTTAGCGCTGTCGCCTCACAGCAAGAAGGTCCCGGGTTCGAATCTCTCGGCTCGGGTGCCTTTCTGTGTGGAGTTTGCATGCTCTCCCCGTGTCCACGTGGGTTTTCGCCGGGTACTCCGGTTTCCTCCCACAGTCCAAAAGCATGCTCCTGGATAGATTGATTGGCTCGCAGACTAAAACATTGTCCCGCAATGCCCGGCGATGGACTGGCGTCCCGTCGTCGGGTGTATTCCTGCCTTACGCCCTGTGTTTCCGGGATAGGCTCCGGCTCACCGTGACCCTATATAGGATTAAACGGTTTCAGATGAGATGAGACTTTGGGTTACAGGTAGCAACAGTGCCCCCCACTGCGAAAACCTGGCAGGACACGCCTGATAAAAAAAAGAGTCTTGGTGCTGCTCACTGATGCGATCGTGGATGAATGCTCGCAATAGCAATACCAGTAATACTTGGACACGTGCCCACAAGGACGCTGCTGCCGTCACTGCCTGAACACGCATTCACTTTGTTTGAGGAGGTGAGAATTTAGCGAGCGGCCAGGATGAGTCTCATGTTGCGAGCGTCTGCTTGTGTACAGAACATGCACTGTCGGCCGTGCGTGGTTGCTTTTTGGCAGCAGGCCCTGCTGCAGTAATAGTGGCTGGGTGCAGCGTGCGTGCGTGCGCGTGTGTGTGTGTGCAGGGGTCTTGCAATTCTGATTTTTAAGCTTGGGTGTTTATGTTGCGTGATTGTGTAAATATACTGTGGTTTATATATTTTTTAATAACCATTGTTAGGCGTTGTGAAGCTTTGCCATTGTGCCTCTGCTCAATAAGTGCAACCTCGATGTCTCCTACACCGTCACCGATGCCGGTGTAGCCGCTGAGCGCGCCGGTGGTGCAACTGCACCGGGGCTGGTGCTGGGCCACAAGGTTGGGGGGGGGGGTGGAGGAGGAGGCCCTTTTAATTCCTTGCACCAGTGGCCGTGCCTATCGAGCTACGCTGCTTTTCGCCAAGTGTGCCTCTGTCGTTTTGGGAATAAACGTTTTTGAATGACCGCGAATTGCGTTTGGACGCCTCGAACGCATGCATCATGAGGGGCGCGCACGCACACACACACACGCTCGAGCGAGACAAACGCCGAGGTGATGTACAAGCATCGTTTACAAGTCAAACATTGTCAAAGGTTACGTCAACGACAGCCACAGTAATAAGATTTAAAGAGCATCGTGAGGCCCCCTGTCAGTTATGGTAAGACAAGCGTAAATAGCTCGACCGACCGTGCTGTTTATTCAAGAGTCTGTGCAGCGGAGAGGTGCTGGGTTCAACGTGGCGACGTGTGATGCGTTTGGCTAAATTCCACCCTCGAGGATTAAAGCTACCGGCGTGATTGTCGAGAGACGAACCGTATTTGCTCCGTTGGTGGGTTCAGAGATGGATGCGGGGACAGTTCTGCCCCCGACTATTTGGACCAGAGGTCCCCGACGCGGAGAGGGCCGCGCTGCTGCTCTGTGAGGAATCCGGACGGAAGATTCATCTCGTGACGAGACGCCCGCCGCGCCACCACCGGCGTGATCATTGGGAGACCAGATAGAGATAACTGTGCACTCCCCAGTAGTCAACCACCCCCCCCCCCCTTGTTTGCTGGAAATGGGAAAATATCGCGTGAAAAAAAAGTGATCGATTCGGTACGACTTTCTTATGTAAAAGACGAACATCATAATTGCTAGCAGAGTGCCCGCCCCATGAGCGATTTTGTTCCAAGTGTCGAACTCGTTCTTCTGAGGTCTCCTGCTGATGACGTTTCCTGGTGGCATGACTGCTTTGACCTGGATTTTTTGCTCCATAAAGACTGAGCAGTGACTCAAGAGGGTTCAAGGTACCGATTCGAAAGTGGAAATTTCAATCTGAAAAAGTGTTAACGTTTCGGAAGAGTTATCAATGGGTGGGAACTAAAGCTTGAAATAGACATAAAAGCCTTGGCGTTATGCAGACAAAATGTGTGCTTATGAAGTATAAGAGGCCGGTACTCTCCGTGTGGACATAATGATAATAATAATTGCATTAATATGGCGCCTTTCACCCGAGGGTTACAAAGCGCTGCACGGAGCTGCGAAGAGACCGGCACATCAACAACGAGATAAGAACGGCACATCAGCAATAACGTTTTTTTGTGTGTAGGTTTCTTTTTTTTACAAATCCGAGCTGCGGAAAGAACGGCCATGTCAACAACATCAGGACAGTTCAACTGAAAGTCAAATAGCAGCAACAGGTTTTAGGACATAAATGAAGCGATTAAAAACAATTCTGCAACAAACAATTGTACATACATTTACTCAGTTCCACATAGATCTAATCCCAGTCAGAGTCGAACCAACTACTTTCTGTAAGAGGTGAGGGGAACATCTCGTACCCACGGATCTACCCATTTCCGTTTTAGTATTAAAAAAAGAATACAATTTATAACGCGCCACTCGAATTACACACCTGGTCATGGGCGAGATGCGGAGGCATAGCGAGGAAACTGTAGAGAGGAGGGGAGTCAGCCGGCGCCAACTCGCCAGACACTGCTGCCTATTGTTATTGGCCAATTAATGTGTGTTTTTAGTTGTGGGAGGAAACCGGAGTACCCGGAGAACGGATGCACAACGCACACATTTCACACAAAGACGCCCGAAGTAGGAATCGAACCGACTCTGGAAAGACATTCTGCTGGGTGCAGATGTTACGCTGCATAGCAACCCTGCCGTTGACAGCCTCGAGAGGCAACTTGTGCGGTAATTCCACATTCACATCACCGGGGACAGGTATTTCCTAAAGGAAACTGCTCGCGGGGACTTCTCCAAAGCAGTTGTACTCGGAAAGTACAACGGCGCACGCGAGTCCTGGCGGTTGCCGCGACGTCAAATGCCACGGGTGGCATTTGACCCCAGGGCTGTGGTGCCGATGCCTCGCCATGCAGTGGGGTTGTGGCCTCTGATTGGTGGTGGGGGGTGGCAGCGCTGCCGCGACCAACCCGACGATCCGAGTTCGAATCCCGCTCATGGCCGACAGGATTCTTGGAACCGGTTCGGGTCTCCCCGGACAGGCCCTCAATTGAGTCCCTTTATTCGGTGTGTAATCATCGTCACTCCGGAGACAAAGGCGGTCGGGCCACCCGCCCCCTCGTGTGCTGTGCTGGCCTTAATAGGTG
Source organism: Mordacia mordax (assembly GCA_036362905.1). Lineage (NCBI taxonomy): Eukaryota > Metazoa > Chordata > Hyperoartia > Petromyzontiformes > Petromyzontidae > Mordacia > Mordacia mordax. Next base: position 16,791,120 of record JAZEWT010000013.1, read on the forward strand.
CTAAACGCCTACTGCACTTGCCCCTACATTCCGTTAAGGCTATATGGGGAATATTTGTCTTTGGAGCGT